>JAWPHD010004511.1:0-185885 GCA_037043455.1 Cyrtodaria siliqua | reverse complement strand
CCATGCTACAAATGAAGTTATTGTGTTCACAAACTGAACAAGAGGCCCAAGAGGGCCTGTAGATGCTCTACTTGTATGATGTGATTCAAAAACATAAACATGATAGAGGCCATTGCAACCCAAGAAACATATTTCCTGTATATAACTCTATGTAAACTTTGGGTTATCGTAGCGGCCATTTTGAATATTTGACGACAATGAAAAACACAAACTTGATAGAGGCCAACAACAGGAACATGCATATGATATTTAACTAGAATGGAATAAGTGGTAATATGTCGTTTGATAAATGTCCTTAAATTTGATCTAAGTTTAGCCATGGTGGCCATCATGGATGACTGGAGGCCCCAAAAACTCAAATCTGAGGGGGACTAACCCAAAGATCATTGTGATTAAGTTTCATCAAAATCCTTCAAGCAGTTTCAGAGAAGATGTCATTTTTAACATTTTCCTATATAACTCTATGTAGACTTTGGGTCGCCGTGGTGGCCATTTTGATTATTCGACGATAACGAAAAACACAAACTTGATAGAGGCTATAACACAAGGAACATGTTTATGATATTTCAGTAGAATGCAATAAGTTGTTTCGGATGAGTATGGTTTGAAATTTCCTTAAATTTGACCTAATTTTAGACATGGCGACCATCTTGAATGACTGGCGGCCACGAAAAACACAAATCTGAGAGCGACTATCCCAAATATCATTGTGATTAAGTTTCATCAAAATCCTTCAAGCGGTTTCAGAGAAAATGTCATTTTTAACCTTTTCCTATATAACTCTATGTAAACTTTGAGTCGCCGTGGCGGCCATTTTGATTATTCAACGATAACGAAAAACACAAACTTGATAGAGGTCAACCCAAGGAACATGTAAATGATATTTCAGTATAATGGAATAAGTGGTTTTGGAGGAGATGTCGTTTGAAATTTCCTTAAATTTGACCTAGTTTTAGCCAAGGCGGCCATCTTGGATGACTGGCGGTTGCGAAAAACATAAATCTGAGAGGGACTATCACAAATATCATTGTGATTAAGTTTCATCAAAATCCTTTAAGCGGTTTCATAGGAGATGTCGATTTTATAAAAATGTTAACAGACGGACGAAAAGTGATCGCATAAGCGCCAGTCGAGCTAAAAATTGCTTGCTAAGAGCAAGAACCCAGACGTCAATTTTTTTTATTGGTGATCTCATTCGAGATTTTACTGATCAAATTAGGTGAAAACTGGTGAAAAGTTGGAATATTTTCAAAAAAATTCAATTATCTAGGTCAATATCGCTCATTGTCAAACCCAATCATGGCATCCCATTAGTTATTCTACATTAAGGCCAAAAAAACAACAACTGTGTTTCCGGTGGCCCGACCGACTCTATTTTTAAGAGGCCGACCCTAAAACTTTTTATGAAAAAAAATAGAAAAAAATAAATAAATTGTTCTGGACAATGATTTATCACAATATATCGTGGTAAACTGACATCACAGAGAAACTTTCGGTTGTATCATCAACTTGTATGGGGTTTGTGAGATAAATACATTTAGGATCTCACAATATCTTGCTCCAAAAAAAAAAAAAATGCCTACCGACCTACCCATTTTTTTAGAGCATGCAATTATACAGGAAACACACCTATTTTATTTTTTTTGGCCTAACTGCATTTTTTTAATCATTAATATTAATTAAAAGGATTTTTAATTAATTATATGCAAGCAGTTTTAAATTAAGTCAAAATGATACTGGATTAAAAAAATGAAGATGCTACCGGTAATTTAATATTTGACAAAAACTTGAAGACTGCAGTGTGTCCTGCTTATTCTAACAGAATGTTCAGTTTATCTGCACCAGAGGATATTAAGATAAGATATTCAAGTACACATGTGCCCAAGATGCAATAATTATCTTTATCTGGTATATACATTCTTATCTGGAAAACTAGAACAAACATACCGTATAATCCCTAATAAACGCCCCCCCCCCCCCCCCACCATTTTATCAGAAATATTACCGAAGATGCAAGTTAATCTTGCTCATTCACAATGGAACAAACAAAATCACTAGAAAATGTAATCAAAATTGACTGAATGACATGCAGACTTTTATTTTCTTGGTTAAGAAAATCATTAAATAATGTCTGATTTAAAAGTTGAATTATGTATTTGTCGTCTCAACTAAAAAAAAAAAGTTTTCTGTTATGCCCCCAGAGGCATTTATTAGGGATTATACGGTACCGGTAGTTTGATTGTAAATTATTAACATTCAAGTAGTCTTTAAACCTTTGGCATATAAACAGAAGGCTGCACTTGCTTGTGAAACATTCTTATCTCTATACTCCCAAACATTGTAAGTGGATAGCATTTTGTCATAATATTAGCCCATATGCCTAAAACAAACAGCAGCAATTTATGTATATCTATACATCAGCAACAGAATGTTAATTAAAACACTGATCAATCTGCCAAGTGACTGATTGATTTATGATACCACCCTGTGGATGGAAAACAGAAATGCTGCAAAACAGTGGGAATTGCTAGAAATGCATTCTCAATGGCAATATGATACACCTTCAAACTCTTTCTTTTAACAAATATAATTTCAAAAATGGGGATCCATGTTCCCTTGTTCCTGAAAACATGACCCAATGTTCCCTTGTTCCCCAAAAAGTTCCCTTGTTCCACAAAAATATTACCAATAATATGCAGATATTGTTCTGTTGTTTCCCATAAATAAATGGCCATGTTCCCTTGTTCCCCTAAACCACTGGGAGGCCATCATGTATATTCTCAACAGAAGGCTTTGCTGAAGGATTAAATAAGGGCTTTGGGGATAACAGAGTAAGGGAAACCTGTGTGGTGATATTTGTGTGTGTATGTTGTTTTACGTCATTTTCAACACATGCAAGGTAATATATGACGTCAATTTTTTAAGGTGGAGGCAGACCACCACTTTTCTTGGGTAGAACCAGTATTGTACACCTCCCGCCATCAGTAAGAATCGATACTTAGGCCATTTTTTTTTATTATTAGGTTTACCGATTTTTTCTGGAAAAATGAAGGGTAGGAAGGAGGAGGGAATAATAAAAAAAAAATCATGAAAACATACCCACAAAGGCGTCTAAAAGAAAATAGATTGTATAATAGTATTAAATGACTTTAATCTTAGTTTCAAGGTAACAAGTCAGTTAAAAGGCAATCTATTATGGTTTATTTTGATTATTTGTTGCAAGCTTCATGAAATTTCACCTTGTGGTCTCATAAAACTGTTGTACATGTATGCAGACAGACAAACTGACGGATAGAAAACCCCAAACCATGTATTAAAGTCTAAAATTAACTGTGCATTCTAGCTAATCAAATTATCTGTCCCAGTCAAGTCAGTTAAGCTTTTTTCCTTTTAAAAAGATAAATAAAAAAAAATTCTCTTTTTTTTCTTTTTTTTTAAATTTCGTATTTTTTTTTTTTTTGATTTCGGCAATAATTTCGGTCGGCGGTTCGGTAAACCTAAAAATTAAAAAAATCTGGCCTTACTCACTTACAAGTCGAGCTCCCAGTGGGATTCGATATGTATCATCAATCAAAGTGCAGACACATTTTACATCACTTGAGGGTAATTAAAATGAAGTGATAATGTACAAGCAAGAGAGGTGAGCATATATACTTAAGGCAATTAAAAGTGCAAGTTTATTTTGTGTTTATTTCCAAGATCGATTGTAAATAAAATCGGAATTATGCAATCGATCTTGGAGACATTTTAATTAAAAATACACACAAAACATCTTTGATCAGTAGAGCTAAAAATTGGTAAAACAACGATTAGTCCCTTTAAGTAGCAGTTCTCAAGGACAATCAGCAATGCATTAATTCAATATCATTTTCAAATATTCATGTGCAGAGTGTTTTAAGAACTGATATTGCATCTCATCACTGTAGTTTGGCATTTAATGAACGGTTACTATACTCTGTAAAAGAAGTTTTGGACCATGGCAGTGTTCGAAACTGTACAATGATCGCTGAACCATGACATTCGACCATAACTCTTATTATCTCAGTTGATAATTCACAGTAGATCAACAATCAACAATAATTATCGTTTACAATGAAAGTTTGCGAAAAAATAATAATCTTTTTACTGGTTACTCGAACTGTTACTTTGTAGGACTTTGCAACATTTTTTACAGACCCTTTGTGTGTTCGCGATATTTTTTTAAAATCAAATCATGTTTGGAATTTAATGTTTCTGGTACCAAATAAACCGGGTAGGGTAGACCTTGGTTACTAAAAAAAGATACTTCAATTTTGTCCACTAGTTTTATTTTTATATGACTTTATATACCCTGGTCCAAAACTTGTTTTACCGAGTATACATGCAATAAAGACAGGATAACAATATTGAGATAAAAACTGAGTTAAAATATTTCTTGAATAAAATTATGCAAACATAAAACCACAAAAATCCTTTGGCCTTGTAAACTTGTATATTACCATGTGTCAGCTTTAAATTTGCTCATTATTTCTGTGTGTTTGTTGTTGACTTTCGTCCTTGAATGCTGCTTTTCCTGTTGATTTTTATATCTATATTTACTATGTGTCAGAATATGCGTCATCTCAATTAGTATCTGTATATAATATACATAATAATTAGCCTCACTGCAAAATTATTGTATCTGGTTCTTTATTACATACAGTTTAATACACTTGTCATGCGTTCCTCCTTCGATATCTAAGATTAATGACTGTTTTACTGCAGACAACACTGACATAACATCCGTTACATGATTGTGTACCAGTGTTAATTGTGCTTTAATATGCATCTTTTATTGCCGCATGCATACTGAAATGCATGCATACTGAAATCGCAAGTATACTCAGTTGCAAAGAAACTGGACACTTCGAAAGTTTTACTTTACACCCTATCCTCTTTATCAAGCGACAGTCCCAAGCTTAATGGTTCAACCTATTGAAAAACAAATGACAACATGATATTGGCAATGAAATGATAAAAACTTTGGTACCAAACACGGTATATTCATTTTGGAATTTGTCAATTTAATTCTAAAAAAACTTTATACAATTAAATCTAAACGAAACTCAGTGTCCACTTCCTTTTGCAACTGAGTATATCTTTTCATGGAAGCCATCAAGTTTCACTCTGACTGAACAAATTAACAGAGATTATTTAACTGCTGGGATCGATTATAGGGAAATCCTTCACGAGTGGTAGATGTGTGGTTATTTTCACGAACGAGTGCACGCGAGTGAGTGAAAAAACAAAGCACGTCTACCATCAAGTGAAGGACTACCCAATAATCGATCTCAGCAGTTAAATATTCTATATATTACATTTTAAATTACATTTTTGAAAACAAATATTCGTTTTATTGAACGTTATTGGCGGATGACGTCGACGTCAGCAACACTTTGTTGACATCACGACTCAATGTCGCAACGTTAGTTTTTATTGTATTCTAAGTTAGCTGCGTTAGTTATTATTGTGTTCTGAGTTAGTTATTAATATTTAGCGATTATGAATATTCTTGCACTGAGAAATTCCGATCTTTCACGCATAGAAATGTAATAAAAACATTTAATATAGTATACAGCTTTGACAAAAATAATTATTACTGACTACATGAAGACATTTCCTTTCTATAATACAACCATTAAAGGTATACAAAAAAAAAGAAAATAGTTCTGTAAGGTAACCCATTTATTTCACCATCATAGGTGTTGAGGTAAGGGACCCATCCCATACTGGAATCTCAACTTGTGAGAAGGTGTGGTTTTTGCAGGATGCGGGAGGTATACAGTACTGGTTTTCCCGAGGGGTGGTCTTTATGACATTTCTTTATTTCATCCAGCTTGATGACATTTCTCTATTTCTTCCAGCTTTATGACATTTCTTTATTTCAGTCAGTTTCATGAAATTTCTTTATTTCTTCCAGCTTTATGACATTTCTTTATTTCATTCAGTTTCATGAAATTTCTTTATTTCATCCAGCTTTATGACATTTCTTTATTTCATCCATCTTTATAACATTTCTTTATTTCATTAATCTTATGCCATTTCTTTATTTCATCCAGCTTGTGAATTTTTTATATTTCATCCAGCTTTATGACATTTCTCTATTTCATCCAGCTGTATGACATTTCTCTATTTCATCCAGCTTGATGATATTTCTTTATTTCTTCCATCTTCATGACATTTCCTTATTTCACACAACGTTATGACATTTCTCTATTCAGCTTTATGTCGTCCAGCTTGATGACATTTCTTTATTTCATCCATCTCCAGGACATTTCTTTATTTCACACAGCTTTATGATATATCTCTATTTCATTCAGCTTTATGACATTTCATCCATCTTTACGACATTTCTTTCTTTCATCCATCTTTATGGCATTTCTTTATTTCATCCAGCTTCATGACATTTCTCTATTTTATCCATCTGATGACATTTCTCTATTTCATCCAGCTTCAAGCCATTTCTGTTTCATCCATCTTGGACATTTCTCTACTTCATCCAGCTTCATGACACCTCTATTTCATACAGTTTTATGACATTTCTTTATTGCATCCAGCTTCATGACATTTCTCTATTTCATCCATCTTATGACATTTCTCTATTTCATCCAGCTTTATGATGGAAATGACATAAACACCATTCAAGCTTCTGTCACACATTTACAGTAAATAACAATCAGCATTAATACATAAATGTATGCATGTGTTTTACACCATTATCAATAATATTAGTAATAATATAACACATATACCCTATTTCATCCATCTTGATGACATTTCTATATTTCATCCATCTTGATAAAATTTCTTTATTTCATCCAGCTTCATGACATCCAGCTTTATGACACTTCTCTATTTCATCCAGCTTCATGACATGAATCTAGTTCATCCATCTCTACTTCATCTATCTTTATGACACTTCTCTATTTCATCCAGATTCAGGACACTTCTGTATTTCATCCAGCTTCATGACACTTCTCTATTTCATCCAGTTTCATGACATTAATCTAGTTCATCCATCTCTACTTCATCTAGCTTGATGACATTTCTCTTTTTCATCCAGATTCATGACATTTCTTTATTTCATCCAGATTCATGACATTTCTTTATTTCATCCAGATTTATGACATTTCTGTATTTATCCAGCTTGATGACATTTCTTTATTTAATCCAGCTTAGGAAATTTTAAATCTGCAATAAGTTTGTAAACAGCTAGTCTGAGCTTGTCCTAGCTTGTCACAAGCGTGTACAGTTATAGGACTGTCCCGAAAATATGTAGTAGTTTCGACTCAGCTCAAGTAACATGATAATCAGCTTGGGGTCGGCATACCCAGCATGAGGACAATAAAATGGCAATAAATCACCTAATATGCCAGCTAATGAGCTAAAACTTTGTCTATGCAGATTAAATGTTAGAAGTATATATCACTGCCTTAAATTATCTCTATTTGTAGATAACATTTTGTTACACCAATTTATTTCTAATTTTTTAAATGTGCCTATCTGCTGTCAGATAATTGATGCCCTGCTGTGCGAAAATGGGTATTTTATTGCTCTGGGGTCAGTTATTTACATGGATGAATTATAGAGATTCTCAATAAACAGAGGAAACTCGGGACAGTCCTATAACTGTGTATGAAGATCCCAGACATTTTCATAAATGTTTTGCCTCACAGTTGCATCAGTATGTAAGTATAACATAATTATGTTTTCCACATAACAACTTTAACATTATAAATCACCAGTCATCAGCAGCAACAATAATTGGTGTCTGATAGGATATTAGGCTGATTAATTAGATTGTTGCTATATTAGAAGACTGAACAAATAAATGCTTCTTGGGGAGACATTCCGTAAATACATACATTAAAGCATTAATGAGATTCTGTGAAAATTGTTTTTTCCCCCAGTCATAATTACCTCATAGGTGTGAGTGTCGGAAATCCATTCCCCTGTCACACATATAATAAACATTAAGTATGAAAATTCATGTACGCATGTGTTTTAAAATCCTAATGGATGGATGGATGTGTGTTTGTGTGTGTCTATGCAGTGCTCTCCAGAAAATATGAAGTAGTAGGTGAAAAAATAATTGTAGTAGGCGCAGTTTCACACGATGCGAAATGCGAAGCGGCGATGGGTTGGGTGTGGGAGAGGTGTCCCCTCTTACTAGGGGGTTTGGGGGGTCTCCCCAGGATTTTTTTATTTTGACGGTGCAAAATGGCGCGTTCTGGTGCATTTTACACTCATTTTTCATTGGTCTGTAAGGACACTTTTATATGTACAAAGATAAATAAAAAACATTTTTTGTATATTTGAAAAAAGTTAGCCGGCGCTAGGTTCTACAGTAATAGGCGATATCGCCGGCCGCCGGGGCTTCTGGAGAACACTGGTGTATGCGTATGTATGCATGTGTGTGTGGGGGGTTTAAAATGGCTTTTAACCATCTTCCAGTCATATCATGTAGGGGTGAGCTCAATGCTCAACTTTATAGTGCTGCCACAATGGAACACCACACAATAGACAAATGACTTGATTATACCCCACCCAGTCACATTATTATAGTGATCAAGCTGATCAAGCCAGCTGCAGGAAATAGTCACCCTTGCATTAGAGACCATTTAATCTACATCAGGTAATTTGACTGCAAATAACAATATGTTTTTTAAATGTATTTGCACAAAAACATAATTAGTGTTGCAACTATAGGAGATAATTATGCTGCAAATCATTTCATCTTAAACCATCTTAAACGTGAAAACAAAACATACAGAAAGTACCTTGAAAGATCATTATTTCAATAGTATACCTTTATACAGTTCAGTGGTAAATTGTAATATATACTCACCAAAAAAAAAAAGTACCCACTTTATTTGCTGATATTCCCATAGGCCAGATTTTGAAGGCGTACAACAGCTTCAACAGCGCTTTAATTAAACAATGTTTGGTGTTTTTAATCACACTTCACAGAGTACTAAATATTCCTTTAAACAGTTTCAAATTTTGCCAAGCAATACTCTTTTATGGATGCTATGGAAACCTTATAATGGGAGGTAATTTGATGATTTTTGAAAATCAAAAGCTGCTACCTAGCTACACAATCGGTGTTGTGTTTTTCTGTATTTCTTTTCGAAAGCAACATCACAGCGAATATTGTCTTGGACAAATTGTTTGTATACTATATGTGTTTAAGAATGCATGGTTTAAGAAAAAGTGTGATAAACTTTTAAAAAAATCTTTGTTTGGAGGTGGTCGATCTAATTCTTCTATAATTTTTACATCATTTATTATTTCCTGTTTTGCTGTCTATATCACAAGGGAAAGAAAAAAGGATACTTTTTATTTTTGCTCAGTATATATAATTGATATACCTCACACTGTCTAAAGATACCGACAGATTAAAGAAAACTATTCCTACATATACTACAAAATCAATAGAAGACATCACAGCTGTTACACAAACATACCCCCAGTTGGTCAAATGCAAACTGGTACTGCGAAAGCATTAAAAATAAATGTGGTCTAGATTTAACTGGATTTACAACTGGATTGTTGGTAGATCAGTTCACTAAAGGCAGTAATCAATAATAAAATGTCAGAGAAAGTTGCATTTAGGAAGTTCATTATTATTTAAGCTTACATCTTTAAGTATCAATTATTCGACGTTAACAGATTATTTCTATATGTTGTTCTATTGAGTGCATTGCTTACACACTTAGGAGAGACTATTTCCTTTCATTTATTGACGTTTTTTTTTCTTTCAAACTTTTAAAATTAGTTATAGTGCTGTGTTACAGGTCATAAAAAAGTATCCAAGCGCTACTCAGTCCAAGTGCTGCTCAGTCCAAGTGCTACTCAGTCCAATTGCTACTCAGTCCAAATGCTACTCAGTCCAAGTGCTACTCAGTCCAAATGCTAATCAGTCCAAGTGCTACTCAGTCCAAGTGCTACTCAGTCCAAGTGCTACTCAGTCCAAATTCTACTCAGTCCAAGTGCTACTCAGTCCAAGTGCTACTCAGTCCAAGTGCTACTCAGCCGAGTTGTTACATTCTCAGGTCTTGTTGGATCATGGAGACTATTCTTTGAGTCTAAATAGTAGAATACAGTATTTTTAAGTAGGCATGAGAGCCACTGCATCTTTCGCCACCTCGATCTTATATGAACACTCAATAAAATCAGTATATCTCCACATACATAGTATAAGTAAATCAAGTAAAGATATATACTTAACGCCATTAAAAAAGCAAGTTTTTTTTATTTTGTGTTTATTTCCAAAATCGATTGTAGTGTTATGTTAGAAATTATCCACATTCCCTATAAATCTGGTGACGATCAAATTCATGTATTGAAAAAAGTAAATCGGAATTATGCAATTGATCTTGGAGACATTTTAATTAAAAATAAACACAAAATAAAAAACTTGCACTTTTAATGGGGTTAAGTATAGAATAATTAGATCGACCACCACCAACAGTCGAATTTTTTTTTGTTGAAAAGTTCCATTTTTCTTAAACCATGCATGCATCTTTAGTAAAAACACATAAAATCTAAAATTATTATCTCAATTTGTCCAAGACAATATTCTCTATAGTTGCTTTCGAAAAGGAATCACAGGAACACATAACACCGATTGTGTAGGTAGCGCTGCTTTTAATTATCAAAAATCATCAAATTACCTCCCTTTAAGGTTTCCATAGCATCCATAAAAGAGTATTGCTTGGCAAAACTTGAAACTGTTTAAAGGAATATTTAGTACTCTGTGAAGTGTGATTAAAAACATTAAACACTGTTTAATTAAAGCGCTGTTGAAGCTGTCCTGTGCCCTCAAAAACTGGCCTATGGCAATACCAGCATAAAATGGGCACTTTTTGTTTTTGGTGAGTATATATATATATATATACATGTGGGGAGAAATATTTGTGAACTACCAAGGACAGACAACCTTCGGACGAACTACGGCAGGGCGCCTAGCTATGACGAGATACACAGAAATCAAGCGTATATATTCACTCCTTAAAAAAGGTAGTTGCAACACACGTTGATAAACTGTATCTCTACATCATAACACACTCGTCTGAAGGCACAATTAACATATAGACTCATACATACATACAATTATAGCTCATATGAGTGGGCCACATTTAAGCGTTCAACCACACACAGCTATATTGAGACAGTGACAATGAAAGGTGCCGGATCTGGGGATACTGTGAATTCAGGTATATATAATAAAGGGAGAGAATACATGTATATAAATGACTCAGAGCTGAACATTTCAAAATGACTTTATCAAACGATGCAAATGATGAATAGAAATTGTAGCATTCACACTGGACACTGATTCGGACCCTGTTTAAGCCATCCAAAAATATTCATTTTGAACAACAAGTTCAGTTTAGTGACCCACACAAAAAGGTTATATGGTGCCAACAGGAATGAATATTCCAGGCTCACTCTCCATTTACAACAACAACTACATGGAATATTAATACATCTGAAAGTCAAGACAGCACAAACATAAAAGGGTCGACAAAAGGTATACAGCCTTCATTCTGGCCCAGATTCATTCTATACTCAGTTGCAAAAGAAAGTGGACACTGAGTTTTGTTTAGATTTAAATGTATAAAAAAAATTTAGAATTAAATTGACAAATTCCAAAATGAATATTTTGAAAATTGAACTTTTTTATCATTCCACTGCCAATATCATGTTGTCATTTGTTTTTCAATAGGTCAAATTTTTAAGGGACTGTCGCTTGATAAAGAGGATAGGGTGTAAAGTAACATTTTCAAAGTGTCCAATTTCTTTTGCAACTGAGTATATATAGAAATTTCCAGGAAATCGTTACCAGTACCTTATTAGGGAATAAAGATTTTTAATCTAACATGCGTCTTCTGTAAAGCAGCAAATACAACATTTCATATAATGTCATAATGTCACTTTTTTTTATTTTGTAATCCGAGAAAAAGCGATCGAATCAACATCTTTTCTACAACAGCATCATTTAAGTATATCGGATAACAGCTGCTGACAGTGTTATATACAATCTTCCAATCCATCACAGCGTTATATATACAATCTTCCAATCCATCACAACATGATATTGTTTCAGTATCTTGGCTAGATCAATAGAAGTTTGCATGCAGTATTCAAGACCTTTGTATTAAAGTCGTAATTCTTCGTTTTAAGATCATTTAATGTTCAATTAAGGATAGGATATAGACAGATTATTTTACCCAAAATGTGTCTCAAACTATGATAATTCTTCATCCTTGAGGAAGTGGGGGTGGGGGTATGGCAAATGGAATATTGCCTCGGCATATTAGGCAAAAATAGTAACACATACTACTAGGTACTTCCAAGATTGAAAACACGTTTTAATAGTTTTATACTTTCAGGCAAATATTAATTAAAGAATTTAAACATTTTCAGAAGTTAAATATTTCTTGTATAAATAATACTAGCTATTTCAACTGCAACAGAGAATAGTATAGGCAGAGACGTAAATTAAACCACTACTTCTATCATCTCTGGGTCATACAAGGCTACTTAACTTCTTTAAATACAGAGCATTTAACTGTTTGTGACACAAACTCTCTTTGGTACAAACAATTTCTTAGAAGATATAAAAATTGCAAAGTTGTATAAAGTTTCTATGAACATTTCTAGAACATTAAGGAACAGTTCCTGAACTGTTCTTGATTCATTTTCTAGAACACGTTCAAGAACTATTGAAGAACATTTCAAGAACTGTAATTTTTCTTATAACCTATACTGTGTTGATGAGCCGTTAAACAACATTCATAAACATTCAGTTTGTTACGGAAAAACCTGAAAAAATAGTGTAATAAAATTATGTTGTTTTGTGGAAATACTCAAAAGATTTGTAACTTTTGAACTTTAATTTAATTAACACAAAACTTAAGTGCTACAAAATAAATGTCTTTGTCTACCAAGTTGATGGATAATTGTTTTCATGTCCCAGCAAAAGCCATCTATGTATACTTGGGGTGTGTTCAAGCCACTTAAAACTAAGAAATTTCATATTGCATTATAATACCTGTGCCTGTCAGCATTACAAAAATAATGCCTTTTTCAAACGCTGTATCAGTAAGTAGTGTGACTAATAATGGAAGATCACAATAGTTTATTAGGTGGTTAATATTGTGACTTGCTTACTAATTTAATGTATATTTACATTTGCACAGATGTAATCGATCTGTAACGACATTCCTATTAAGACAACAAATTTGTAGATATTTTAAGAACATCTTAATTACATTTCCTATTTAAAGGAAGTTAGTTCACATTTTAAAGAACATTTGAAGAACTTTAAATAGAGAAGATGTTCTAAAACTGTTCTTAAACAATTTCAAGAACAAATGAAGAACAGTTTAGGAACTACAAGGGTTTAAACTGTTCTTAATTAGTGCTTAGCACTTAAAGTTTAAGAACACTTAGAGTTAAGAGCTAATTAAGAACGGTTTAAGAACCCTTGAAGTTCCTGAACGGTTCTTCATTTGTTCTTCAAATTGTTCAAGAACAAATTAAGAACAGTTCAGGAACTCCTGAAGTTCCTAAACTTGATTTGCTCTTGAAATTGTTCAAGAACATTTTTAGAACATTTTCTCTATTCAAAGGTTCTTGAACTGTCCTAAACTTGTTCAAGAACCTTTCAAGAATATCTTAAGAAAAATTAAAGTTCTTGAAATGTTCTTCAATAGTTCTTGAAAATGTTCAAGAACATATTAAGAACATAAAAAAATATGTTCTAGAACAATGAATCAAGAACAGTTCAGGAACTGTTCTTAATGTTCTAGAACTGTTCATGAACTGTTCTTGAGTATAAGAACAGAGTTTCGCAGGGGTATTCATAAACTTATACATCATGAACTTAAATTTCATTTGATGAAACAGTTCATGAACATTTTAGATTTCATGAACACTTCATGAACAGCTGATGAACATTTTACAGTTCATGAACAGCTGATGAACATTTCACAGTTCACAAAATGGTTCATGAACAATTCTGATCATGGCTGGCTTTGCCAACAATTTTGTTTAGAAACATATCTATATGGTATCTAGATATAAAATGTTCTGGCTACAACAACTCAATAATAGCACATCAATACAGGGTGGCCACAGGAATTTCAAAATAAAGTTCCTGATCATAAGTTCCCTGACCCAGCATTGGGTTTCCCCGATTATATGGCCTCCGACCTGCCCTCAGATAGCCTACCATCACCACCAGATACCACATAATTTATGAGCATAGATTTTTTTTATTTCACATTTATAAATGTTACTTTATTTCACATTCAAACCATTTAAGCAAATAAATACCATCAAAAAAGTTTATAACTGAATCAGATGTATTTTAATGCAGAAATCATTTTCATACATAAATATATTTTTTTATCATTAAATTTTTATTAATTCTGCCTGAAGAGTTTAAGTTACATGTTCGATAGTCATTATATTTTGTTTTGTATAAGGCAGTGCAGAAAAAAATCCACATCCCTTTCCCAGATTTTTGCAATCATTAATTGTTTTCAAATTCCCTGATTTTTCCATGCAGGGAATTTGTTTTTGCCATTTTCCCTGTTTTCTAGAGTCTGTGGCCACCCTGCCTTTGAAGACCATGATTCACCAAAATCGTGATGATTTTAATGTAATATATCCAGCCAAAGCTTACAAACTATGACTGCCTCCCAGTCGATTATAGTGTCAGAATTCAGAGGTCCAGACATAATGGAATTACTTTTTTTTTTTTATCTTTTCAATATAGTTTTATGTTCAATCTTATTGGTAGATGTCACTATTACAAATGATTTGTTGTATTGGAGAAGCTCAATGTTTTTATTATATTTATAAGAAAAATCGTAGTTGTTTATAATTCACAGCATGGTAATTTAAGATCATTTAGTTCCAGAATCCCACTGGGAGCTCAACTTAAAAATGAGGAAGTTTCGATTCTTACGGATGGCAGGAGGTATATACAGTACTGGTTTTACCCAGGGAAAATGAGGTGATAATGGGGTGATCTGCCTCTACTATAAAAAAAAATTGAGTCAAATATAGCCTAAAATGTGCTAAATGTAATTAAAACACCATTCAAACAAACGAACAAACATCCAATTATTAAGAGTTCCAGACATCATGGCCAGAGCTGTAGATAAGCTGAGTTTTTGAGTATTTTACTCATACTTTACAAAACCCCTCTGTTAAAAAATTGAGTATCATAACTCAACTTATACAAAAACTCATAACTTTTAAAAACCATGAGTATTATATTTGCATGTACTGTCCTGTGGAACAATTTATTCCAAATTTACATGATGAGAATTGGTCCAAGCATGTGTCTAGTATTAAGGTCACACAGTGTTTCTTTCATTTTTACTTAACTTCTATTTAATCTGAATAGTTGTTTTCTTTTAAAATGTATTAATTCACATCCATTTTGAAAACATGAACTATTTAAAGCAACTGTTTACTCTGACCGAGGTCCTTGTTACACATTCATTTTGAATCTGATGAGTAAATACTCAATGCCGTCAAAAATGATCTACAGCTCTGACTGGACCAGTGATTTTTTTACATTTTCATTTCAATGACTCTATTTCCAGCATTTCTGAAAAATCCACGAGTCCTTCAATGTAAAATTGAAAGATTTTCAAATTTTAATGAGTCCTGGCAAAGTTTTATGAGTATTTGATGCGGGATGCGCAGCAAAATTAATCACTGTCACTCATGGGATTACTTTTTTTACTTGTTCAATCAAAATTTGTAGTGATTTTAGGCTGCATTAATGTGTTGCACTACTTCACCATAAAGTAAATTCTAGAATACATAACGAATGAAATGATTCTTCTTTGTTATAATACTGAACAGTGGATCCCTTACATTTATAGGCGCTTCTGTGGTGGAGGAGTTAATCTCATTGAGCTGTGTAAGCCTTCTTGTCCCTTCTCGTCCCTTCTCGTCCCTTCTCGTCCCATTGGGAGCTCAACTTGTGAGAAAGTGTCAATTCTTACGGATGGCGGGAGGTATATAGTACTGGTTCTACCTAGGAAAGATGGGGTGGTCTGCCCCCACCACAAAACAAATTGACCGTCATATATGGCTTTAAATGTGCTAAAAGTGACGTAAAACCCCATTCAGACAAACAAACAGAATTTAATTCAGAGTTCCAGACATAATGGGATTACACTTTCTTTTTCTTGTTTAATTTCTATTTGTTACTGTAAGTGATTTAGGATACTTTATATAAAGTTCGCGGATCCATGTTGTTTCACCATAAAGTAAAATCATAGAATTCATAATTTGCAAATGAAATGTTTCTTCTTTGTTAATAAATAATGAAAAGAGGATTCCTTATACATTCATAGCCTTTAGAAAACACAACTGAATTGAACTGAACTGGGGTTTTAAGGTGCACCAACACATGGAAGGTTATATGGCGCCTAACAGCAATGAACTTGACAGACTCGATCATCCTCCATGTACATCGAGATAAAATATGGAGAATGGGCCTAGAACCTTCTCACCTGCAGAACTGCAGTTGCTGCAAATTCTATTGTAGACACTCCATTTAAGCTGGAGCCCCGTTTATTGTTTTTCTGCCACTGCTCTAGTGATTTGAGTGAGATGGCACCTGAAACAATGCAGGGGTCATGATGAAGACCTTTAATGCGAACAAAAAATGATAAAACGAACATGAATTTGAGGCTGCCTACCCCACCAATGGGAACTAATCTGGCCCTTTCCTTTGCCCCGTAACCAAACGGGGCCCCTGGCACCACAAGAGGCTTTTACAAACAAGAGGTCAATGACCTTGAAGCTCTACTGATAGGTTTTTGTTAGCTAGATCAGCATTCCTGTGAAGTATCATGAAAATCCGTCAAGTAGTTTCAGAGGAGTAGTCGCTACAAGATTTTACTATATAACTCTATGTAAACAAAGATGGCCACTGCATGGCAGCCATGTTTAACGTCGAATCAAAATGATTTTTGACAAGGACCAACATCATGTCATGCTGATCACTTTAGAAAAATTCCCATATCAATATCACTTATAGTTTTCAAGAAGTAGTCGCTACAAACTTGTATTTTAAAAATCTATTTTTAGCTTTGGTGGCCATCTTGGATTTCCTATCAATAGGAAATTTTGCTAGGATCAACTAGACTTCATGGGCAACATTTCTGTAAAGTTTCATGAATATCCATCCAGTAGTTTCAGAGGAGTAGTCGCTACAAACAAAAGTTTACGGACAGACAGACGGACGGACGGACGATGGACGCCGCACCACGGCATAAGCTCTGCTGATCTCTGACCAGTCGAGCTAAAAACAAACGAGAGAGGAGAATTACAAAAACAAACACATAGAGGAAAATTACAAACACAGAGAGGAAAATTACAAACACAGAGAGGAAAATTACAAACACAAACAAGAGAGGAAAGTAACAACTTTCAGTTTTAATGGTATATTTATAACAGAAATCATCAAGTTGTTTATTCACAGCACTATAGTAATTTGCAGAATTCTGAGTTCCAGACTTAAATGGGATTGCCTTTCTTTTCTTGTTCAATCTCACTTTGCAGTGGTTTATGGGCATATTTTATGCTCGCTAGAGTGCTATAAGTCTTACAATTTCGCCATAAAGTAAAGGATAGAACATTATAAATAAATGAAATGTTTGTTTTTGCATTACATGTCATTGACAGAAACTGGAATTACAAAGGATTTATTTAAAACGGAAATTCACAAAAAACTAGTTGCATGGTTATGGTATTAATTTATAAGTTGTAATTAATTTTCTTCATGCGCAGTATGGTAAAATAAATTCATTTAGAGTTCCAGACATGATAGGATTACTTTTTTGCTCTTGTACAATCTCAGTTTGTAGTGCTCAAGGCATAATTTAATAACGTTCCATAGCTTTTGTATCAATGTCTTGCAATTTCACCACACACAAATTGAGAAAATATAATGAAATTTAAATTAAATAAAAAATCTGTAAATTTAATAAGATGTCATATAGTTACAGAATCTGAAATAATGATGCGTTCATTTATCGTGGCAAATAACTATAAACAATTAGATGTTTACAACTTTCCCTGCGAAAAAAACTCAGGGCTTTTTTAACCTATTAAAGTGGGGCCAGAATTCGTCCTCTTCTCAACTGCAAAAACTTCTATATTTTCCCAATTCTGGGTAAAAATATTCCCAATTTAAAAAAAAAAAAAAAAAATTTCTTTTAGAAGATGACTTAAATTACTTGTTTGTAAGTTAAAATCATTGCTAAATTAAATACTTGATTGATATTATATACCTAATTTAAAGCATACATTTTAATAAGCTTTTCACTTAAAAAAAACGTTCACCTTAACAGCGAAAAGCATGCTCTTTTTTTTCCCAATTTTGACAATCTCTCTCTTCTTATAACCTATACTGTGTTGATGAGCCGTTGAACAACATTCAATTCAATTCAATTCTTCTTTTTCCCAAAATCAGCAGGCCTTTTCCCAATTTTATCGATAAAAGCCCTACTTCATCGAGTTCACGAAAAGTTCAAGAACTTCATGAATTGTTCATGAACTATTCAGTCAGCTCATGTTTTCAAGAACTGTTCATGAATTCTTCAGTCAGCTCATG
Organism: Cyrtodaria siliqua; assembly: GCA_037043455.1. Taxonomy (NCBI): domain Eukaryota; kingdom Metazoa; phylum Mollusca; class Bivalvia; order Adapedonta; family Hiatellidae; genus Cyrtodaria; species Cyrtodaria siliqua. The sequence goes on along the minus strand of JAWPHD010004511.1, from coordinate 167,209 downwards.
TTGTTTAAGAACTACAAGAATTTTTCATCAACTCTTCACAGTCAGCTCATGTTGTTCAAGAACTGTTCATGAACTGTTCATGAAAAGTTCACCGAAAGTTCAACAAAACCATGAATTGTTCATGAACTCTTCAGTCAGCTCATGTTTTCCAGAACTGTTAATGAACACTTCAGTCAGCTCATGTTGTTCAAGAACTGTTCATGAACTCTTCAGTCAGCTTTTGTTGTTTAAGAACTCTTCAGTCTGCTCATGTTGAACTGTTCATGATCTCTTCAGTCAGCTGATGTTGTTAAAGAACTGTTCATGAATTTTCACAGGTCAACTCATGTTGTTCAAGAACTGTTCATGAATTCTTCACATGTCAGCTCATGTTGTTCAAGAACTGTTCATGAACTCTTCACATTCCGCTCATGTTGATCAAGAAGTGGTTCATGAACTCCTCAGTCAGCTCATGTTATTTAAAAACTGTTCATGAATTCTTCACAGGTCAGCTATGTCATTCAAGAACTGTTCATAAACTCTTCAGTCAGCTCATTTTGTTTAGGAACTGTTCATGAACTCTTAACAGTCCACTCATGTTAATCAAGAACTGTTCATGAACTCTTCAGTCAGCTCATGTTGTTCAAGAACTGCTCATGAACTCTTCAGTCAGTTCATGTTGTTCAAGAACTGTTCATTAACTCTTCACAGTCCATTCATGTTGATCAAGAAGTGTTCATTAACTCCTCAGTCTTCTCATGTTGTTCAAGAACTGTGCATGAATTCTTCACAGCCCATGTTGTTCAAGAACTGTTCATGAACTCTTCACAGTCAGTTCATGTTGTTCAAGAACTGTGCATGAATTCTTCACAGACCAGGTTTTTCAAGAACTGTTCATGAACTCTTCACAGTCAGTTCATGTTGTTCAAGAACTGTTCATCAAATCTTCATGGTCAGCTTCAAGAAGTTCTTGATCAAGTAATCTTTTTATTTAAGGAACTTGATCATGAACTCTTCACCATGAGTGAATCTGTTGAGCTCTGATTTTGTTCATGAACAGGATGTTCCTGAACAGGTTCATGAATTCAAAGTTCATGATAAGACACAGACCTTAATGAATGAAATGTTTTATGAACTTGTGTTCACCTGAAAGTTCACGGCATGTCAATTGTCGACATATTTAAAGTAACAGTGGTGTGCAGAAACGGTTTTAAAAACGAACTAAAAACTTCTTCATTTTTTTTTAAATTGAACTATGTTTTCCCCATCCTTTCTCTAAGCTAACTATATAGATATATATATATGTAAAATATATGTTATCGATAGTATATAAAATTGTGTTGTTACTGTTGTAAAAGACAACAAATGATTATATAAATTCGTCTATTTTCCTGTTTTGTTATTTGATCATTCTATCAATCAAGCTAACTTAAGTTGTACATTTTTCGGCGCCAGATTTTTGTGAGTGCTAAAATATGCTTTCTATAAATAAAAACATTCTATGAGTTTGCGAGTGCTAAACTGAGCCCTGGCCCCATATTATCGAAACATTTGAATCGAAATCTGAGATTCAAGCTCAGCTATAAAAAATTTAAAATCTTAACAGTCATGGAATGACCCGAAACTTTACACAAATTGAGATAATCATCTATTAAAAATGTTCTGAAAGTTTCGGGATGGAAAACAGGGAAGGAAAACAATCACTGAAACTGAAAAAAGTTACAGCTAGAAGAAATATATGAATTTTGAGCTTCAGCATAAGATTTTAGCTGAGCAAGTTTCGAGAATATGGGGCATGAATATCTGCATGATACTACCATTGGGGCATATCATTATAAATATTTCTGATACTTGCAGTGGTAATTTACTTTGAGTGTTTAATGATGGCACTCTGGCATTTTCTAGAAAGAATGCCAAAACAACAATGTCATCTCATCCATCACATGGCTAATTATATCATGGCTGCACATGCAGCATGCATGACCTTCTGTGAAATGCTGACTCATATTAGGATAACTGCACTGCATGCATTCATAAATGCAGACAAAGAAATTGTTTGCATATTAAAGGGACACATTGCCATCTTGTGGTCTGTAAATTACACATCAACGATAAGGAAAAAAAAAAACGGTGTTTCCGGTTGCCCGACCCTATTTTTAAGGGGCCTCCCTATTCAAAAATTTCAAAAAAAAATCAATTCTTACATCATGGAAGTGAAACATAACACCATTCTATATTTTCTGTAATCCACTGGGCACTGGTGGCATAACTATGCAAATTATTACCAAATTACACAGCAAAAGTGGAAAATATTTAGGTAAGCCATATGACTTGGGTTATTTCCAGTCACCGGAGAAAGAGGATACATGGAGATCAGGAACCGGGCCCTGGGTATACACTAAGCTCTTAAAGGGACACATGACAATCTGGAGTTTTATATCAGGCATTACAGTTAGTACAGAGATTTATGAATCCTGTATCATTTTGACTTTAAAACTGCTTGCATATAATTAAATAAAAAATTGAGAATTCTATTTCCTTCATTATTCTACACATATTTTAATATATTATTGGTGCAATATTATCAAAAGTCAATAATATGTAAACACAATTTGCTTTAAACTATTCTAACAATTAAGATTTATGATTGAACAAATGCAAGTTACGAGAAAAACTAACGGGACGCCGCGAGTTTTTAAAAAATCAAGATTGCCGTGTGTCCCTTTAATTACAATTAGCTTGAGGTTAATGTACAGTTAATGTCTTGCATACATAAGGTCAGTAATTTCTTTTTTTTTTGGATTACTGACCCTCCTACCCTATATAATATTTGACAATACTTAAAAAAAATGTTCTGTTTTCAAAACATTATTGCCTCAGACTTAAAAAGTTTGAATTTTATACCTGGCACCACCAAAAGGTACTAAATTTTCTAATTTTTAAAAAAAATAAAATTACTTCAACAATAATTGCAAATAAAACATAATTTCCATTTACTTTTTTTTTTTTACACTCCTCCTTTCCTACATTTGTTGCTGAAAAAAATCAGGGCTCGAATCGCAAACTCGCAAAATGCGAGTTGATTTAAGAAAATGACAGTAGAAATGTTCAGCACTTTTCTGTATAAAATAAGCATAGGTGATCAAATAATGAAACAGGAAAATTAAAAAGTAGTTATATTTAGTTGTCTTTTCCAACACAATCTTATATACATTAAGTATTATATAAGTTATAAAGTTATGCACAGAAATGTCTTATTAAAAAGAGAAAAAAGTGCAAGAATGCATTTTTTGCGAGTTGAAAATATCTGCACTCGCGAAAAAAAGCAAGTAGGTAAAAATGTTAAATTCTACCCCAGAATCAGTACAACAATTAATAAAAAAAATGCTGGCCTAAGGATACACTGAAGAAACCTTAAACAGTGGCAACAGCCAGGCTCAGGATTCACAGCCAACAGTCCTACCTAAAAACAGTGGAAAATTTAAAATGTTTCCATGCACTCATTGGAAACTGCCTAGCTAATCTGACACAGCAATCAGTCAAAATGTCCCAATTATGAAGCAGTGTAATAGGTATAATTAAGGCAGTTGAAGTTATTTATCAAATGAATGCAGATATAGTGATTATTAAACTGCTGGGATCGATTATAGGAAAATCCTTCATGAGAAGGTACACGTGCGGTTCTTTTCACAAATGAGCGTATGCTTACCATCAGTGAAGGATTTCCCTATAAGCGAACCCAGCAGTTAAACAGTCTGCGAAATTAGCGGCTGTCCGGTTGTCCGGGACAACTAATTTACAAACAGGACAACCACGTGTTCCCAATTTGGTTGTCCGATTGGACAACCGAAATTTCTGAAAGCGCAAAACTATTTGTCAATCAAAATAAGTATAAAAGTCGAAAAGGAAACACGATTTTTCATTGATGTTGAGAAAAGTACTGTGACACCGGTATAAACGCTACGAGATATTGATCAATTAATTGTATCCCTCTGTGGAAGGTCACAACACGTCACGACCTCGTTTTTGATCGGATTTTGCCAAATTCTTTATTTTGTATAGAGCAACCAATCGGAACTGCCTCGTCGGATTCCGTCACTCGGGAATCCACATTTACCGCGATCGGAACTCATCGCCAATTTCCGTACTCGGTAATAGTGACGGAATCCGACGAGGCAGTTCCGATTGACATTTACTGCTACGACATAAAATTGGCGAAGAGTTCCGATCGATAGAGCAACGGAAAATTACAATTATACAACAGACTTTATTGTTTGGTCCGAAAACAAATTATTATGTGAAAATAAAAACTCATAGCACCTTTTTGATTAATCTTTACTGTCAATGGAAAACTTCAAGTTTTGTTTTTAGGCTAACAAATGAAAATTATTTGTTTATATATACTTTAAAAGTATCTGACATTATACCTGACTTTTTTTTAAACTTTTTGACAAATCCTTGTGTGGCTGTCTAAGCCCATGTGCATGCTAACAGTGATTTTGATTTTATAAATGAGTCTATGATATGTTTGTGCTTATAGTATTTGCCTATCGACACGTTCATACTATTTTTTACTCACGCAAGTTTACGATGTTTTTTTGTAAATGGCGGTTCAAACTTGCAGCGGAGGAAATAAAAAAATACTATTTTTCAATGTTGTTTTCTTCTAAAAATGGGATTTTTTGAGAGGAGGGTTCGTAAAACATAGAATAAAAAAGGTCTGCGAAACTCTGTTCTTATAATCAAGAACAGTTCATGAACAGTTCTAGAACATTAAAAACAGTTCCTGAACTGTTCTTGATTCATTGTTCTAGAACATATGTTGAAGATTGAAGAACATTTCAAGAACTTTTATTTTTCTTAAGATATTCTTGAAAGGTTCTTGAACAAGTTTAGAACAGTTCAAGAACCTTTAAACAGAGAAAATGTTCAAAAAATGTTCTTGAACAATTTCAAGAGCAAATCAAGAACAGTTTAGGAACATCAGGGGTTCCTGAACTGTTCTTAATGTGTTCTTGAAAAATGTAAAGAACAAATGAAGAACCGTTCAGGAACTTCAAGGGTTCTTAAACGTTAATTAGTTCTTAACTCTAAGTGTTCTTAAACTTTAAGTGTAAAGCACTAATTAAGAACAGTTTAAACCCTTGTAGTTTCTAAACTGTTCTTCATTTGTTTTTGAAATTGTTTAAGAACAGTTTTAGAACATTTTCTCTATTTAAAGTTCTTCAAATGTTCTTTAAAATGTGAACTAACTTCCTTTAAATAGGAAATGTAATAAAGATGTTCTTAAAATATCTACAAATGTGTTGTCTTAATAGGAATGTCGTTACAGATCGATTACATCTGTGCAAATGTAAATATACAATAAATTAGTAAGCAAGTCACAATATTCACTACCTAATAAACTATTGTGATCTTCCATTATTAGTAACACTACTTACTGATACAGCTTTTGAAAAAGGCATGATTTTTGTAATGCTGACAGGCACAGGTATTATATAGAGGATCTTAAACAAGTTCCCATTTCATATAAGATTGATGAAACAAGTTATGAATTATTTTAATTTTAATGAGCCTATTGGCGAGTTAAAATTAAAAATAATTCATAACGAGTTTCATAAATCTTATATGGAATGGGAACGAGTTTAAGATCAAAAGGCTCGTTAAAATTAAAATAATTCATAACTTGTTTCATAAATCTTATATGGAATGGGAACGAGTTTAAGATCCTTTTTATCACATAACATTGCAATCAAATTAGTAAAAAATAATTCAGATGTACATAGAACCGCCACAACGTCAGACAGACTTTAGCGCCAAAACGTCATAAAAGAAGTGACGTCGTAACGTCGCGTCTCACACATAACGTTACCTATAAAAGAGTTTTTGTTTTACCTCTTTACAAAATAGCAGTTTATGCCAACTTTTTAACAAACCAACAACAATGTTTTGTATAACGTGCATTATTTTTTATAAGCTGTCACAAATAATATGTTTCTGGGTGAATTTATAATAAATAAAATAGTTTCAGTTAATAAACTCGCGTAGTGTTACAGGTTTAACTCAACCAATCAAAATCGTTCCAGGTTGTATTACACGTGTGTCATACAATAGAATATTAAATGAGTGTTCGATACTGCTAACAAGGGACGTTATGTGATAAAACGAAATATGAAATTTCTTTGTTTTAAGTAGCTTGAACACACCCCAAGTATACATAGATGGCTTTTGCTGGGAAATGAAAACAATTATCCATAAACTTGGTCTGAAAAGACATTTGTTTTGTAGCTCTTAATTTTTGTGTTGATTAAATTAAAGTTTAAAAGTTTCAAATCTTTTGAGTATTTCAACAAAACAACATAATTTTATTACACGTTATTTCCAGAACCGGTTTTGCCATAACAAACTGAATGTTTATTAATGTTGTTTAATGGCTCATCAACACAGTATAGGTTATAAGAAAAACATCTTGAAATGTTCTTCAATAGTTCTTGAAAATGTTCAAGAACATATTAAGAACATATGTTCTAGAACAATGAATCAAGAACAGTTCAGGAACTGTTCTTAATGTTCTAGAAATGTTCATGAACTGTTCTTGAGTATAAGAACTGAGTTTTGCAGGGGTTCATCTTCATTAATTAAACAAATCTATACTAATATTAACAAACAAATATATGTTAAAGCCCATGTCTTCATTTATATTTGAAAGAAAGTAGGTAAAGAAAATCACAAATTTTGCCATTACCTATATTTTACTTGTAATTATATATTGTTGTTTGAAAATTGCCAAATATTCATGTTTTCACCATCTGTTGAGTTTTTTAGCGGGAAAATGGCAGCCCAATTGAAGATTGTGCTTGCACCATTTAATGATTAAATGTAAGCGATTTGTGATAATACTTAAATTACTTATTGTGTCAAAACATCTTATACATTTAATAGTTGTATTTAAAAGATGATTTTTCTAAATGTAGTCTTTAGAAACAGTATTTTAAAAAGAAACCCCTATTGTAATGTGTTTTTGCAGACTGACTTTTTTTTTTGGTGCTGACAGAAAAATGGTATTCAGCACTGCAGATATTATTTCATTTCAGTATCATATGTAACATTTCACCAAGTATGACCAGGCCCTCTGAAGGTTCAATTAATGAATTGTTCTTTAACTGTTATGTAGGTTACATTAGTGGCTAAGGGAGTTCTAGAACTGTGCAGGAACTGTTCTGGGTAGATTGTTCAAGAACTGTTCTTGAATTGTGCTTTATTTGTTCTTGAGCAGTTCTAGAACGGTGCATGAATGTTAAATGAGACAAAATTTCTAGAACTTATGTTCAAGAACAGTTCTAGTACTATCTTACTGGAACTGTTCTAGAACAGTTCCAGTACAGATAGTTCTAGAACTGTGATTCATCTGTTCTTGAGCAGTTCTAAGAACAGATCCAGTACAGATTGTTCTAGAATTGTTCCACAAGAGATCATTCTGGAACAGTTCTAGAACGCTCTTGAACATAAGTTCTAGAACTGTTCTTGAACATAAGTTCTAGAAAATTTGTCTCATTTAACGTTCACGTACTGCTCTCGAACTGTACCAGAACAGATTAGGTACAGTTCAAGAACAGTTCTTGAACAATCTTTTTAGAACAGTTCAAGAATTGTTCATGCACAGTTCTAGAAAATTTAGCAGGGGTAGCTAAATAATTTCTATATTCGTCCTTTAACCCAATCAAATAGTTTATATTTTATCAAAAAGATTCGAGTGACTGCAATTGCATGCATAATGACATATATTTCTATATGATCATTCATTTTAGTTCAACCAAGTTTCAGCATAATCATGATAATGGAGTATATTATTGTATTGCAAAAATATAAATGGGACCCAAAAAAGCCCAATTTCATTCCACATAATATCTGTAGTAGCTAGATTTATCATTCCGCTCCCCACCACCCACCCACTCACAACCTCCACCCAAATTATCAGGAAACTGAAATAGACTTTTATGGTTTTGAATTTTAATGGGGATCGAGGACATGATATAAATATAATAATTTTCCAGTATCATCTTCATCTTTATTACTGTCATTCGTTCGTTCCCAGGGCTTTCCCTAGGAGTACCACGGGGCTGTTATACGGCCTCTTCCCAATGGCAAAAAACAAACACTTTTTTTTCCCAATTTAAAGAAAAAAAATCCTAATCCACAAAAAAAAAAGAGGCATTTTCTATTGTATTGGTGTCACTCCACACACTCATTTCAGTAACATTGTTGTTACCACTCTAACAGGTTCAAATCACTTTTTAAATGATAATTGTTCATGATGTACTAATTTCCCAATTTTGGCAATTTGTCGATAAAAATAATCTCAATTCGATCTAGGGGCCGTTTTCCCAAACTACCTAGGAAAAGCCCTGGTTCCCTCGTTCGTTCTTTCACTTTTTTCGATCATTCATTCAAATTTCTGGCAATGCATGACACAGAGCTTTATAAAGCTTGTTCATATAAGACAGCCAGTACATATTATATGACAAGAATATTGATGTCATCCAATTCCAAACAGAAAAGTGACATGAGATTAATATCACCCATTAAACCAGAAGCCAAATCGATCCAGACCTCACCGACACATAATATAACACAGAAATACACATATCCTGGAACAAGTCTGAACTATAGAGAAACCAAAATTACCAATTCCCACCAGAGGAATATTGTTTATGCTTAGAAAAGAAATAAATACACTTGATCTTTGCCTGTACTTGGAATATAAACGCTTTAAGTACAGTAAGATAACATTCACAGAATTACAATCTCCTTCCATTATTCAGAAAAATGTCTGCAGAAAAATAAAGCACTAGCAGCCATCCATCATCGTTATCCTTCTATTGTTCTGTTGAATTATACTGTAGGCATATAAGCTTTTGCTGACTCTGTAAAATTCATTATCAATGGTATACATTATTTATTTCTCATGCAACTAATGTTTCTTCTATACAAATACAGCTAGTGTCTACTAACCTAATATTTTCCGTCCAACTGCTGTATTATACATGCTAGTGGCTGCACGCGCTATTATTCGATGACTTAAAAAGTCAAGAATCAGCCATTTCAACTACAAATTTACACAATATTTTTGATGCTTATCAATTTAGAAATGCAATACATTATCAGAAGAAAGTATTTTGCATTTATTATCGATATTATATACTTAAACGCCGAAAACCTTTTTGCCGAAGTTACTTCCCCTGACAAACTATCCTCCATTTGTATTTTGATGGAAGCAGACATAAACTGTACATTTACATTGTTTTTCAGGCAAATTATGTTATTTAAAACAGTTGCATGATAAAAAAATTACATGGTTAGTAACTTAAGAGTTTTCAGTTGTATTTTGGCTCGTGTCAAAAAGTGATAAATACTCGCCAGAGGCTCGCATTTATCACTTTTCTTTTACACTCGCCAAAATACAGCTGAAATTCTTATGTATGAGGTTTAACAACACTTTTATTTTACAATTTGAATTGTCTACTTGTACATAGCATGCAGGACGCCTTTCCAGGGTGGGTGGCGGGTGTCCATGTTTCCCTGAAAATATGACCCAGTGTTTCCTTGTTCCCCAAAAACATTTTGCATTGTTCCCCAAATATATTTTTCCAATGTCCCCAAAAATATTACGAATAACAGACAATGCTCCCTTGTTCCCCAAAAATAAATGGCCAATTTCCCTTTTCCCCCAAAACCCCATGCAGTGAGCTAGCTAAATGCTCAGTGATACCCCACCCAGTCAAACTGTACTGACACCATGCTGACCAGTCCTAACATACGATGAGCACAACCTTTTATATGCTGAATGTCAAGTAAGGGAGCTTTATTTAACCATTTCGCCGCCAATTTTCAAATGTCGTCTACTTAAATTTGAATCCAAACCGTCCGGTAAGATTTTATTTTAAAAGTGTTATAAAAAACATTCTTACAGAGTGGCAAACAGTGTCAGCCCTGATCATCCTGCACATAGCGTGCATGCTGATCTGGGCCTGCACTGGTCGTAAAATCAATTGACTGTGGCAGCGAAAGGGTTAACTCATGTGTCTTTTCTTCAAAATGTCTTTGATTGTTGGTAGGTTTGTATGTTTGGTGTTCAACATCATTTTTCAGCACATTTTAGGCTACGTATGACGGTCGATTTTTTGTGGTGCAGGCAGACCACCCACTTATTCGTGTGTAGAAGCAGTACTGTACACCTCCCGCCATCTGTAAGAATCAACACTTTCTCACTTAGTTCAGCTTCCAGTCGGTTTCGAACTCGCAGTGGTGAGAGGCAAGAAGGTTTACACAACGTGACGTCGTTTACCCCTCAACCATGGATCGTTTGGTTGGAAAATGGCAAAAAAATTAAATTAACTTATATGATATCATGCAAGTTGAAAACAGTTTGCCTTTAACTGTGCAAAAAGTTCAAATAGAAAAAAGTAATTGTGTACTTACGAATGCTACCCACAATTTTTTATATGCTCCAATTTCGTGCATCATTTTGCGACAAACTTCTGATAGTTCGTCAAACCCTTTTGTTTCTGTACACTTGTCATCTTTTATGATGGACGGATTGTAACCATAAGCCATTCTTTTACCGCTCACCCTGAAAAGAAAAATACAAATAATGGCCATTAATTGTCGTTTAATGACAATGCATGCCTATTTCAAGCTGCCTCCAGAGAGGGGAAGGATACATAGGAATCGGGAACCATTTAGCTTCCCTACTCTTAATTATGTGATTATCAAATTGATTCCTATGGTTCTTTAATGTACATAGTATGCTCAGAGGAAACTCTGATGCACTGGATTTTGCCCAGTTATGTCCCAACTGACTGGTGAGGCTTATTTTAAGACCTTGTCTTTCTGTGCTGAAACTATGCCCCCCCTTCCCCCCACCCACCCACCCCGCCCACACACAACTCCCCAAACCCAGCATGTAATTAGTAGGGGTTTAGTGTGTGACATAACAATGCCTGATAAGGGTCAATAAAACACAGATAAGGGTCAATAAAACACAGATAAGGGTCAATAAAACATATGTGTCTTAATAAGGACACACTGAAGTATCAAAGTGTAATCTAAAAGACCACGGATGATCTCCCGATTTTTGAAAAAAACATAATAGTTATCAAAAGGGCATTTTTTTCCCTTATATAAGTGGAAACTGATAATATTGTACCAATAACATATATATATCTACAAAGGACTAGGTATGAGAAGGGGCAAAATTGGCCCCCAACATTGAAAGTTTTAATGCACAAGTTTTGAATATCTAGTTTAGCTACAAATGAACTGAATCATTATTAAAACTCATTACAAGTACTTTTGAAGACTCTAATTGAGTTTAAGAGCCTTACAAACAAGTCCTTTTCTTTAAAAAAAATGTCATTTTTGTTCATTTTCAGTAGTTTTCGATCAGTTTTTGGTCTTGGAAATACAGAGCGCACTCTCGAGCACAGCTGATTTTTTGTTGAAACAGGTACTTGATAGGGATGCATCAATAGCCAAAAAACTGTGTGTGCTCGGAGGTGCGCTCTATATTTTCAGGAACAAAATCTTGCCCAGAAAGATCCAATATCTACAAAATCTAACAAAATTGCCATTTTTTGAGACCCTGTTAATTCTTCTAGATAAATAGTAACATGATCAATTTACTTCAATATGCACAACGGATTATATGTAAATATTATTGTTTTGCATTTTGAACATATTGCCTTATCATACCTTGTCCTTTGGTAAAATAATGAAGAAAATTTATTATTTTTTTTATATATATTTAATTTCATGCAAATTTACAGTTTGAAAGTCAAAATGATACAGGACTAATAAAATGAGTTGCCAACCTTTATGTTCGACCTACAACTCAAGACTGCCATGTGTCCCTTTAAATGGGTGTTGGGGGCGAGGATACTGACAGCAATAAGAGTGAGGTGACAATAAACAGTAACCTGTATCCATATTTACAAAACCACTTCATACTTCATAACCATTATATAAACAAACATAATGTTTATGTCACAAAATATAAACATGAATATAACCATTATATAAACAAACAATGTTTATGTCACAAAATATAAACATGAATATACGCAACATAAAAATGTCACTGTACCCAATATATATACCGGTAGTTATACATTTTGCATTTTGAACAGTCTATTAAATCATTTTAGAATTATTTTATTATTAGAATGTTGTGTTTTCAGGGCTTAAAGAACCTCATTATTCAATGTCCAATAAAACCTCAGTGTGTTTAATTCTGAGAATGTAATGAGCTTTAAATTAACTGGTTTCATTGGTCCAATTTTTATTACTGAACCAATCAGAAGGTTTCATTTATATTTTCATTTTGTTGCTTCTATCATGACATCACTTTCTGGTATTATGACATCACACTCCGGTATTATGACATCAAGTCATGCTATTATGACTTCTCATCATGCTTCAGTGTGTTCTCAGAATTGAATGAGCCTTTTAATTGCTGTAAGAAACACATTAAGACTGTTTGTATCGCTCACTGAGTAATGAGTTTCTTGAAACCAAGAATCACAAAATTCTAAAAATAAAATAATTCTAAAATGATTTAATAGACTGTTTTTGGTGAAAAAGAACTCTAAAGATTTAATGTATACGACACATGTACAACTACAGGTAAAATAGCCAAATGAGGGATAATAAATAATTAAGAACTTAATTATTTATAATAAACACAAAAAGTGGAAGCCACCGTTTTGAAAAATTATTGCAACGGGAATCGAATATGTGTAACTTATATTACAATAAAATTAAAGCGAGTTAGCCTTTTCACTAGTTAGCCTTTTCAAATTAGACGAGTATTTTCCCTGGATACTCGAACATGATACCTTAATAAATATTTCACTCGCATTATACGCTTGATTAAATTTTACAATTTCCGCTTTAAGGCATGCATTACTTTACGCGTGCTTTAAGAACAGAACTTAATTGTTACAGCTACACTAATGCAACTCTACAAAGCATTAATTTCATGACCTTTTAGGATAAAGTAACTGCATACAAATGCATATATTGTGAATGTGCAGACAGGCATGCAACCACAATCTTGAAATCTGCACTCCATCATTGTAGTGTAATTTGTACCTGACCACAATTTATTGGGAAAAAAAGTGAGATTTTAGGAGATCTTTAACTGATGACATTTTTGACACATACCGATAATATTAACTACGATTAGTATACTGAAGTAGAAAAAAGGATCTGATCGATTTAGCCCTTTCGCCGCCAAATTTTAAATGTCGTCTGCTAAAATTTAAATTCATACCTTCCAGTGATATTTTGTATATATAAGTGTTATGGAAAACATTCTTACCGAGTGGGTACAGTGTAAACCCTGATCAGTATGCACATTATGGACAGGTTGATCTGGGTTTATACTGGTCACAAAAAGCAATGTCTTCGACTATGGCAGTGAACGGGTTAGACATTTCAGAAGTGTTCCCTGCAGCAGGGCCAGGCACAGTAAATGTTGATCAGCCCCCGCTCCCCTTCACACCCAACTCATCCAATTGTTCCTGAGGAACCCATTCGTGGTCGAGGGGTTAACAAACTCGCTTTGTAAATTTATAAACCTTCTCACAACTCACAGCTGTGGGTTTGAATCCCACTGGGGGCTCAACTTGTGAGAAAGTGTCTATTCATACAGATGGCAGAGGTTTATATACAGTACTGGTTCTTAGTACACCCAGAAATAAGTGGGTGGTCTGCCTCCACCACAAAAAAAATTGACTGGCACACAAATTATAGCCTTACTTGTGCTGAAAAATGACGTTAAACACCAAACAATAAAACCTTCCTTGTTCATGATTCCTGGGTCGTCAAAACCTCAATAGTATCCACCACTTAACATCATCATATAACAAGCTTTTTCCTTTCACAAAAATGACAGCTTCTATAGCTATCATACAATATTTATGTACAGCAAACTGGACCTATTCAATGAGCTGTTAAAATTAGTACCTATAATGTATCTTTTTCGACCTTATGTGTTACAAAACTGACAACTCAACCTGATATATTACCAAGCACTACAAGCTATGACAACTACCTATAATGTATGATATCTCCACACATTGCAAAATTAAAACATGAAACAGACTATAACTTTTTTCTCCTCAGTGGTATTCTAATAGAAGCTAGATGAAATTTGAACTTCCAGTAATTAAAGACCATGGCTTTTTTTTTTGGCTTTTTGCTCAACATTTTTTCCTCTAACTTTCTCAGCATCATTATTATGTTTGGGATGCATTTATAGAAGACAGTTTATCTAAATTGTACCTCTTTTGCATATTTTGCACACCCAAATCTTCAATTTCTGCTTAATACACGGTGAGTGTTCCCCCTATATCTCGAATTCGCATTATTTTTTCCCTTTTAAATCGAAAATCATGCTTTTCCCCCCCTATTGAAGGGCCTGGGCCTCTTACCCTATTTCCGATAAAAAAAGCCCTGAAGACAGATGTACATGCTTATTAAAACAAAAAATGAAACAGTTGCCGCAGTATCTGGAAGTCTTAAATACAACATCCAATAAAAAGAAGGAATTAAACTATGCCAAATAAATAATTTTAATTACATGATGTGTAAACTGATGTACTATTAAAATTACACTGTATCTTCTGAACGTTGTGCTAAGCATACCACAGGTAGTGTGCTGGGTCAACTAGCATACGTTTTTACCAATTTATTTGTTTCAATTATCGCCTGGGTACATCTGGTAATACCGGTAATGTAAATTTGACGGAAATTGCAGGCAGGGCTGTACAAATATTTTTTTTAGCCACTAGTCCGGGACTAGTCACCCTGTCAAAAGTGACTAGTCCCAAACAAATTGTGAATAGTCCCAAACAATGGACACAAGTCCTGAATTTTTTCGATTTCTCAATATGTTAAAACTGCGTCTTGCATACTCATTACAATTCATTACAAACAGTAAAGGAAACAATCCTTATTTACTCTTCAGACAATTAATGTATGTTTCAGTGGTATATATTGTAGACTGCTATTGGGTGAAACTGCAGCAATAGCAAGAATCACATCTGCATTTTTAAATTTCAATATAGATATTGAGTTTCATATTACAGTTCAGATAATCATTTAATGGAAAGAAAAAAGTCATAACTTTATATAGGTAAGGGGCTACAGATGAGATTCTTAACTTTATTACCATTTTACCTAATGCAAAAAATAAATAACATGTGAATCAACATAAACATTTTATTTTTATGTTTTTGTCCACTACACCAGATGATTTGACTTTTTGATTGGCTGTGTATCACATTCTACATTTTTCCTCTTTTTATTTTTTGTTTTTATTTCATTTGTTTGACAACTCAATTCTTCGAACGTAATTAGTACACTAACTATGCACAAACCGTTACCCCACCTGCCTTTCAAGTCTGTTACAATTACGCTCAACAATACACTGAGAAACAATAAACAAGAGGCCCAAGAGGGCCTGTGGACGCTCTACTGGCTAACATGGCTCTTATAATATCAATGAAGCGAGTGACTGCTATTTATGTTTTCTTAAAAGTTTCGAGCAAAAAACAGCTTTTTAACTAAATCAAAGGCCATTAAACTAAAGAATCTGGTAAAGTTTGGTAATGATCAGATGAAAAATGAAGGCCCTACCGTATTAACAAGGCAAAATATAGCATTTTTAACTAAATCAAGAGCCATAACTCCTCTGTGACTGGTTTTCGAACTTGTCCGAGCTTTCATTGATATTAACAATCTGTGCAAGTTTGGTAAAGAGCAAATAATAAATGAAGGTCCTAGAGTGTTCACAAGGCTTAATATGGCATTTTCATGCAAAACAAGGGCCATAACTTCGTTGAAATTATTTCGATCTTGCCGGTTTTGAACTGTTCGAGCTTTCATTGATATAAAGACACTGGCAAAGTTAAGTAAAGATTCGATTAATATTGAAGGCCCTAGAGTGTTCACAAGGTAGGAAATAGCATTTTTTAGAAAAAACAAGGGCCATAACTCCGGTGTTAATGATCCGATTTAGCTGGTTTTCAAACTTGTTCGAGCTTTCATTGAAATTAACAATATGTGCAAGTTTGGTAAAGATCAAATAATAAATGAAGGTGCTAGAGTGTTCACAAGGCAGAAAATGCCATTTTTCAGAAAAAACAAGGGCCATAACTCTGGTGTTAATGACCCAATTCAGCTGATTTTCGAACTTGTTCAAGCTATAATTGGTATTAACAATCTCTGCAAGTTTGGTAACGATCAAATAATAAATGAAGGTGCTAGAGCGTTCACAAGGCAGAAAATGGAAATTTTCAGAAAAAACAAGGGCCATAACTCCGGTGAAATTATTCCGATCTGGCTGGTTTTCGAACTCGTCCGAGCTTTCATTAATATTAACAATCTGTGCAAGTTTGGTAAAGATCAAATAATAAATGAAGGTGCTAGAGTGTTCACAAGGCAGAAAATGCCATTTTTCAGAAAAAACAAGGGCCATAACTCTGGTGTTACTGACCCAATTCAGCTGATTTTCGAACTTGTTCAAGCTATAATTAGTATTAACAATCTGTGCAAGTTTGGTAATGATCAAATAATAAATAAAGGTTCTAGAGCGTTCACAAGGCAGAAAATAGCAATTTTCAGAAAAAACAAGGGCCATAACTCAGGTGTTACTTATCCGATTTGGCTGTTTTTCGAACTTGTCCGAGCTTTCATTGATATTAACAATCTGTGCAAGTTTAGTAAAGATCAAATAATAAATGAAGGTGCTAGAGTGGTCACAAGGCTTAATATGGCATTTTTCAGCAAAACAAGGGCCATAACTCCGGTGAAATTATTCCGATCTGGCTGGTTTTCGAACTTGTCCGAGCTTTCATTGATATTAACAACCTGTTAAAGTTTGGTAAAGATCAGATGAAAAATGAAGGCCCTATTGTGGTAACAAGACAAAAGTTAACGACGGACGACGGACGGACGACGGACGGACGGACGGACGACGGACGGACAACTCGCCATCCCATAAGCTCTGCTGGCCTTCGGCCAGTAGAGCTAAAAATCACACCTACCGTTTCATATCAAACATGCTTCCATTATCAAACGTCCTGAGTTTCTTTACTCATCGAAAGATTGCCGACAAATCGGCCTGATTGCGAAATTAATCAACGTGTTAGTGTTATTGTTTCAGTGTATCGCCATTTTCAGCTCACCACATGACAAACAGGTAATCACAAGACGAACATGTGATTTACATGTGGTAGTCGTTTCATTGGCTAGCGGGTCTGGATTAAAATAGATCGGGTCAATTGATTGGATAATGTCGACAATGCCCACGGTCAATTTAAGTAATTTGGAGGCGGGACTTCCGGCATGGTTGATTGTTGATAAAATTGCCCGGGGTATTGGATGATCGCCGCTGTGGATGCTAACTGCATTACATAAGCGAGTGCAATTAAAGGATTACGTTGAGAAGTGTGCTGGGGTTGTTTTATGACAGGTGGCCGACATTGTAAATTTGACAAATTTGGGACTGAAATCTTTCAAACAGTGACACACCCGACTTTCTCTTTTTTTAAAATTGGACTAGTCCGGGACTGAAATCTTTGAAAAAGTGCCACGCCCGACTTTGGTTTTGGACAAGTCCCTGGCGTCGGGCTATGGGATTTGTACAGCCCTAGCTGGGCTCAAATTTAGCATCCAAACTGGCGTCTTTTTGCCAGTTGATTAAAACTGAACTGGCAAATTATAGCTCACTCTAGCAAACAATAAACAATAGCCCATTTCCTTATCATTTTGACTGGTCATTTATGCCTATAAAACTATATTATGCCTAAATTTTCTAGCAATATTCTAAACTAGAATGCTATTAAATATTCATGTCTGTTTCAATTTTATTTGTCAACTTTTTCTTTCTTTGTTTATATTGTAAACCTGTGTAAATATGTAAATTAGAGGGCCACATGGAAGATTAGTTCACAAACTAAATGTGTTACCCTCAATAAATAAAGTCTATTATTATTATTATTATTATTAAACACTTGCATAATATTGCCAGTGCTTCAAAGGTTTACTGGCATTTTGAAACAAGAGGCCCAAGAGGCCTGTGGACGCTCTACTGGCTAATATGGCTCTTATGACATCAATGAAGCGAGTGACTATCGGCTTAAAGAGGCAAAATATAGCATTTTTAACTATATCAAGAGCAATAACTCCGTCATTACTGGTCCGATCTGGCTGTTTTTCCAAGTTGGCCAGTAGAGATAATAAAAATTTCAAAAAAAAAAAATTAAAAAAAAAAATAATTTCAAAAAAAAATTCAAAAATATAGATATATAAAAAAAAAAAATTCAAAAAAAAAAAAAAATTCAAAAAAAAAAAGAGGCCCAAGAGGGCCTGTGGACGCTCTACTGGCTAACATGGCTCTTATAACATCAATGAAGCGAGTGACTGCCATTTACGTTTTTTTGAAAGTTTCAGGCAAAAAACAGCTTTTTGACTAAATCAAGGGCCATAACTAAAGAATCTGGTAAAGTTTGTAAAGATTAGATGAAAAATGAAGGCCATACCGTATTAATGAGGCAAAATATAGCATTTATTTCTGGTCCAACATAGAGATAAAAAAAAAAAAAAAAAATCTGAAAAAAATGGAATAATTTCAAAAAAAAATAAAAAAAAAAATAAAAAAAAATAAAAATAAAAATAAATAATAATAAAAAAAATAAATAAAAAAATAAATAAATAAAAAAAAAAAAAATAATGATTCAAATAAAAATGAATAATAATATAAAAAAGACAGTTGTAAAATCTGGTAAAGTTTGGCAAAGATCAGATGCAAAATGAAGGCCTTATCGTAGGACGAGGCATATTATAGCATTTTTAACAAAATCAAGGGCCATAACTCCGCTGTTACTTGTCCAATCTGGTTGGTTTTCGAACTTGACCAAGCTTCCATAGACATTAACAATTTCATGAAGTTTGGTAAAGATCGGATGAAAAATGAAGGCGCTATCGTCTTAACGAGGCAAAATATATCATTTTGAAGTAAATCAAGGGCCATAACTCCGATGTTACTGGTCCGATATGGCTGGTTTTCGAACTTGTCTGAGCTTTCATTGATATTAACAATCTGATAAAGTTTGGTAAAGATCGGATGAACAATGAAGCCCCTATAGTCTTAACGAGGCAAAATATAGCATTTTTGAACTAAATCAAGGGCCATAACTCCGCTGTAACTATTTCGATATGGCTGGTTTTCGAACTTGTCCAAGCTTTCTTTGATATTAACAATCTGTTCAAGTTTGGTAAAGATTGGATGAACAATAAAGCCCCTATTGTCTTAACGAGGCAAAATATAGCATTTTTAACTAAATCAAGGGCAACTTCCCCGTTACTGGTCCGATATGGCTGTTTTCAAACTTGTTCGAGCTTTCAACGACATTAACAATCTGATAAAGATTGGTAAAGATCGGATGAACAATGAAGCCCCTATCGTCTTAACAATGCAAAATATAGCATTTTTAACTAAATCAAGGGCTACAACTCCGCTGATACTAGTCCGATATGGCTTGTTTTCGAACTTGTCCGAGCTTTCATTGATATTAACAACGTGGTAAAGTTTGGTAAAGATAGGATAAAAACGAAGGCCCTATCGTCTTAACGAGGCAAAATATAGCAATATAGCATTTTTAACTAAATCAAGGACCATAACTCCGCTGTTACTGGTCCGATCTGGCTGGTTTTCCAACTTGTCCGAGCTTTCATTGATATTAACAATGTGGTAAAGGTTGGTAAAGATAGGAAGAAAAATGACGGCCCTATCGTCTTAACGAGGCAAAATTTAGCAATATAGCATTTTTAACTAAATCAAGGGCCATAACTCCGCTGTTACTTGTCCGATCTGGCTGGTTTTCGAACTCATCCGAGCTTTTATTGATATTAACAACCTGTTAAAGTTTGGTAAAGATCTGATGAAAAATGAAGGCCCTATCGTCTTAACGAGACAAAAGTTAACAACGGACGACGGACAACGGACGACGGACGGACGGACGACGGACAACTCAGCATCCCATAAGCCTTCGGCCAGTAGAGCTAAAAATGACTGGCAAAATGCTAGTAAAACAGCTTAAATTTTAGCCCTGAAATTGTATACACTAATACTTGACACAGTCTGTACCATCCCCGTTAAGGGTGAAAACAAACATAAACAGCTTTAAAGTGCTTTTAAAGGTGCAGATTTGTTTGAGCTTTTATAGTTCCTTGTGTAAATATTTAGGGGTGTCATTCTTTATTTTTTAAAAAGATTGTAGTGCCACACAGGAAGCTAAAAAGTATGAAAGGGGATTTTAATGGACAAAAAAGCCTGATCGCCACAAAAAGAATAAACAACGACTTATAAATGATTAATTTTTAAATAATTTGTTTAAAGGGACAATGTCCGTAACTTTTAGCTTATAAAACACAAAACAATTACGTTGACAAACATAACACACCAACCATTATTGAATATAGAATATTTACTAAAATTACACGCGCAAGTAATAATAATCGAAAACGAAACAGTCAAGCTCACTCCCAACTGAGTTACACGGGCCAGATATATTATGTAAGACATATAGAAAACCTAATATGCTAATGGATGGCATATGATCAGCAGAAAACGAAAAATAATGTGGGTCCCACATTGTTTACATATAATAAATAACACTCTTTATTTTTCAAACTCACGAATGTTTTACTACAGACTTATCTGGGTCTATGCTGATGTTTAAATTCATGTATATATATATATTTCACTGAACAACAAGAGGTCAATGACCTTGAAGCTCTACTGATAGATTTTTGATAGCTAGGTCAACATTCCTGTGAAGTTTCATGAAAATCCATCAAGTAGTTTCATAGGAGTAGTCGCTACAAGTTTTCATTATATAACTCTATTTAAACAAAGATGGCCGCTGGCGGCCATGTTTAATGTCAAATTAAAATAATTTTTGACAAGGATCAACATCATGTCATAATGATCATTTCAGAAAAAGTCCCATATCAATATCACTTATAGTTTTCAAGAACTAGTCGCTACAAACTTGAATTTTGAAAATCTATTTTTCGCCATGGCGGCCATCTTGACATACACAAAATCAGGCTTTGTGTGACTCAAACCTTGTGTGTCTGTTTTTCGTGTGTACGTTCGTACTTTGTGTGACTGTTTTTTACATCTTGTGTGTTGTTTTTACCATTTGGACACATTTTAGGCACACAAGCTCCCTCCCCTTCTGTGACTGCAATTTTTTATTGCTTTAAATGAAGAAATAGACTATTTCCAGCGCATAGAGACATACTTGCTTGTGTGTCAGTCACACAAGAAAAAAAAGTCACACAAGTATACTTTATACACAAAAATAGACACGGACGTCGCACCACGGCATAAGCTCTGCTGATCTCTGATCAGTCGAGCTAAAAATCAGACAGCTATTTGGCTATGCTGAATATCTGCTTATGCCCCTGTCACACTATAGCGTGTTTCCACTGCGTTGGCACGGCGTTGTTTAATTTTCCAGAACGCCGTGAGATCGCAAGAAAAATCTGATATTTTTCGTGAAGATGGAGATGTCACGGCGTCACAGCGACCAAGGCGTTGCTACGGAGCTCCCATGGCGTTCTATCGCGTTCCTACGGAGTTCTTGTTGGCGATTGTCTGCACTCTCATGGCGCTTCCACTGCGTGCACTGCGCTTTCACGGCGCTCACACTGCGCTGACGGCGTGTTGAAGACTTTCGTTTGCACTACCTATTATTCATTTATACTATTTTGTTCGTTTTTGTCATGCAAACGCCGATGGACGCGGTAGAAGCGCCTTGGGAGCGCAATGATCGCCGTGACAGCTCCGTACAGTCGTTGTAAGAGCGCAGTAAAATAAATAACACTCCGTATAAGCGCCATAGACGCGCCGTATAAGCGCGGTAGAGACGCAGTGACATCTCAGAGAACGCTGTACAATCTACGTGCAAGCGCCACCGACAACCACAACGTTCGCACTGCGACCTCTTTGCGCGCCCGCGGAGCTCCTGTGGCGTTGTAGGAGACCTTACTGCGCTGCTATGGCGACCTTACGGCGACCCCACTGCGCTCTTATCAGAAGGCCGAGCGACGGCGTCTGTTTTGTGCATGCTCAAAGTGCGCGCCGTCGCTTGGCGTTCTATGCGATCCCAATGCGTCTACTGGCGATGCCACTGCGTTGCTGCGGCGATGCTTGCGATCGTACTGCGCGCACCTCGGCGTTCTGTATTTTTCTTGGACGCCGTGAGAACGCGGCCCTAGTGTGACAGGGGTTTTACTTACGGACAGTGTCCCTTTAATGCAGCCAATAACAACAGGTCAAAGAGAGTCTGTATCGATAACAACAGGTCAAAGAGAGCCTGTATCGGGTCAAAGAGAGCCTGTATCAATAACAACAGGTCAAAGAGAACCTGTATCAATAACAACAGGTCAAAGAGAGCTGTATCGATAACAACAGGTCAAAGAGAGCCTGTATCAATAACAACAGGTCAAAGAGAGCATGTATCGATAACAACAGGTCAAAGAGAGCTGTATCAACAACAACAGGTCAAAGAGAGCCTGTATCGATAACAACAGGTCAAAGAAAGCCTGTATTGGGTCAAAGAGAGCCTGTATCAATAACAACAGGTCAAAGAGAGCCTGTATCAATAACAACAAGTCAAAGAGAGCTGTATCGATAACAACATGTCAAAGAGAGCCTGTATCAATAACAACAGGTTAAAGAGAGCCTGTATCAATAACAACAGGTCAAAGAGAGCCTGTATCAATAACAACAAGTCAAAGAGAGCCTGTATCAATAACAACAGGTCAAAGAGAGCCTGTATCAATAACAACAGGTCAAAGAGAGCCTGTATCAATAACAACAGGTCAAAGAGAGCCTGTATCGATAACAACAATTGAAAGAGAGCTGTATCGATAACAACAAGTCAAAGAGAGCCTGTATCGATAACAACAGGTCAAAGAGTATCGATAACAACTGGTCAAAGAGAGCCTGTATCGATACAGGCTCGATAACAACAAGTCAGAGAGCTGTATCAATAACAACAGGTCAAAGAGAGCCTGTATCGATAACAACAGGTCAAAGAGAGCCTGTATCAATAACAACAGGTCAAAGAGAGCCTGTATCGATAACAACAAGTCAAAGAGAGCTGTATTGATAACAACAGGTCAAAGAGAGCCTGTACCAATAACAACAGGTCAAAGAGAGCCTGTATCGATAACAACAGGTCAAAGAGAGCCTCTATTGGGTCAAAGAGAGCCTGCATCAATAACAACAGTTCAAGGAGAGCCTGTATCGATAACAACAGGTCAAAGAGAGACTGTATCGATAACAACAGGTCAAAGAGAGCCTGTATCGATAACAACAGGTCAAAGAGAGCCTGTATCGATAACAACAGGTCAAAGAGAGCCTGTATAGATAACAACAGGTCAAAGAGAGCCTGTATCGATAACAACAAGTCAAAGAGAGCTGTATCGATAACAACAGGTCAAAGAGAACCTGTATCACCTAATTGAACCTGTGTTGATGATACCTCAAATGATAAGAATGGCCTGACAAATTGGCAAAATATTATATTGCAGGTGGGGAAAAAAGCTTCAAGTTATTGGCAATGGGTTGGGGAGGGAGGTGGTGGGAGGGGGTTGCTATTTCATTTTTGATTTTCCCACGCTTCCTTCTACGACAGAATGATGTATAAACTTAAAATTTGTGTGTGTGTTTATTTGTGTGTGCGCGCACACAGCTTAGAGGATTTTTAACGTGTGCAATGCAAGAGATACACTTATTATGCCAGGAGATCAGGCAACAGGTATTATTTATTTGTTGTTATTTTTACAATGTGTATATGCAGCTGCATACTGGCTACTAAGCTACACCCCTGGTAAGTGTGTGTTTGATGGAGCTGGAGTGGGTGGCATGGGGGAGTGGGAGGGGGTATGGGGAGGGATGGTGCGAGTCAGATCTGGCTGGTTTTCAAACTTGTTCAAGATTTTATTGATATTAACATTGGAAAAAGTTTGGTAAATATCAGATGAAAAATGAAGTAGCATAGATCTATTCAGACTTAGCAAAGCAATATGGCCAAAAAAAAAACTGTGTTTCCGGTGACCCGACCGACCCTATTTTTAAGTGGCCGACCGACCCTAAAACTTTTTATGAAAAAATAAAAAAAATAAAAAAAGTTGTTCTGAACAATGATTTATCACAATATATCGAGGTAAACTGACATCACAGAGAAGCTTTCAGTTGTATCATCAACTTGTATGGGGTTTATGAGATAAATACATGTAGAATCTCACAATATCTTGCTCCAAAAAAATAAAATAAAAGAAATGCCTACCTACCGACCCTATTTTTTTAGAGCATGCAATAGGAAACACACCTATTTATTTTTTTGGCCTATATATTGTTTTTCAATAAATCAAGGGCCAAAACTCTGTGCTAAGTTTGATCTATTTGTTTTTCAAACTTCTCCAAGCTTTGATTGATATCAACTATCTGGTCGAGTTTGGTAAAGATCAGATGAAAAATGAAGTCTCTATCATCTTAACATTAAGGCAATTAAAATAAAGCACATTTAACTAAATCATGGGTGGTAACTCTTGTAAATATTCCAATATAGATGTCCAAGCTTTCAATGATATCAACAACCTGGCCAAGTTTGGTAAAGATCGGATGATAAATGAAGGCCATGATAATCGTCTTATAACGAGGTTAAATTTAACAGATGTCGGACAGTAGATCTAAATAAAGCGTACATGCTTAAAACAGATAGATATACCAATTACCCCAAGGTGGCAATTTAAGTGTCTGAATTCGAACCTCAGTAATATATTATATTTGCCATACTGTTATAAAATGTGTCCACAACTTATATAATGATATGCATTGTATAATAGATAATGTGATATGTAAATATGTTAAAGCTTTGTTTTATTATATCTTTCTTGTATTTTATTACTGCCTGAATATCTAGGGCAAGGAAATGTGATGAGAGATGAACCAACTGATTGTATGTATAATATAACAAAGGAGATCAACCCTATGGATGTTTATCTAAATGTTAATGTTCAAGTTCTCAAAAGACTGTTAATATCTAATGTTTCAAGTTACCTTAAGGGTTAAATATTGGAGTTTAACGGCTCATGTATTAATATACCCAGCTTTTAGAGAAAATAAATGAATGAATGAATGCAGGCGCGTATCCAGGCATACGCACGTACGCCAATGCGTACAATTTGTCAGCAAAAGTGAAAAACTAAAAGTTCAAAATGCCATATTAATGCTGAAATATAGCTTGAGAACGCATCATTTGCCTCCTAATTTTCAAAATGTTCTAGGGAGAGGCCCCCCCAAATCCCCTCCCACACCTACCCCACACTCGCAGCATCTCGGTTTGCAGCTACGCTTCTCATATCTGGCGTACATTTCAAAATGCTCCAGGTACACCCCTGGAATGAATGGTGTTTTACAGCATATCAACACATAATTATAAGTCATATTGTGGGCGAAAACAATTGAAAATAAAATGGTCAATTATTAAAGAGGAAAAGAGATTAAATACATTTGTTTTGCGTCCTGTTAACGCATCATAACAGGTTATATTTCGACAGCAATCTTCAAGGGAGATGCGATGAAGGATGGAGTTCTCCATCAGATGGGAGTGAACCCACGCATGGCAGAGGTCTGTAGCTCTAAACTGCAAGGCCTTATCCACCGAGTTACCATAAGGCTGCTGGAGGGAGCAGTGGCTGTTTTTAGTGACTTAATTGCTCTAAGACATATGTGCCTCGAACTTACAAACTGCATCTAAACCACCAAATACAGTGGTTTTTTTTATGTGTTTTGTGAATGCAGCCTGTGCCTGTGCCATTGTGAAAAATAGCAGCATTTTTCTAGAAATTGTGAAAATTGGGAATATTATAATAAAAGAAAAAAAAATCACTTTTATTTTCACAGTTTAATATCCCTTGGTTTTAAGTTTTGTTTTTGGTAAATACAGACTAGTTTTGACACCAGCTTATATTAACCCATTTCATTCTGGAACCCTATCAGATAATATCTCCTGAATATCTGAACATTTTCAGAATTATGCTACAGCAACAAATTCAAATCGGTATAGTTACATTTTAGTAATTTACCAAGTAAGTATTAACATAAACATAACAAAACTATATATAATTGTGTAGATATTTGAAATACCTACACATTGATATAAATAAAAAGGCAGAAATCATGTAAAAAAAGTTTCTTTTTAATTATAAACTTTGGGGAAGCGCGCGAATCAGGACAAAAAAGTCATACCTGGACTTCAAGGTATGTTTTCTGTGGTAAATATCCATTTTTTCTCTAATAATCCAGTGTATATATTGCAGAGAATTTTAAGCACGTCATCACACACCAAAAATCATCAAAATCCATTGAGTGGTTCAAAAGTTACAATATTTTGGGGCAAAGGGAGGGGCGGATGCCATGTTCGTTTCCGGTCTGCATACCGGTTGGTTTCTGTAACCATGTGTTTTCACAGCTCATCACCCCAAATAAAATCAAAACAATTATGGGGCTGGTATTCCTGTGGATGCTGTACTGTAGCATCCTCAACTCCAGTAAATGGGACAGGATTTCTTGGAGTAAAGTTGTCCGTAATCCAGTCGGCATGAAACCCTTCGAAATATGAGTCCGAGTCCGAATCCGAGGCGAAAAAAACCCTGAAGTCACGGACTCCCGGTCGCTGACCAACAGCAGGTCGTCCCCCGAACATTCAGTACGTTCTCGTCATCAAAACTTTCATTTTCAAAGTCTTCAGAACTAAAATCGGAGGTATTTCAGACATCAATGTTACTACCTTCACTCGATACATTGTCAATGTCCGCCATTTTGAAAAATTCCCCGAAAAAATCACAAAAAACAAGCTCAAAATCACTTTTTTGAAAGAATTTTCTACTTTGAACAATGCGGAAGTAAACAGAAATCAGTGCACATGCATTATTGAATTTGTTATTTCCAGGCACATTATCGAATGACGTTTTTCACACGTTTCTATGGAGCACATGTGTAAATACTGATGAATCGGTATCCCGAATAGAAAGGGTAGGTACTGATGGATCGGTATCCCGAATGAAATGGGTTAAGACTAGTATCCTTACTGCCTGTTTTTTTTCGTGTTTTTTTCAGATTGTGCATTTTTTTGGATATAATTGTGAAAAAAGTACACATTTTGGCATTGTGAATGGGGCCGAATAACGGCCCCAAATTAGGCATAAAAAACCCACTGAAATACCATAATACCCAAATTTATACTGGGCTATATACAGCAATGAAAATGTGTCCAATAAACAGGGACTTTGATGACCCACACTCTGTATTTTGTAACCTAATATAAAGACAGCTGTTTGCACTGTTAAAGAATGTAATTAAGGTATCTTTTTTTCATCTTCAGTATCGTACATTAAAGTTATTTTTAAATTATTTAAATTTTACATTACATTAAGATGCTATCTGTCACTTTATCTCTGATAAAACAGCATTCATCACTTTATGCATTTTTTTTTTCTTCATTTTTTAGTAATTTAAACTGCTGCACTAATACAAAATTGGCAAAGTTATTTTTAAATTATTTAAATTTTACATTACTTTAACAAGCCCAGTAATCGACGTCTTCAGTAGGTGCACGAGATGATCATCCATAGATTTGTCTCGACTCGGTAAGTAAACACACGCATTTCAGCTCTAATTCTCAGTCCATAAAGATATAATTATGCCTAAATTATCAGAATCAATGGTAAAAAGACTCGGTTAATATTCACGTCTGCTAATAAGCGAACTGAGAGCAGATCAAAGAAAGTTATTTTAGCGAGATGATTCTCAGCGGAGTTTTTCATTTTTAACTTTCTTTGATTCTGCTCTCAATTCGCTAAGTATTAGCAGAAGTGAATATTAACCGAGTCTTTTTACCATTGATTGCGATACTTTAGGCATAATTATATCTTTATGGACTGAGAATTGGAGCTGAAATGCGTGTATTTACTTACCGAGTCGAGACAAATCTACGTTTCGTGCACCTGCTGATGACATCGATTACTGGGCTTGTTTAATGCTTGATAAATAGTTCAAGATGTTTATCTGTCACTTTATCTCTGATAAAACATGAAGTCCTGTTTTTCAACACCACCTAGATATATAGTACGGTAATACAGTACAGATGTCCATATATAGTACGGTAATACAGTACAGATGTCCATAAATTAGGTTAGTTTTTTGTTTTAAAACCTAGGTCAAAATGAGTGTTGATAAACTTTAGTAGAAAGTGTGCTTTTTCTTAGTGCTTCAGTTTCCTGACACAACACGCTGTATGTCAACCATGCCATTGAGAGTCAGATACGAATCAGTTGTGTGTTTTGTAAAGTAAATCCGTTTAAAGGGACACAATTAAGTCATGGCAGTCTTTACTTCTTTAAAACTTGAGGCATCCTGTTAGTTTTTCTACATAACTTAGGCCAGAGGTTTTTATTTTTTTTCGTTCTCAGTCTAGGACACTTAAATACATGTACCGTCATTATTTGCGTTAAAATTTGGTGACGGTACATGTAGTTAAGTCAAATTCACTCAGACCCAGGGTCAGTTGGAGGGCTGGAAGTTATTGGCAGTAAGACGGACAATGACCAGGAGGTTATATATGAAATTTGAACATTCTACTCCCGAGGACAAAAAAGTTATAATACAATATGTTGACGCCATCGAGCCCGTCAATATTAGTGGCGCCTGTCTCGCATTTTTTGAAAGTGCGAGACAAAAATGAAGTAACTACGGATTTAACAAAGGAAAATACAATATAGCATTTTTCAAATCAAGGGCCATAACTCTGTCGTTACTAACAAGCTCTAGCTGGTTTTCAAACTTGTCCAAGATTTCATTGATATACCATGCTTTGCACAACTAGACATCATACTGAGGCTTGGCCTGCCAAATTTCGTAGAAATCCAACAAACCGTTTAGGAGGAGTAGTGCTGACAAGAAATTTAAAGTAAATGTCAAAGGGCCATAACGTCGTCAAAAATCAGCAAACTGGAACAAAAGCGCGATATGCACAACTAGACATCTTACCGATGCTTTCTGCCAAGTTTCGTCGAAATCCAACAAGGCATTACAAGAATGTTGACATCCAAACAAGGAGGAGTAGCGCCGACAAGAAATTAAAGTAAAAATGTCAAGGGGCCGTAACTCCATCAAAAATCAACAAACCGGAAAAAAGCACAATAGGCACAACTAGAAATCATAATTCTTCCTGCTAAGTTTTGTCAAATCCAACATGGTGTTAACAAAAACAAACAAAAATTAAATAAAAAGAAAAGGAAAAAATCAATAAAATATATTTATAATTATATGTTAAAAAACTAATCAATTGTTTTTTTTAAATCAAATCAAAAATAATAAAAATCAAAAAAATAATTAAAAACAAACAAACAAAATTAAACAAAAAACAACTAAAAAAACAATTTAAACAAAGACAATTTAATAATAATAAAAACAAAAAGTAAAAAAATCTGGTAAAGTTTGGTAAAGATCACATGAAAAAAGTGAAGCCCCTATCATATTAACGATTCAAAATATAGCATTTTTAACGAAATCAAGGGCCATGAATACATGTAACTCCAAAGTTACTAGTCCGATCTGGCTTGTTTTCAAACTTGTCCGAGCTTTCATTGATATTAACTATCTGGTAAAGTTTGGTAAAGATCGGATGAAAAATGGAGGCCCTATCGCCATAACGAGGCAAAATATAGCATTTTTAACTAAATCAAGGGCCATAACTCTGCTGTAACTGGTCCGATCTGGCTGGTTTTCGAAATTGTCCCGAGCTTTTATTGATATTAACAATCTGTTAAGGTTTGGTAAAGATCGGATGAAAAATGAAGGCCCTATCGTCTTAACGAGGTAAAAGTTAACGGACGACGGGCACTGATGCACCCACTTAGGTCACTATGCCATATCATTTTGATAATGAACATAAACTCTGATAAACACCTTCAGCTTAGGTGTGCATCTTCACTTGCTGGTCAACATTCCTGTAAAGGTGACCATGGGTTAAATAGTTATGGAGGATCACAAGACACAAGTTTTTCATTCCCTATTTCGACTACGTCAAGGGCCATAACTCTGTGGTTCTTGGTCCAAAATAAAAATGAAAACCCAGGTGCGCATCTTCACTTGCTGGTCAACATTTCTGTAAAGTTTGGCGACAGTGCGTTAAATAGTTATGGAGGTCACCGCCAACAAGTGGGAACATAAAAAGTAATAACAGAACATCGCTTACACAAATACACACATTGGTCTATAGATTACTTACGACAACATTACAATTGCAATATACTCAACTTGCCTAAACGAACGGAAAAAAATTCCCCAAATTCCCCAAATACCCTTCCCGGGGCTCCGGCACCAAGGGCGCCGCCAAATACACCCGTACAAGCAAGAGTTACATGTAGAGTTACCTCCTCTTTCCGTCGTTGCGTCCTCGATAGAAGACGTATAAATCGACGGTCTCAAAATATTTGTTCTTTTTCTTCCCATATGTTATTTTCTTACGAGTTTATAAGCGTACTTGGTGTTTTTTACACTGGTTTTCGTTCTTTACGCTGTTTATTCAAACCGCAATTCGTGAACAAAATACATGTGATCTACTTCCGGTTTTGAACCTTTGTAAATTCTTTCGGAATTATGGCTTTTAACTTCTTTTTGGAGTTTGAATTTGACACCGGAACGTAGGCACCTTTCTACTCGTGTCAACACGCCAGTAAATAGTTTTACTTCTTATATTGTTGGGTTTTGTTTTGTTTGTTATATAATTACAGTTGGTGCATCTAGCACCTTCTGCTGTTATTTTCTTATATTTCAGTAACAGCAATGTGTTCGCATTCGCTGGTTGGCTAGACATAGGCGCTCAGAAAAAGGCCCTTGGCCCTTCTGCCGCCCAGGGCTACCCTTCCAAGTGAAAGGTATCTAGCCCTTCCTAGTTAAAGGTTGTTTGCCAGATACTTCCTGGGATGGGGAATGCCAACCAAAATGAAGTGCACGTCCTATCGTCCTTCTGAGGTGTATGGCTCCCAGTCCAGGTGAAAGGAGTGGAGACAACCAAAATGAATGCTACTCGTCCTTCGGAGCTCATGGCTCCTAGTCCAGGTGAAAGCACTGGAGACAACCAAAACGAATGCTACTCGTCCTTCTGAGGTTGTGGCTCCCAGTCCTGGCGAAAGCAGTCCCGTACCCCACCCACTCCTGCTCACAGTTACAGGCTGCCAGGTAGTGCTGGTGTCACGCCGACTCCAAACTCTCTGCCTCATGGGTAATCTGAAGGTCCTCGGAACAGATTCTATTCACTCCTCCAGGTCACCTTTCAGAGAGTCAACACAAGAGGGCGGTCTACGAGCAACCGTCACCTGTCTAGAGACAGCTAAGGTATTCTTACTGTATTCTTACTAGAATACTGTATTCTTACTGTATTCAATACCGTTGTTATGGTTAGGGCCACCTAACGAAGCATGTAGTTTCTTCTGAAGGTCTCTGCTATTATAAAATCCAGACTAGTAGTCTTGAGGAAAGCTAAATAAGACTTCTTTCTATGGTATGGGAAGAGGACTTAGGTTTCTGTGTTGGTACTCGCATGTAAGGGGAAATTTCTGTCATGGGTCACATTTATCTGTTATTATATTTTCTAACGATGTTGTATAATCACAGATTAAATAGAACAGAATAGAATATTTTACTGTAATATTCATAACAATGTGAACATGACAATGAACTAACAGGAAATCTAATCATATGATAGCAATTTAGATAAACATATGGATTAGCTGTCAGGATGGCCGAGTGGTCTAAGGCGCCAGACTCAAGATAATACCTTCACAAGCGAGTGTTCTGGTCCGGGACTGTAGGCGTGGGTTCAGATCCCACTTCTGACACATACTTTTAACATACAAGTAAAATGTGTCAGGGACACTTTCCTTGTTCTTCCTTTTCAGTGTTATGTCAGAAACACTTACCAACAATAGGACTGAGACCTCCTTAGGAAATCATACTTTCCTAGACGGTGCTCTCTAATGGGATAGGCTTTTTATTTGGTACGGAAGTCATACCTTCCTACTGACAGGGCGCTCTATCAGGCTGAAGGAAATGATAACCATTCCAAGAGTGAAGTTATCTAGTAGCCGTCTGGTTGGACAGACCATCTACAATCAGGGAAGGTAAATTATTGAAGTCTTATCTCTGATTCTGATTTAATAGCAGACCTGGAGGTATTCCATCCTCAAACAGAACTTATTCTTTTGTCGAACAGAATCACCCTTTTTTCCAAGTTGTTGTAACATTTGTAAACACTTCTTAAGCATTGTCTGCCTATGTTCTTGATTTACTGAATGCTTTCGTATCTTTTGAATATCTCTGCATTTACTAAAAATCGTTAAGAGTATTTAAATTTAAAGTATTTTCCTCTCGTGGTTTTGCTTAATACCCACTACAGGAGTCTGATACTTGTCTTTAACTAAAGATAATTAGTGAATTACTTTTGTTCTTTTCTGTCCTTATGGACTTAACTACAGAACTAGTTTTGCAGGCAACTTCGTTAGAAGTCGGTACCTACTGTCGAGGTCCGTCGCAAGAATTGACATATCAAGAATGATTTTATAGTCACTACGGCTTCTCTGTCATGGTCTAATGATTAAGGTAAGTATTCAAGGCCTTCGCCATAGTGTTCACAGGTTTCAGCGTTAATTGTAGCCACAGTCTTAAAGAAGTAAATCAGTTTATTTCGTTATGTAGATTGTTTTCCTTTATCAGGACACCTAATTCAACTTATCCTCTCGCCTTGATGAGTACTCTTTGTGGCAGGACTAGTAGAATTGAGATAAAATCTTTTATATTTATCCATGTTGATATTTATCCATGTTACTGTTCATATTTTTATGTAGGACAAGTAACTCCCCAACTGTTTCCTGCCCTGGTTACGGTTTAGAAGATGATTATTGCGGGTCTATTGTTTATGTTCATCAGGCTTGCAGGTATATGAGCATTTATTTTAATTAACGCTGGTAGTATTTATATCGAGGGGTGTCATTAAGAGGTAGGCGGGTAATTCGCCCTGCTACTTAGACTCTTCTACCCGGCTAATATGAATACTTTTACTAATATTGTATACAAGTATCTATCAAATACCCGGCTACTTTGCTCTGTGGGCCGCTTACTTGAAAAGTTAATGATATCTATGTATATCACCACCTTTTTTTAATGTAGGTTTATATTTACAATAGGTTTTATTATTTACAGTGGCAGATACTGTTTTATACATTTGCACATGCAGTTGTTGGCTGAGTCTTCCTTTTTGCTGGTAAGTTGATATGGGGGACTCCCGTGGCTGAGTGGTTAGTCTCTTACTTGATATCACTGCCACTCACCTCTGTTTTATGATGGTGTCCCGGTTAGCTCAGTTGGTAGAGCTTTCGGTAAGGGAGGAGTCCAGTTTCCGTGTCCCATACCAGCCACAAGACAACTTTCCACAGAGTGGATTTTATGATATACCTTATATTTCAGTGGATTTCACTTGTGAAATATCGGGAATGACGAAATGCCTCTATTGACGTTTTGTCGTCTCTGTTTTAGCACATTATGTTTTGCTGCTTAAGTACATAATAAATTATTAATAGAATAATTTTTGGTTTGTCGTGAATATAGGAAATTTTTTCTAGAAAGTTAGTAACTTATTTTCACCAGAGCCTTAGCATGAGTGAATTATGCTAGTTTCCTCACTGATACACCTGCGGTTTTTTGGGATTACCCTAGGGTTGATTGAGGTCTCCTTCTGTACCGCTTAGATCTCCAGGCAGTTTCAGTAGTTTCGGAGTAATTGGCTTCAAAGCTGCTGTCCTCAACCCTACGTGGGTTTGTTCGCTGTTCCCCTGACTAAGCCTTGTCTGATGGAGTTCTTCATCATTCATCTCTTCCCTCTGGGGTTGCTTTCCTTGTGTAGCTTATAAGATGCGGTTGCAGGACATAACACTCCTTTTCTTGCAACTAAGATCATTGTCCAGATTCTAGATTCCCATACCCGTAGCCAGGGGGGGTGCGTTGGGTGCGTCCGCACCCAACTTTTTTGGACAAAAAATGCTCTATAGCTTCTGTCTCTAAATATAGATATAAAAGTCACCAGAATGCATGATTTACCGTTTCAATTTCAAAATTTTCTAGGGGGAGGACCCGCTAACCTGAATGTATTGAGGTAAGGCCAATAAAAGAGAAATTTCATACAAAAAATGCTCTATAGCTTCTGTCCCTAAATATAGATATAAAAGTCACCAGAATGCATGATTTACCGTTTCAATTTCAAAATTTTCTAACCCCCCACCTGCAGGAAGGGGGACACCCCCTCCCGCACCTACCCCCATCGCCACTTCGTGGCTCACTTCGCCGCGTTTCGGCGATATCCGCACCCCCCTTTTCAAAAACTTGGCTACGGGCCTGATTCCTTACCCCTTCCACTTCTCCATACAGTCATACAGTTAATGGGCTGTAGTGCCAGGGTTCGTTGTTCATTAGCCCTAGGGGTACTGATGATAGTTGGCGTATTTGTTGTTCATACCCCCCTGTTTAGTATTGCTAGAACCAGGATACAGTCTCCTTGTTTTCTATCAGTTTAGAGAGTAGGTCTATCAGTATGAGTATAAGTTCCTAACGTTATGGTAGGCTATACTATTTTTTAGGCCCGGCTTCTAATCAGGAGCGTAGCTAGGCCTCTATTCATGTGGATTCATAATTGTGCTAGGGGGGTCCGGGGGCATGCCCCCCCACCCGGATTTTTTTTAAAACAATGGTGCAATCTGGTGCATTCTGGGCGTTCTGAGGTGCTTTTGTCAGAATCATGTGGATTCAGCCGCGTACTCGCGTATAGGCAGCTACGCGCCTTCTAATCCGTACATTAATTATGCCATAAGAGCCGGACTTCTCTTTTTTGAAGTCTTACCCTCAGGCAGTTTGAGATACATCTGGCATCTCTTTATTTATTGGTTCTATATGCCACATTCGTATGAAAACACAGTTCTTTTCGGCTAGATCTTTTGGAAGGCCACTTCTTTACCCATGCTATGTTAAAATCTCGTTGGCCTTTTACTTGAACACAAAATTGGGGTGCATGCGTGTGCACAGCCACATTCAAAGTGACATCCTGCCGTGGTCAGAACAAAAGGTGGGGGGTGCGTGCTTGTACACAGCCACATTCAAGGTGACATTCTGCCGTGGTTTAGGGGTTTAGTAGAGCTGCTCTAAATGCATGTTTAAGGATCTCTCAATTTGGCTTTAGTAACCCAAAAGTTGTTCCTTAAGGGCCACATGGAAGATTTGTTCACTAGTTGTTCCTTAAGGGCCACATGGAAGATTTGTTCACTAACTAAATGTGTTGCCCTCAATAAATAAATTCTATTATTATTATTTTAATAGGGTCCCCTTTTTTCTCAGCACTTCCGTTCCATCTTGATTTCTTCACCATTTCGGTAACCCCTAAGCGGGGTTACCAGGATTTACATTCTACCTCTGCCACTATCCTTCATTCCAAATCAGTATGCAACCTCACGTTTGTCTATTCAAACTACATCTTCAGACTTTAGTTTTCTGTAATAGTTGCTCACATAATTGTACCTCTAGGAGGTCCTTCACTGGTTTACTCTGAGGGCACAGAGGTTTAGCTGGGCCAAATAAGTGTAGCGCAGTGTTTGTTTACACTTCCACCGTAGTCGGAGTTTGTTTTTTCTTGTCTCCCACTTTGAGCTTATATCACTCCCCTTCTTCGTTTATAATACTTAGAAGTTAAAGTGGCTCTTTTTGGCCTCCTGTTTGACTTCTGTTCTCCGGCCCTCCTTTGAATCTTTCGGTTAATCTTAGATAGACTACCCTTTAGACTATCTTTCTTTTAACCTTAGCCTTGTGGCTCTGATTTAGTAAACCCATTCTAGGAACTGAAGTGTCATCGTGCTCATGCTATTAAAGGGATCTCGTTTAACCGCTGCTAAAGATACTCAAGTAACAATCTGTTTGGTTTTGTCTGGGTATATACCTAATTCAATTCCAATAAGGCTGCACAAGTCAGAGCCTTTATTTTTCTTAAAATTCACAAATTATTTGTTAGTTTCTATCTTAAATATTTTTTCACTGGGTCCAGTTCTTAATACCCAGCCAGTCATGGGGTTGTGCTGCTCTACCAGTTAGCTGACCTGGCCTTGCCCAAGTCTGTAACATTAGGCATACAAATCAATTGCAGTTTTATTTATTATTTTACTTATATTGATTTGTAAGCACTTCATACCACTATGTTCCAAATGTGTTTTGTTTAAACATATTGGTTTATAGTTATCTATGTTTCACACAGTTATCTTGTGTTCATAGTTACATTTACAGCTCAGTTATGAAGCTATTGTTGTAAGTATTGAATCAAGGGGTCGATACTTATTTAGATGATCTATGTAATTCTAGCAATTTTCTATTCCATGGATTTGCTTGAAATTGCCGATTATGATTTTAGATGGTGGTGGACTTATTGTCCTTGACCGAATTGAAGGACTTATGAAGGTACCATATTCACCTTGTAACGTTCATCTGCCATCTAAGTAGTTTTAGAGACTCCTCCTACTGGCTGTATCGCCAGTCAGGATCCCAGATTACGCTATGGTGAGTGTAAGTTGCTTGGGTTCATGCTCTTGTCTGCTTTAATTTCTTGTAATTAGAGCAGGTTTGATCTAGCTTTGTTACTTGTTGTTCAGAGTTGTTCAAATCCCCTTTACATATTCGGGCACTCATAACAGGTTACATTGTACCACACCAGCTCATGTGTTAAAGTCGCAATTGTAATGTTGTCGTAAGTAATCTATAGACCAATATGAAAATTTTTGTTATTTTAATATTTGTCTATTATACTTACGACAACATTAACTACCCACCCCTCCTTAAATTTAGGACTTATTTGCGGAAAGAGGAGGTCACCTCTACATGTAACTCTTGCTTGTACGGTTGTATTTGGTGGCGCCCTTGGTGCCGGAGTCCCGGGAAGGGTATTTGGGGAAGTTTTTTCCGTTCGTGGATTAAGGCAAGTTGAGTATATTGCAATTGTAATGTTGTCGTAAGTTTAATAGACAAATATTAAAATTAACAAAAAATTTCATATTTCCCTTTAAAGCCAAAATAATTAGTACTCAATTGGTAAATGGAGGTGTAATTTTAATGCTTCAAAAATCCTTCAAGATGGTTGCTTTAAAACATTATGTACTGGCCATCTGTTGCAAGTGATGTACGCTCATGTATGTTCCGTAACAGATGACACTGTTGACAATTAGGCTAGTATTTTTCTATTTGTTGTTTACCATTTTTTCTGGAAGAAAAATGTACCATCAGAGGAGCGAGAAAAAAATCAATCCACTGAAAAAACAAAAATGTGTTTATACCAAATGTTTTACAATGTGTTTCAAACAGCTGATCTCCATCAGATCTATGTTTGTTTTCTGTTGTTGTTTTTTAATCTCTGTTTCAAAGATAAACGTAAGTTTATTACAAAGACTACAAAACAAGCTTATGTTGCAGTCATTGAATGTGGGAAGGAACTGGAGAAATCAGGCTATAAGGAAACATCTGTGTCCTGGTGAGTGAAGTGGGCATATTAAAGAAGATCCACTATCTGTAGAACACTCAATGCCAAGCTGTGCATTCAAGTGTACAAAGATATTTCTAGGAATGAATTGCAACTTAAGCTTCTGTTTTGTATACAACTTTGTTTTGTAATCTGTGTTATTTTATTATGTGGTGTCGATGTGCCATAAACACCATTCGTTTATTGAACTGACTGATCCCTCACAGCGCGTTGTGGGTTCGAGCCCTCAAAAAATTCGGTTTTCCTCCAACAATGGAAACTGAGAAGTCGCCATATGACATTGCTATTGCTGCGACAATAAAATCCAACCCAATTCGGTTGACGTGTTCTAAATTAAGTCATCAGCTTTCATTGCACATGGTTTTGAAAAACACAAATTGTAAAACATCAAAAACTGAATAAAAACAAAAGGGGAGAGGGGTTAGAGGTAAACTGTGAACAAATTGTGCCCTTTTTTTCAAAACCTCTTATAAAAAGGTGGTCTTCAAACAAATCAAATAACTTTTTAATGGAAATTGTTTTTTACTAAGGGTGAGCATGCCATTCCAGCCTAAATACTGGCACAAAGTTTGTGTGATATTATATAGGTGTCCGAGTGCTAAGAAGGATATATGCATAAGACTTCATAAATCATTGATATTACATTGTAGTGTACTATTAAATCTTCAGCCGGATTGAAACAATCTTGCCAAAGACTTATAGTTTTCCTTAACTGCATGTCGACTTAAAAGGTCACAATGAGGACAAATTCTGAAAACCAATCCTTATCATTCATATCTCCTATATTTTTATCTACTAATACATATACATTCTGTTTTATGTATGTAATCATGACAAGTTTAATTTTATATTTTAGCAACGACTTTGACTTAAAATTGTTATTTAACGGCCATAGTTCACTTTTGTAAATATCCACATTGACGGCAATTATAGAATTGAATTGAATTGAATGTTGTTTAATGGTTCATGAAAGCGTTATATAGATTATTTCGAGCCACATACTCCACTGTGCTGTGATAGGCTATAAGCACTCGGGGTTAATCTGAATTTTATTTTATAATAATTAAGCGAACAACACAATATATTTTTAGGATTTAGCATTTTTAAGAAAGAGATTTCATATTTGACCAAAACCCCATACATTCAAGAACAACTGTGCCAAGTTTCAGTGAGGTAGCTAGATTACTAAAACCATCTTTTTTTTTTGCTTCAGTGCAATCAGCAGCCAAACACCGAAGAAATGTTAACTTGCCTCTGCATATATATGTAGTTTTTTATAGTATGCTCTGGCACTCAACAAAACTGCTGACTATATATAGACCATTTCCTACTTTATTTGTATTTTAACTCAAACCACATTTGAAGTAGCTTAAGGCAAAAAAGAAAAATTGTGTTTCTGGTCTTCCGACTGACACCATTTTTAAGGACCCGACACTAAACTTTTCAAAAAAAAAAGGCACTAAAGTGTTGTGGAACACTCATATTATGTAATATGTTCAAGAAAACATGCTTCTGATGTTCTTGATTTGAATTAAGTATAAGTATAAAGGATTAATTGTAAAAAAAAACAAAAACAAAAACCTACCGACCTTAGCAAAAAGAAATATAAAAAGATCGGACAGGAAAAGTAGCATTCAAGGAGGACAGTCAACCACAAAACACAGAAACAAACACGCAAACAGACAAACAAGAAGGCAAAAGTAATATTCAATGCAAATGACATCACAAACACAAAAGGGTTGACAATAGGGCTACCGCCTTGGAACGGTCAGTGGCAAAGTAGGCTGCTGGGGGTTTAAACCGGTTCTAGGGTGCACCAAACCTCACACTTACCCTACTGTCATCCCATTAAAACAGGACAGTGTAAATAAATAAATGCCCACCAAACCGACCTTTAAGTAACCCTAGTTGTTGTTTTTTTGCCATATTTTTTTTACATCGATTGTGAAACAAGTTCTTGCAATTTATATTAATCACTCTTAATGGCTTCTTGGGTAGCACGTGACTACTAAGCAATGTGGATTACTTATCTTGCTCAAGGATAAATAACATGGCCACGGTGAGGATCGAACACACGACCTCTCGATCTGAGTGATGTTGTGTAGTTGTCTATGCGTAACAATCCCGCACAAACTGTGTGAATCACTTTGCAGGTGCATCCACATCAGTTTTACATTTCAAAACTCTAAACTATTGGCAGTCTTGACATTAGTTACATTGACCCTCCCCCCTACACCACACCCAACCACCATCATCACAAATACACACTCCCCTAACCCCACCCCCACCCCAATACACCACCCTATTTAAGAAAATAAGGAGTTATGGCTAATAGATTCACACTGAATTTAAGCATTTTAGGAGTACTGTGAATATGCTGTTTCCTTAATATAACCCGGAGCATGAATGCTTAATTATGCTATGGAGCATTTTTACATTTTGATTACCAAATTACAAATGCGTTGGTTTTTTGTTAAAATGGCCTCATATAAACACCCCACTTTTGTAAAAATCATTGCTCCTGGGGTGTGTTTAAAAGGGTATTAAAAAGATATTTGCTAGTTACAGAGATAACTGATGACATGTGAGATGTCTTGTGAGATGACATGTGAGATGTCTTGTTGGAAGTTTTGATTAGTATATCATTATGTAGTGTATAAATTATATATATGAAATGTATAAAGAGAAACTCTGCTTAAGGGCTAAAGGTGTTGCTGTCTTGTTTATCCTGTATCATGTCAGTTTATTCGTGACATTTAGAAGTCATTATGTCACTTTCTCTGTACCATAAAATGCATGAACCATGACAGGGCCTTCCCCAGGATTTTTTTAAGGGATAGTGGCATTTAGCGCGCGAGAGGGTGGGGGTGGGTGCGGGAGGGGTTCCCCTCCTTTATGTCGATTTTTTTCTTCATGTTTTGAAGTAAAATACGGGTTTTGGCATACACCTGGCACATTTAAAACATGTTTTAAATATATCTACCAGTCTGCCATAGTCAGTACATGTATGACCATTTTTTTTTTATTATTTTTTTTTTTTTGGAAAAAGATGATCCACTCAACTTTATACATCGTTTCCTTTGCTGTTGCAGATTTTTTTTATCTTGTAAACACTTCATTATATATGTGGTGAAGTTTTTAAAGCAGGACTAATTATGTTCTTTTAGAATTGAATAACATTTAAAAAACAACAACTTGTATAAAAACGCGCAGTGTCATGTGTTTTTTAAGCATCCAAAATAAGGCCTATCCAGATTTACATAAACTTTTTACGCAGACATGTCTTACAATATCTTAATGTCTAAGTCACGTTTACTGCATCAAATAGTTAGCGCTTTCAAAAACAAGAGGTCAATGACCTTGAAGCTCTACTGATAGGTTTTTGATAGCTATATCAGCATTCCTGTGAAGTTTCATGAAAATCCGTCAAGCAGTTTCAGAGGAGTAGTCGCTACAAGTTTTCATCATATAACTCTATGTAAACAAAGATGGCCACTGGCGGCCATCTTGAATTTCTGGCCGAACTGAAATTTTGCTAGGATCAATTAGACATCAAGAGCAACATTCCTGTGAAGTTTCATGAAAATCCGTCATGTAGTTACAGGAGTAGTCACTACAAGTTTTTACTAGATAACTCTATGTAAACAGAGATGGCCGCTGACAGCCATGTTTAACATCAAATCAAAACGATTTTCGACAAGGACCAACATCTTGTCATGCTGATCATTTTAGAAAAAGTCCCATATCAATATCACGTTTTCAAGAAGTAGTCGCTACAAACTTCTTTTTAAAAAATCTATTTTTAGATCTGGTGGCCATCTTGGATTTCACATCAACATGAATTTTTGCTAGGATCAACTAGACTTTATGGGCAACATTTCTGTAAAGTTTCATGAAAATCCATTCAGTAGTTTCAGAGGAGTAATCGCTACAAAAAAAGTTTACAGACGGACAGACGGACGGACGACGGACGCCGCACCATGGCATAAGCTCTGCTGATCTCTGATCAGTTTTTTTAGTTTATTTAAATGTTATAAAATTGCTGTCTTTATTCATAATTAATCGTTTTAGTTTGAAACACGGAAGCAAATTCAAAACCGGAAGTAAACTAAATTTGTAATCTGCAACCCAGAGATTCTTATAATTTTATAATAACACAAATTTGCGTTTGTGAGGTTATTTTCTAATCATAATCTATTTAAATCGCGATAAAATTGATGAAGGCACATTAATTCAACAGTACAATAAAATATAACTTGTAAGTAAATTATTTTCACATTTGATGACGTAAGGAGTGTACAGGTCATGTACGCATGGTTGAATTCTTGAATTAGACCCTTGTTGTGGAGGTAATTACCACCTCTGCTCCTCTTATCCTTATGAGAACACGCCAATCAGGAGCTAAGCACATATGCTTGTCAGGAGTTTATGCCTCAAGGTGTTATTTGGTCAGATATGTCATTAACACTGGGAAATGAATGTTTTGACCCACTTTTAAGGGATCGCGGCACGGTTTTGAAGGGTCGTGGTCAGATTAAGGGATCGTGGCATGCGTGTTTCAAAAGTTAAGGGATCGCGGCTCCGCTACGCCATAAATGGCTGGGGAAGGCCCTGCATGATATACAAGATTATAATGAAGAATCTTTCATGGGTATCCGGTGAAGATAGGGAGTTCCAACACGAGGTATCCCTATCTGAACCCAATACCCAAGATAGATTCTTTTTCTTGCAAATCAAAGACATGTTGTGCATGCATTGACGCTGCCAGCTACTAACATTTTGCATGTTTTCCTGCATACCGGATGTTGGTGCGCGAGTGACTTTTATCTCGACCCTTGGGTGAGATGGAAATATCTAGCCGGGTAAAATGACGGATTGCCTTGTCCGGTATGCAAGAAAAGTGTATACTAGATTAATTTTGCCGTTATAGTTTTTCTACAAAACTTTCATATTTGCAATCATATAGTATTATGTATTTAATTATTGAATATGATGCACAATTAGCAATTGTTGTGCATATTATTTATACCTCCATTGTTGATTACATTGGAACAATACCGTAATATAAAAATATTTGATAGAAATAAGGGGGAAAATGTGAACACTCAAAAAATGTATTAGGTTTTTTTTTTAAATCAGGTTTGAAGTCAGAATGATACTGGATTAATAAACTGAGGTGTGACAATTTTAAATGCTTGAAAAATGTAACATCAAGATTGTAGTGTGTACCTTTAAAATCATGCATTCCCCGTGATATACAAGATAAGTCTTCTTAAAACTCGGAGCTTTTTTTGAGAAAATTGGGAAAAGGCCTAGGCCCGCTGAATAATTTTGGGGAAAAGAAGCGCGGAGATTATCAAAATTGGGGAAAAAAATCAAAATTGGAGAAAAAATCACATACTTTTCGCTATTATGGGAAATGTTTTTTTAAGAGAAAACTAGCTTTTGTTAAAATGTATGCTTTAGGTATAATATCAAGTATTGAATTTAACAATGATTTTAACATAGAAACAATGGAAGGTTTGTTACTTTTGCAATTTGGAAAAGGCCGAATTTCAACCCCACTTAGATTAAAAAAGCCCTGAACTAAACAATGTTTTGTATATTAGAAGGTGACAATGGGTTTTGTAATAAAATATTCAATGCAAATAAGCCATGATCAACAATCTTACACAGCAATCGGCCTCAAACTTATAATGGCAGGGTCCGGCAAGAACTGTCACCACTCTCAAATTCGCGACAAATTAAACGGACAATGTCCGTAACTTTTAGCTTATAAAACACACACTAATTACGTTCACAAACATTACACACTAAACATTATTGAATATTTACTATTTAAATATTTAAACGTTAATCGTTTAACGGAATTCAATCGCAGTGCCAAAAATTAAAGTGCTGCTTTGTGCGTTTGAACTCACAGCCCAAACTAAAATTACATTCTTGGGTAATAATAGTGTGCGCGAGATTGTCGACATCGCTCGCGGGCTATACATATTGCGCAATACATACTAGATAGAAAACCTAATGCACTAATGGAAGTCAGGTGATCAGCAGAAAAGGTAAATAAAGTGGGTCCCACATTATTTACATATAATAATTAAAAAAAAAAAAAATTAAATTCACGAATGTATTACTACAGACTTCTTTGGGTGTATGCTCAAGATTGGTCTATAGATAGCTTACGACAACATTACAATGGCAATATACTCAACTTGCCTTAATCTACGAACGGAAAAACTTCCCCAAATACCCTTCCCGGGACTCCCGGCACCAAGGGCGCCGCCAAATACACCCGTACAAGCAAGAGTCACACAGAGTTACGTCCTCTTTCCGTCGTGGCGTCATCGGTAAGAAGACGATAAATCGACGGTCTCAAAATATTTGTTCTTTTTCCACGTAACAAATGGTTTTAATTGTTTTATTACTTTAATTTTACTTCCCATATGTTATTTTCTTACGAGTTTATGATCGTAATTGGTGTTTTTTACACCGGTTTTTGTTCTTTACGCAGTTAATTCAGAC
Organism: Cyrtodaria siliqua; assembly: GCA_037043455.1. Lineage (NCBI taxonomy): Eukaryota > Metazoa > Mollusca > Bivalvia > Adapedonta > Hiatellidae > Cyrtodaria > Cyrtodaria siliqua. Next base: position 122,936 of record JAWPHD010004511.1, on the reverse strand, counting down.
CGCAATTCGTAAACACAACCATATGCTGTCTACTTCCGGTTTACCAACATTTGTAAATTCTGTCGAAATATGGCTTTTAACTTCTATTAGGAGTTTTGAATTTGACACCGGAACGTAGACACCCTTCCTACTCGTGTCAACACGCCAGTAAATAGTTTTTCTTCTTATATTGTTGGGTTCGTGTTGTTTGTTATTTAATCACAGTTGGTGCATTTAAACACCTTCTGCTGTTATTTTCTTATATTTCAGTAACCATGGTAACAGCAATGGGGAGTCGGGCCCTAGTCTACTACGGCCCCTCCGGACTCCCAAGGCAACCAAATCAATCAGAAAGTATCAGGCGAGATACTTACTGGGATTGGAAAGGTCACCCAAACGAAGGCTCGTTCCTTCTTTCGGTGATGTCTCCCAACCCAGCCATATGCAGTCCCATACCCCACCCACTCCTGTGCGGGGGACCATGGTGACTCAGATAACTCTCTACCTCGTGGGGTCGCATTCTCTTGGAGACAACCAAAACAAAGGCTACTCGTTCCTTTGTAGCTCAATAGCCCGCTTAGCTCAGTCAATGAGCGACGTCGACTATCTCGCGCTCACTAAAGAAAGTCCCTTACCCCACCCACTCCTGCTCAAGCTACCAGGTAGTGCAGGGGTCACGCCGACTCCAAACTCTCTGCCATGAGTAATCTGAAGGTCCTTAGAACAGATTCTATTCACTCCTCCAGGTCACCTTTCAGAGAGTCAACACACAGAGAGCGGTCTAGGAGCAACCGTCACCTGTCTAGAGACAGCTCAGGTAATACTTCCTCAGCTGAAATTTATGCTTTTAAGCACGGCCTTACTAAGGGCCAAAAGGGTATTCTTACTGTATTCTTACTGTATTCAATACCGTTGTTATGGTTAGGGCCACCTAACGAAGGATGTAGTCTCTTCTGAAGGTCTCTGCTAGTATAAAATCCAGACTAGTTGTCTTGAGCGAAGCTAAATAAGACTTCCTTCTATGGTATGGGAAGAGGACTTAGGTTTCTGTGTTGGTACTCGCATGTAATGGGAATTTTCTGTCATGGGTCACATTTATCTGTTATTATATTTTCTTACGTGTTGTATAATCACAGATTAAATAGAATAGAATAGAATATTTTATTGTAATATTCATAACAATGTGAACATGACAATGAACTAACAGGTAATCGAATCATATAATAGCAATTTAAGAAAGAAAGATGAACATATGGATTACCTGTCAGGAGGGCCGAGTGGTCTAAGGTGCCAGACTCAAGGTTATACCTTCATAAGCGAGTGTTCTGGTCCACGACCGTACACGTGGGTTCAGATCCCACTTCTGACACATACTCTTAACATACTAGTAAAATGTGTCAGGGACACTTTCCTTGTTCTTCCTTTTCAGTGTGGTGTCAGAAACACTTACCATCAATAGGACTGAGACCTCTTTAGGAAATCATACTTTCCTAGACGGTGCTCTCTACTGGGAAAGGCCTTTTAATTCGTACGGAAGTCATACCTTCCTACTGACAGGGCGCTCTATACAGGCCATCTACATTCAGAGAAGGTAAATTATCGAAGTCTAATCTCTGATTCTGATTTAATAGCAGGCCTGGTGGTATTCCATCCTCAAATAGAATTCATTCTTATGTCGAACAGAATTACCCTTTTTCTAAGTTGTTGCAACATTTTGTAAACACTTCTTAAGCATAATAAATTATGTCTGCCTATGTTCTCGATTTTAGAACCTTATTTAATGCTTTCGTATCTTTTGAATATCTCTGCGTTTACTAAAAAGCGTTAAGAGTATTTCAATTTAAAGTATTTTCCTCTCATGGTTTGCTTTATAACCACTACAGGAGTCTGATACTTGTCTTAAACTAAAGATTCTTAGTGAATTACTTTTGTTCTTTTCTGTCCTTATGGACTTAACTACAGAACTAGTTTTGCAGGTAACCTCGATAGAAGTCGATACCTGCTGTCGAGTTCCGTCACAAGAATATCAAGGATGATGTTAGTGACTACGGCTTCTCCGTCATACTCTAATGATTATGGTAAGTATTCATGGCCTTCGCCATAGCGTTCATAGGTTTCAGCGTTAATTGTAGCCACAGTCTTAAAGAAGTAAATCAGTTTATTTCTTTCTGTATATGGTTTTCCTTATCAGGACACCTAATTCAACTTGTCCTATCGCCTTGTTGAGTACTGTTTGTGGCAGGACTAATAGAATTCAGATAAAAATCTTTTATATTTATCCATGTTGATATTTATCCATGTTGCTGTTCATATTTTTATGTAGGACAAGTAACTCCGCAACTGTTTCCTGCCCTGGTTACGGTTTAGTAGATGATTATTGCGAGTCTATGGGTTATGCTCATCAGACTTGCAGGTATATGAGCATTTATTTTATTTAGCGCCAGTAGTATTTATATCGAGGGTGGTCATTAAGAGGTAGGCGGTTAATTCACCCTGCTAATTAGACCTTTCTACCCGGCTAATATGAATACTTTTACTAATATTGTATACTAGTATCTATCAAATACCCGGCTACTTTGCTCTGTGTGCCTCTTACTTGAAAAGTTAATGATATCTATGTATATCACCACCTTTTTTGAGGTAAGTTATATTAATTAATTACAGTGGCAGATGCTGTTTTATTCATTTGCACATGCAGTTGCTGGCTGAGTCTTCCTTTTGCTGGTAAGTTGATATGCGGGACTCCCGTGGCTGAGTGGTTAGTCTCTTACTTGATATCACTGCCACTCACCTCTGTTTTATGATGGTGTCCCGGTTAGCTCAGTTGGTAGAGCTTTCGCCCTGTGAGGGAGGAGTCCGGTTTTCGTGTCCCATACCAGCCACAAAGACAACTGGCATCTTGTTTTTATTGTGGATATTATGATATACCTTATATTTCATTGTTTGTGTTTCACTTGTGAAATATCGACAATGACGTAATGCCGCTGTTGACGTTTTGTCGTCTCTGTTTTAGCGCATTATGTTTTGCTGCTTAAGTATCAAGGTGAGAGTACATAATAAATTATTAATAGAATCATTTTTGGTTTGTCGTGAATATAGGAATTTTCTTCTTAGAAAGAGACTTATTTTCACCAGAGCCTTAGCACGAGTGAATTATGCGTGTTTCCTCACTGATACACCTGTGGGTTTTTGGGATTACCCTAGGGTTGATTAAGGTCTCCTTCTGTACCGCTTAAATCTCCAGGCAGTTTCAGTAGTTTCGGAGTAATCGGCTTCAAAGCCGCTATCCTCAACCCTAAGTGTGTTTGTTCGCGGTTCCTCTGACTAAGCCTTGTCTGATGGAGTTCTTCGTCATTCATCTCTTACCTCTGGGGTTGCGTTCCTTGTGTAGCTTATTAGATGCGGTTGCAGGACATAACACTCCTTTTCTTGCAGCTAAGATCATTGTCCAGATTCTAGATTCCTTACCCCTCCCACTTCTCCATACAGTCATACAGTTAATGGGCTGTAGTGCCAGGGTTCGTTCTCCATTAGCCCTAGGGGTACTGATGATAGTTGGCGTATTTGTTGTTCATACCCCCCTGTTTAGTATTGCTAGAACCAGGATATATTCTCCTTGTTTTCTATCAGTTTAGAGAGTAGGTCTATCAGTATGAGTAAGTTCCTAACATTATGGTAGGCTATACTATTGTTAGACCCGGCTTCTAATCCGTACATTAATTATGCCATAAGAGCCGGACTTCTCTTTTTGAAGTCTTTCCTTCAGGCAGTTTGAGATACATCTGGCATCTATTTATTTATTGGTTCTATATGCCACATTCGTATGAAAACACAGTTTCTTTTTGGCTAGATCTTTTGGAAGGCCACATCTTTACTCATGCCATGTTAAAATTTCGTTGGCCTTTTACTTGAACACAAATTTGGGGGTGCATGCGTGTGCACAGCCACATTCAAGGTGACATTCTGCCTTGGTCAGAACAAAGGGGGGGGGGGGGGGGGGGGGGGGGGGGTGCGTGCCCGTACACAGCACACATTCAAGGGGACATTCTGCCGTGGTCTAGGGGTTTCGTAGAGCTGCCCTAAATGCATGTTTAAGGATCTCTCAGTTTGGCTTTAGTAAACCTAAAAGTTGTTTCTTAAGGGCCACATGGAAGATTTGTTCACTAACTAGGTGTGTTGCCCTAAATAAATAAATTCTATTATTATTATTTTAATAGTGTCTCCCTTTTTTCTCAGCACTTCTGTCCATCTTGATTTCTTCCCAAAGCGGGGTTACCAGGTTTTACAGTCTACCTCTGCCACTATGATTCATTCCAAATCAGTATGCAACCTCACGTTTGTCGATTCAAACTACATCTTCAGACTTCAGTTTTCTGTAATAGTTGCTCACACAATTGTACCTCTAGGAGGTCCTTCACTGGGTTACTCTGAGGTCACAGAGGTTTAGCTGGTTAGAATAAGTGTAACGCATTGTTTGTTTACACTTCCACCGTAGTCGGAGTTGGGTTTTATCTTGTCTCCTACTTTGAGCTTATATCACTCCCCTTCTTAGTTTAGAATACTTAAAGTTAAAGTGGCTCTTTTTGGCCTGTTTGACTTCTGTTCTCCGGCCCTCCTTTGAACCTTTCGGTTAATCTTAGATAGACTACCCTTTAGACTATCTTTCTTTTAGCCTTGTGGCTCAGATTTAGTGAGCCCATTCTAGGAACTGAAGTGTCATCAGGCTCATGCTACTAAAGGGATCTCGTTTAACCCCTTCTAGAGATATTCCAGTAACAATCTGTTTGGTTTTGTTTGAGTATATACCTAATGCAATTCCAATAAGGCTGCTAAAGTCAGAGCCTTTATTTTTCTTAAAATTCACAAATTATTTGTTAGATTCTATCTTAAATAATTTTTCACTGGGTCCAGTTCTTACTACCCAGTCAGTCATGGGGTTGTGCTGCTCTACCAGTTAGCTGACTTGGCCTTGCCCAAGTCTGTAACTTTAGGCATACAAATCAGTTGCAGTTTTATTTATTATTTTACTTATCTTGGTTTGTAAGCACTTCATACCACTATGTTCCAAATGTGTTTGGTTTATACATATTGTATTGTTTATAGTTATCTATGTTTCACACAGTTATCTTGTGTTCATAGTTACATTTACAGCTCAGTTATGAAGCTGTTATTTTAAGTACTGAATCAAGGGGTCGATACTTATTTAGATGATCTATGTAATACTAGAAATTTTCTGTACCATGGATTAGCTTGAAATTGCCGATTATGATTTTAGATGGTGGTGGACTTATTGTCCTTGAACGAATTGAAGGACTTATGAGGATGCCATATTCACCTTGTAACGTCCATCTGCCCATCTAAGAAGTTTTAGAGGCTCCTCCTACTGGCTGTATCGCCAGTCAGGATCCCAGATTACGCTATGGTGAGTGTAAGTTGCTTAGGTTCATGCTCTCGTCTGCTTTAATTTCTTGTAATTAGAGCAGGTTTGATCGTGCTTTGTTACTTGTTGTTCAGAGTTGTTCAAATCCCCTTTACATATTCGGGCACTCATAACAGGTTACATTGTACCACCCCAGCTCATTGTGTTAAAGTCGCAAATTGTAATGTTGTCGTAAGCTATCTATAGACCAATATGAAAAATTGTGTTAATTTTAATATTTGTCTATTATACTTACGACAACATTAACTACCCACCCCTCCTTAAATTTAGGACTTATTTGCGGAAAGAGGACGTAACTCTGTGTGACTCCTGCTTGTACGGGTGTATTTGGCGGCGCCCTTGGTGCCGGGAGTCCCGGGAAGGGTATTTGGGGAAGTTTTTCCGTTCGTGGATTAAGGCAAGTTGAGTATATTGCAATTGTAATGTTGTCGTAAGTATAATAGACAAATATTAAAATTAACAATTTTTTTCATTTTTCATGTATATATTTCACTGAATAAAAGTCAGAGAGTTATTCAGTTATGCTCAATATCTGCTTACTCACGGACAGTGTCCCTTTAAGGTTATCTGATCAATCATTATGAAAATAATTAAACAATAAACATCAACAAAACATGAACAAGGAATATATATACCTCATGTCTTTACAGGTCCATGTGTGGGCGGGGAATTTGCCGGGACGGTGTTCTTCCATACAGGTCACCGTTTGTTCGTAAATTTCCATTCCGCTTGGAAATGCTTTATCTGCAATGAATTGAATGATATATGTAAAGTCCAAGGTGTAATGTTTATATATATCTACTAAATTTCCACAGGTCCAGTCTTCTTTTTATTTTTTACGTCTTTAACCGATCCACTTAGAACTAGGTACATTACTTAATGTTGCAAAAATGAGGAAGACATATATATATGTGTTTCCTACAATTATTGCATCCAACATAAAAAATTTTTTTTATATACAATGTACCTAATTATGCAACCAAGGGGACAAAAAACTAGACATTTGTCTTAATCAATAAAACTTGGACAAATGTAAGCATAATTTTTTGTGAATAAAAAAACAATCCTTTTCTTTTTTTCCCCTAGAACAGAGGAGTTGTCGCTACAAAAAAAGTTTACGGACAGACAGACGGATGGACAGACGGACGACGGACGCCGCACCACGGCATAAGCTCTGCTGATCTCTGATCAGTAGAGCTAAAAACTGAGGGGTTTTGTAACAAAAGCATGAATAAAATACTCAAAAACTCAGCTTATCTACAGCTCTGAATTTCTTTTTATACAGACACAATATAAACGGCTTTAACCAGCCAAGCCATTTACCACAAAACTAAAGTATCTAATGAAGAGTTATCAACTCCATCATAATTCACTTCACCATATTCCTTGAAAAATCTATGCTTTTAATCAGCAAATATACCTTATTATATGACCTGAACACCTGGATAAAGGTTTGATAAACATTTTTTTAAATGTAATTCTGCCATTATTTGGCAGGTTAATTTCTTTAAGATGTCTCTCTCTCTCCCATGTGGTGAAAGATGTTTTCACTAGAGCAATATTAGCTTCTAGATTACACCTCAAGCTGTATCGGATATTGACGTAGAAAAACCTTTTAGTTCTATGTAAATAATCAAGTACCATTTATTTTAAGAGAGGATTGTCAATGAAAGATCCTGAGTCTGAAAAAATTCTTGCATCTCACTCTCAAATAGAAATAAACATTTAAATCCGACCTTTTTGGAAGCATCGGATAATTTCAAAAGTCACATATCTCAACACCGTGTATGTGTAGTATGCAGGCCATGAACCATGCGCAATTGGTTACCTACGGTGCTGCATAGTGTCACCCAAAGTAGCGCTGGCGGCGGGTTTATTGGCGTTAATGAGTGCATTTGTACTGGACAAAAAAAAAGAAAGTTCAGATGCTGATGAGTGTGGTGGCCATATATACACGGTATTGACATGACATGTGGGACTCATTTAATCATTTCAACCAATCAAAGCAGAACGATACCTCCGACAAACAACAGCATGTGTATAAAGCATGTGCAACTATGTTATATAACCTATTGTCAATATACTCCGACATCAACAATAGGGCAGAGATATCTAAGTACTAGCGACATGTCAATTGCCCCATGGTTCCAAAAAGGCCTGACGTTTTTATTTCCATTTGAAAAAAACTAAATTTTTCTTTTGACACCATTTTAAGTAACAGTTAGACAATACTTTAACAGCTTAAAGGAACACATAGCAATCTTGAATTTTTTTAAAACTCTGTGTATCCCGTAATTTTTTTTACATTATAAACTTGCATTTGTTTAATCATTAACATTAATTGTAAGAATAGTACATACAGCAAATTGTCTTTATGTATGACTAATTAAATGTTGATTAAATTGCACCTATAATATATTTAAACATATGGTAGAAAAAAATCAAAATTGTATTTATTTTTTAGCTTCGATTTGAGGAATAACATGATGGTGCAATTAAATGGACAAAGAACACGACTATTTTATAATTTTAATTGTTTGTTTTTTTCTTTATTTATTTTCTGCAATACTTTGTATGTTTTTATTTTGTAATAAAATAATCAACATGTTTAAACATTGCATTGTCTCATTATTCAATAAAGTTTATTGCTACATTTCAAACAAAATATAATAATTTAATATAATAAACTACATGTCATAATTGTTCATTAGTTCATTGTTTACACATTTTTTATTAGTTCACTGTTGTGGATTGAATCGCATATAGCCCAGTATACTATTACACAGTCCGCACTAGCCAGCATTAACTACACTTGTGACTAGAACCTGACAGTTCCACTACCCGCGTGTAAAGTGTGTCTCGGTGTACTGATTTCACAGGTTTTAGGGTTTGCTCAAGTTGAGTAACGAAATTTTAGATAGCCGAATAATTACCAATAAGTGATAATAATGGACGGATTTTCGTAATTACCGTAAACTATGAAGGTGAGATTGCCCCGAACATCACAAGTAAAAATACTTACCGTAGAATGTTAATTTACGGTTCCTCTCAAAATATTCGAACATTGGCAAATATGCATTAATTTTGGAAAGTTATATTTCCGGACACCAAACATTTTATTATTTTATCCCGTCCGAACTGATAGTAAATACGGTAATTATATATAAAATGCAAACAGGTTTAAAGTCAAAATGATACTGAATTAATAAAACAAGATGCTAATTAATTCAATTATTGATAAAAACGTCAAGATTATCAAGATTGTGTGCCTTTAATAAATGTTTTATTTATCAGGCAGATGTGCACTTTTCTGCATAATAAAGGGGTGACCTATTAAATTTTGCTTTATTAGGCAATGACCAATAGAGCAAATCAATGCGGAATCCCTCGGCGTTTATTGTACTTTTTTTATATGACGTCATGCACGTTACGTTGCCTGACATCATAAAACAAACAAAAAAAAAGAACATGGCGGCGTCCTCGATAAGCGTAACATTCTGAGAAATAGGTATTTATAGTAATTCATTAAAAAATGTGGATAATCTACATGATAAATAGAAGAGCCTCGCCATTCTTCGATTTCTAAGCCTCGCCTAATAACCTTGATAGTAAAAGGCACTGACATAATATTCTCTATTTATTGTCCTTACGAAATATTAAACATCTGTATTAGTGGAACCTTGAATATTTTACAAGCAGTATAAATATTTGTATGCAGTGATCTAGTTAAAAGAAGATCTGCTATTGAATAAATACAATCTATTTTAAGGCTCAATTGACAATATATTAATATTTACTTCTCCTAGCTCAATTCCTTCACCGACTGGTATTTATAAGTACGAACAAAACACTTACTGTCAGAAGAATGCATCAAATACTTTAAAACACAATAACAGCATGTCAGTGAAAATAAATCTGCAATTTTTATTTATTTGCACCCACCCATATCCCACCATATATGGGGGCTGAGTGTATGGGTGGTGGGGTAAATACAGGTAGTCAGGGCTCTGGAAATATTTTGAAAATCCACTTGCCCAGGGCAAGTGGATTTTCAGAATCCACTTGCCCTGTTCAAAATCCACTTGCCCTGTCCAAAATGTCACTTGCCCCAAATTCAAAAGTCACTTGTCCCAAAATCAAGCCTTTGTCAACGTACCAAACTTTTCTAGACGCTGCGCGCCACCGACGTATCCATGGTGGGTAGTAGATTAAGTTTAGGGCTGGATTTCACTGGAGAATCACGAGAAATAGATCCATTTTCAGATTGGCTGGGTGAACACAAATCAACACCATCACTACTATCCTTCAATCCAAGTTCACTGTCCGTGAGACTGACCACCAGAATCACACAAATCAACATTTCTAAGATCACCAGGTGTATTTTCCTCAGTAATTTTAGACACATGTTTAGGTTTTGTCCTTACAAGGAACATAATAGAGACATGGTTAATTTGTAACTTTTTTTGTAAGATTCATGAAATAATGAAGGATCATTTATTAAATACTGCATCATGTAATTACCCACAGAAATCGGACATATTGTAAATGCATGTAATAAACCACATTGACTATCCACTACTAGTATATTAAAATATATATTTTATATACATGCGGGGATCTACATATGGGGATACTGTACTATGTTACGTCCGATTCCTATGAATTACCATATAAACTCATGAATATCAAAAGAAACAATTACCCCTTTCACACATTTCCAAACCGCCTTTGATTACATCATCAATTTTACATCAACATTCTTGAATGTGTTTCAAAAGTTTCCCTTTATAGTAACTGCAAACAAAACATCTGCCTACTCAACGCCAGGCCACAAATAAAGTGATAATCGTGTTACCAAATGTGCCAAACAAAATACAAACTCGCAAACAAAGTTTGTTTAATAATATGTGTCAAAATAACTTCAATAAAGCAACCCGCTGCATTCACATACCTTCCTTAATTAGTGCCAGTAATTAATTTCTACGTTATTTGTGTATAGTACAGTACTTGCCGTAATCGTTTATAAATTGCTGTTTGTTTACAATTTTTCAATGACCCGCGTTTCACCTTTTACACAGCTATAAGTACTTGACGGACTGATCAGTGTGTATTCATTACCTTTTCCGATAACATTTAGCGTCAATACACAATATGCGTTGCATAAAATCTTGGTGCGGTTATACTCTTCAAACATATAAATTCGAAAGTTCGGCTAAACATATGATTTATGTTGCGCGTAAAATAATGCATAACAGAAGTCTACAAACTTTACAATGGTTACGTTTTATCGATTATAATTGGATTTATTTGATTATAATTGGATTAATTTTTGGGATGGTCTTATCATGTTAGTAGAGGACACACTTTAGTATAAATAGGGAGATGAATATTATTAATGCTATCGGCGCATGGACATTTTTGATTGGCACCTCAAACTTTCCTCGGCCAATCAGGTTTTGACAAACTGTCAAAGTGGGAGGGATTTCTTAATTACCGCTCGCGGCGAAAGCGATGGGTTTGTAATCGGCACACTTTGTCTAAAACGGAAACGTCCAGTCGGGCAAGTGTCGGACAACCAGATTTGCGAAGGACACCTGCCCGCACCCAAATTCCACTTGCCCGGGGCGTCGGGCAACCATATTTCCGGAGCCCTGGTAGTGTTGCATTTGTCAGTTTGAACGTCCGTGTGCGTCCATCACACAATACAACATGTCAGCAAAAATAGATCAATTTATGTGTACCCACGAAATATGGGTAGATGGGGTGGGAGTGTGGGGGTGGGGGCAGGGGTTATACATGTAAAATGTTGTGCTTGTCCGTTTGCATGTACAGTACAGCTCACGCGAAGCCCACAAGTTTACACTGCACAGGTAAAGGGTGCAACTTTTTCTGGTTGAAGTCATTTGCATAATTATTCAATAACTTCAAAAAGAAATTGAAGCAAAATACTTTCTATTTTTGGAAAATCAGATGTGGGAAAATTCGAGAACAGTAGAGGGCTGGCGTGGCGCAGTCGATAGCGCGGCGGATTTGTAACCGGAGAACCCGGGTTCAATCCTCCGTGGTGCCACTGAGTTCCATCGGTGTGTTCTTGGGCAAGACACTTTCCCTTAGCCCCGTCCATCGGATGGAGACGTAAACCGGGCGGTCCCGTGTATCGGTCTATCCTCCGAGCACGTTAAAGAACAATAGGAATCTATTCGATAATAAGAGTAGGGCAAGTTCCCGGATTCCTATGTATCCTTCCCCTTTCTCTGGGGCGGCTCTAAATAACCTATACTGTGCTGATGAGCCTTTAAACAACATTCAATTCGAGAACAGTAAAACATTCTGTGGATACTCTACTGGGCCAGGATAGTTATATGGCAGTTCCTACAGTCATGTATGTTCAGCTTTGCAGTGACTGAAAATTCCTTTCAATTTGTAATACAGAAAATTATAATTATAATTTTAATTGATCGTTGTTTGTAAAAGGTTTTTACTATTATAAGTCTGCTGTTTATTATTATTACATCAATGGCATCTTTGGCCAGAAACAATCATAAACCGGTTGTTTAGTGCCACCTTGTAAAATGTACATGTATCTATATTGACCCTCTGTATTGCAAAGAATGCCTGGTTTATGGATATTTATGTCGTTGAAGAAATATGACTTTTGCACACAAAAAAATGAACAAAACTTGTGATTAAATGCATTAAAAGTTTGAAATACGTATCTGTTTCGAAATTTACTCATTATATTTATCAGTCGTGTCAATTTTGTACAAAAAAGATGCACTCAGCACCTCATTGTTTGCACTTTTTCTGGCAACCGATTGTATTTTCAAGCGTGCTGTCGGACAAGCTGAAAAATTGTCGGAACAATTCAGATTTTTTTTATTCCCAATAATAAATCACCACAGGTGTGTACTCTTGAGTAATTGGATTCTGCTCGGAGCAACTCGGAGTGTTTCATCACTCGACAATTGAGTCTGAACACCGACTTCGCGTACATTCGCCAAACTTACCCATGATACAAACGCCAAACTTGGCGAATAGAGTACAGTGTGGGATTCGCATGAACTGTACTGTACGTCCATCACACTTTTGAAAGTATGTCATGTGCACACTAATTCATACATAAGTAAATCATACTTCCTAGTCCAGACTATAACCCGGAACTTCTCAAAAAATGTTGGCGATATTCAGTATGAAGTCTACTTGCTCATTTATCCTCACGCTATTCTGGTCCGTTGACTCAGCTGAGTTATGGCCCTTTATTGATTTCATGATGATTAAACCTCATCAGAACCAACTCCTCTGGTACTGCGTACTTTATTTCATCTGGGGCATTTGTGTCCAGAGACATATTTTTTGTTTATATGTTCTAAAATCTGTCAATTGTGCTGATTAAACAATAAATAACAGAATGTCGATCTGACAAATTCCCTCATACAGTCCCACCATAGTCGGCTCAAGTTCTATTAAAAACACTTAGTTCAATAATCTTTAAAATATATTTTATAGTTGTGTGATGTTTATGTAAAATGGAAGAAAAATGCATACACAATTTACAATATCTTTCACTTTTACAGAGATAAAAGAGAAGATACCTGCCAGCTGCAACATGGCATCATACAACTATATAATGAGAGATTTATGGTGCACTGCTATCTAGTCTTGATGCAGCATAAATTGGAGGAAACCGACATCCTAAAAGCTTAACCATGCTTAAATTGGCACATCACCATTAGAAATATTTGAAAAATATGGTCAAATTTTCACTTGCCCGAAACTTGCCCGGGGCAAGTAGAAATTTAGTTTGGGCAAGTGGGTTAGACAATGACTTGCCCGAAAGTAACATTATTAATTTGTAGAGATATACACTTTACCCAAAATATTGTTCCCACGCATAAAATTTCCAAGTTCTGGCAAGTAGAAAAAAAAAGTTAATGTCAAGCCCTGTTAAAGTATAAACATTGAACTCTGTGTCAGTTTCACTTCTCAGTTTGAACAATACTCTCTTTCCTCACATTTTTCTGACTCACAAGGTCAGTCATGTAGACGCTTTCAATTTACTATAGCAGCAGAGATTATTTCCAAGCGTCCAATATATCAGAGCAATATGAAACTTCCCAAAATATCTGAAAAAAAAATTAAATAAATAAAAAAAAATGTTTGGGTCGGCGGATTTGCCGTGGGTCAGTCGCAAACTGCAAACAATCTTTTAATTTAGGCCTAACGGATATTTTTTTTTTAAACATGTGTTTGTGTTTTTTTTAAATAATTTGTTGGATTATTTGTTTTTTTATTTTTGCAAAATTTAGAGTCGGAGGGTTCGAGAACTGAAAAATTAAAAAACTCTGGTCTAATGAGGGATTTATGGTGTACTTCTATCTAGTCTTGATGCAGTATAAATTGGAGGAAACCGACATCACTAAAAGCAGAATAATGTGTGACAGTATAGTTATCTCATGTGTGTTTGGAGAACAGTCAAAACTGTTTTCCCGAGGTGGAGGGGATGGCAGTGTGAACTGTTTCCCTCGGCCTATCTTTCCCGAGGCCGATAGGCCGAGGGAAACAGTTCACTCTGACATCCCCCGACACTAAGGGAAAACAGTTTTGACTGTTCCCCAAACACACATGTGATAACTGTTTTATTACCTGATTAATGTTACTGTACGAAACAGTGAAAATGAAAAATTGTTTTATAATGGGAACCTATGGTGAAAAAAACAACATGACGTCACACAAACGAAATTCCAGCACGTGAGGGAAACAGTCGAAACTAAAGCCCGGTAACAGTTCGTTTTCACCGGGAACAGTCTTTTCCTTAGTGAATTAGCAAGAAATGACGATATAGCATTTATATAGAAGATCAGGTAATAATATGGGCTTGGCATCTGTCAGCAACCATGTTATTGATGGGCAGTTTTACCATGATAATCATGATATAAACGACAGCTAATGAAGCTCATTCATACATATTTATCAGTAATTTAAGGTGAATACTGATGGGGGAAATGGGGAGAAAATGTGATTATAAGTGTTAATAGATCACTTAAATTGATTTACGTCTAACAATTTGACATTTAAAGGCACAGATTATTATATGAGATCCGACTACACCAATTACCAACCAATCAGGGAAAAAGTTCCAGCGTAAATTCGGAGCTATTACACAGAATCTCTTAATTTTGATTGGTTGTCAAGGTAAACAAACCAAAAAATCTTGCTAAAAAATTAAAAATTCAACTTTTGAAGAGTACTTATAAAGGTTAAATCATACATTTGTGCAATGTATTCATAATGTGTTGCATAATCAAAGAAAGAAGTATATTTTACATTTTCCTCATGTTTCTACATGCAAGCAGGCGGCTCAGCACCATCCGACCCAAACAGCTTTTTCAAAACATACTCAATGTTTTTTTGATAAAACTAAGATAGGTCTTTCAAAACAAGTAATAAAAAATATAGCTTCCTATATTAGGGAACTCAGTACAGAGCTTAGATTTGAACTGGTGTAGACTATGACCATGACTTGCACGAAGGTTAAAATATTTGTATTTAAGGTTATATAAACATGACAGTTTAGTCAAATAGATGCAAGGTTCCTATTAGACTACATATACTGAAAGAAATAAGTTTAGCAAGTAAATAACATGCCATTGAGCAGATTAAAGGCTATATGCTTCAGCCGCCAATAACAATATAATTAACATATGCAGCACATTATTTTTAACGCTATCTGCGAAAAAAAGTAGCAACATGTTTTAATTTACCTGCTTTACAGAAATTATAAATTTCGTTCTTATTTCAATATAAAGGGAGATAATTTTAAAATTTAAATAAACTTTGGTTCGTAATTTCATTATATGACAAGGTTAATGTCAATTTTTTTGGCGTTTTTATCACTCGTAACCCAGAATAGTTATTTAATAAAGTTTAACCCTGTTCTTGATAATATTCTTATTTTTAATGTGAAAAATGTTGTTTTATATAAATGGGAGATAACTCTGATACTTACTTTGAATCATACATTATAAGTGAAAAACATGAACACCTTCTGACATGCCAAGTTATCAAATGCGTCACATTATAAAATATTAAACATTCAGTTTCTTTAAGACCGTGCTAAACTTATTTCTTTCAGTATATATAAAGTCAGAAATTCTGAAGAATGCAAACAGATGTAAATCGACCCAGTCTGGTAAAGGAGACAAGGCCAAAAAAAAATTAGGTGTGTTTCCTATTGCATGCTCTTAAAAATAAAACAAGATGCTACCCGGTAGGCAGGCATTTTTTATAAAAAAAATTGGAGCAAGATATTGTGAGATTCTACATGTATTTATCTCATAAACCACATAGAAGTTGATGATACAGCTGAAAGTTTCTCTGTGATGTCAGTTTACCTCGATGTATTGTGATATATCATTGTTGGGAACAAATAAAAAAAAAAAAAAAAAAATTTAATTTATTTTTTTTCATAAAAAGTTTTAGGGTCGGCCCCTTAAAAATAGGGTTGGTCGGGCCACCGGAAACACAGTTTGTTTGTTTTTGGCCTAAGACAAAGACACAGATTCCAACTTTGACCTTTGAAGTGAATTAAGTGTGTCTACCTTGACCTTGATCAGATAGGAAAATGGGAATGGCCACATTGTATATTTATATGTGATATTTAGCATTTATGCACATGCATGAAAATTAAATGTCCACTGATTGTGAAATTGTGTCAAACATGAAATGTGATGAATGGATGGATGGACGGATGATAATAAATGCCATTGATCGAGCAGCACCCTTTGCTGTCCCATCACGTTTTCGACATAACTTAAAGGGACACCCGGCATTCTTGATTTTTTTAAAAAACTCGTGGCATCCAAATCGCTAATTTCGTTTCATCGTAAAACGTATTACCAAAAGATAATGGCCTAATTAAATGCATGGAGTATATAAATTGAGGTGCTATAATTTCAATACATTTGTACTAGATAAACACTTAAATTGCAAATAATCTTGAATATTAGATGAAAGGCAATATATTTTTTAATCAATTTAATTAATCACGATCGATGGCACCTGACACTAATCTTTAATTAACTTCCAAGAGTCATTCACCGTATAGTTGCCAAGGTAGAATAAAACCACTGCAAATCCTGCTAGAGGCAGTGGGGTAGTTAATTTATTTTGTCATTTTTTATCATGCTCATTCAATTTCTTCATTACAACACCGATTATGCAAACATGGAAAGGTGGCTCCATCGTAAATGGAGTGTTTACTATAGAATTAATTTGCAGCAACTCGGCAGTTCTGCAGGTTAGAAGTTTCGAGGCCCATTCTCCATATTTTATCTTTTATAAATGGAGGATGAGCCTGGCATGTTCATTCGATATATTATAAATAACCTGTTAGGTGCCATATAACCTTTCATGTGTTGGTGCGCCGTAAATCCCAATTAAATCAAATTCCACGAGTCATCTTCCCAGCTTTCATAAACCTATTCAATATATGAGAAAGTCGAGGTAAATCCTGCTTCCCTTTCTCCACTGCTGTTGGGCAAGACACTTTACCTTAGCCTCGTCCGTCGGATGGGGGCGTAAACCGGGCGGTCCCGTGTATCGGTCTATCCTCCGAGCACGTTAAAGAACCATAGGAATCTATTCGATAATAAGAGTAGGGCAGGTTCCCGGATTCCTATGTAACCTTCCCCTCTCTCTGGGGCGGCTCTAAATAACCTATACTGTGTTGATGAGCTGTTAAACAACATTCAATTCAATTCAATTCTCCACTGCTGGCTTGAAATAATGACCTTATAATACATTATGTTGACAGACTGCTTGTTGAGGAGCCATGAAACATAACAATTCAATTCTGACTTCCATTATCTGGCCAATCTCGTTACCATCACATCCTTATTACCATTAGGGCTTTGTCATTATGCTTCGATTCTATATACTCCACTTCTATCTGGAGAGTACCAGAAAGTTAAACATGATAAAAGTGACCATCATCCTAGGTAACTGATGTCTGATATTTTAAAGAGACAATGTCCATAACTTTTAGCCTATAAAACACAAAATAATTACGTTGACAAACATAACACTCCAACCATTATTGAATATTTACTAAATAAAACTGAGATTGTTTTACGGAAATCAATAACGGAACCAAAAAAAAATATAACCGTTTCGTGGGATTGAACTCACCCACACTAAAATTACACTCGCAGGTAATAATAGTGGAGCGTCGATCGCTACCGACTGAGCTAACCAGGCCAGATGTATTGCGTAAGTGATACAATATGTAAAAGCCAATACGCTAATGGATGTCATGTGATCAAAGAAAAATGTAAATAAAGTGGGACCCACATTATTTACAAATAATAAATAAAACTTTTTTTTCAAACTCACGAATGTATTACTACAGGCTTACCTGGGTCTACGCTAATGTGTTCATGTAGAAATTTCACTGAATAAAAATCAGGCAGTTATTTGGCTATGCTCAGTATCTGCTTACTTACGGACAGTGTCCCTTTAATGGGACTCATAGATATCGATCTGGCAGTTGATGAAAGGTTTTGGAATGTGCTCCGTCATTTATGGTCTCATCAGGAACTAACAATATTGATAAATAAATTATTCAATGAGTTTTTCCTTCCAATATGTAACTTTAATATAAGACTTCAAAGCAGAATCGTTGTAACATGTGTACGATCTAACAGTATCATACATTGCAGTGCTTTTTTATGCCTAATTTGGGGCCGTTATTCGGCCCCTTCACAATGCCAAAAAGTATACTTTTTTCAAAATGATATCCAAAATATTCACAATCTAAAAAAAAAAAGTAAAAAAAAAATAAAGTAAGGATACTAGTCTTAATATAAGCTGGTGTCCAAACTAGTCTGTATTTACCAAAAACAAAACTTAAAACCAAGGGATATTAAACTGTGAAAATAAAAGTGAAAAAAGTTTCTTTTTCTTTTGTTATAATATTTCACAATTTTCACAATTTCTAGAAAAATGCCGCTATTTTTCACAATGGCACAGGCACAGGCTGCATTCACAAAACACATAAAAAAACACTGCATTGTATAATCATACGAAAAATAAAACTTTCTTCCTCAAAAATTTCAATACTGCCTATAGTATTTCCCTTAATTAATCAAACTTTATGATAAAGTATACGGCTACATTTATTGTTTAAATACAATAAAATCTTTTGCGCTAATTTTTACCCCGCCTTTTTCCGTGGGTACAGGTATATTTATACAGAGTAGGCCTTTTTTCGAGAAAATTGGCAAAACTTGTTGATTTTGGGAAAAAGAAGCACCATATTGTCAAAATTGGGAAGTTGAAGGAGCATTTTTAGGGGAATGTTTTTCAAAAGAAAACTGATTAAAATGTACGTTTCAAGTATAATATCATCAAGTATTGAATTTAGCATAATTTTTGTTAACATACAAACTATGGAAAGTCTGTCACTTCTATTTAAAAAAATATATATATATATATGTATATGGAATTGGGAATTACAGATGTATTTTGCTGCGATTGGGAAGGGGGCGCATTTTGGCCCTAATTCAATAGGTTAAAAAATACCTGTGGGGAACAGCAAACCAACAATCTGTTATGGTCATGTAGATCTGGCACTATAATTTAACATACATTTAATGACCTTATAATCCCAATTATAACAAATTATGCATTGCTACACATTTCACAGTGTTGGTGACCATACTGCACTTTGTGCACCTGATCGAACCACTGAGAAATACTGTATGATTAACCCTTAGCCCCACTACACATATATAATGGACTGTTCTTTCTTTGAATTAAGACCATTCCATTTATATGACAAAGGGGTGTTTGAGGGAAAATGGCTGATCAGCAGCCAAACATTGCAAACCCTGATCAGCCTGCGAGTTACTCGCAGGCTGATCGGGGTTTACAATGGACGCAAAGGCTATTATAGTCATGCTTGGCTGGTTAAGGTTAAAGGAGTAGAAAGTTAAATCAGATTCAGGAGTCACGACACAATTAATCACCATGCAGTGCACTATTTTACCTGCAAATTTAAAATCTTACAAAAAGCACATTTATATAGTAAAACAGGCTGTATGCATATACATATCCAATAAAAATAAATAATTAATGTGACACGCGGCAATCTCGATGTGTTTTTTCAACTAAAATAATTAGCGTCTCAATACTAGTAGTATGGTGTTCTATGGTATCACGGTACTTAAATGGTTTGACTATAATGGTACTTAAATGGTTTGACTATAATGGTACTTAAATGGTTTGACGAAACAAGTAAACTGTAAACAATATTTAAAGAAAAAGGAAACTCAAATGCTTTAATTTTCTGTGACCCTTCTTCTAAATTGTTATGATATAAAATGTAATCAATTTTACATAAAAATGTCAGAATTAAGATTTGAAAAGAAGGGTACCCTCACTGAGCTTATTATTTCAAAAGTTCTATGGTATCAAGGTATGTACATATTGTGTATCCCGTATTTGTTAGTAACTGGTATAAGATTCAATGAGTGACCATTTCTAGAAACAATAATGTACAACAGACTCATCAGAATAAAAATTAATGAATGTTATAACCTTCAAGGTAATGGAAACTGCATTTATGGAGACTAGGGGTGATGAATTTTAAAGATCATCAGGAAATTGTCAACATTTTTGCATTATTTTGAAATATCCTTTATATTTATATCTTTTTTTTATTTATGATATATATATTTTTTTTAATTATTTTATTATATGCACCTAATGTCATCACATCATAATTATCATATTTTAGCAGAGATGCATACTATGTTTATAGATTGGAACCTACCGTGATACCATAGAACCCTTGATATCATAGGAAGCTAGTAATATATATATATATTAATCCAGTATCAAATTTACTTTAAACCTGTTTGCATATCATTCAATAAAATGTTGTGTTTTCATTTGCCCTAATGTAAATCTACCATTTATTGGTGCAATACAACAAATAGTTAGGCCATAATAAATTAATTGCTAGATTCTCATCCCCTCTTGCCCCCTTTTTTTATGTCGCCCCGGAAATTTTTATTTCTTCAAAAAAAAAAAAAAAAAGATTTAATAAAAAAAATTGCTGAAAGTATGAAACACTATTATTTATGTGTTTTTAATCTTGTGGAAATACTCAGAAGTACGTTTTACTATTTTTTGCCTTGTGCCGAGGCCATTTTCCATTTGTCGTATAAATAAAAAATAAAAAATAAAATTTCACCCATGCACCGCCCCTATTTTGAAATAAATTTGGATGAGAAACTAACAATTATTTTTATGGCCTTAGCAATACGCAAAAACAATTTGCCAAGTGTATTATTCTTATTTAAGTTATAATTAATATTAATGATTAAACAAATGCAAGTTATGTGTAAAAACTAAAAGGACTCAGCAGTTTTTATGAAATCAAGATTACCATCTGTCCCTTCAAATAGTTCTCTTTATCTTGTGGAGATGCACTTATTGGCCTGATAAAACGGTGACCTAATAAATGTTGCTTTATTTCACAGTGATAGATTAAACACAAGTCAATGGCCTTTATAATGTCTGAATCGTTTATAAAATAAGTGACAATATTCCCCATTATCCCTTAAAATAATTAGTCATGATCCCAGCAGATCACCAAAACACCTGGGAGGGCCTTATTATGTAAATATATATTTATTTCATACAAATTGATCCTCAAACTGGTTTGCCTGCACTATTAAATTGATTTGAAATGGAATCAAATAATTTAAAATTTACAAATATTCAAATTGTTCACATATTTGTACACTACCCCTTAATCCCTAATAAATGCCCCAAGGGGCGTAACATTTTTGAAAAGGGGGCCATTTATTTGAGACCAAAAATACGTAATTTAACTTTTAAATCAGACATTATTTAATGATTTTCGTTACCAATTAAAAAACCAAAGTCCGCATGTCAATCAATCAATGCATCTGATTTTAAGTTTTCTAGTTATTTTGTGTGTTCCAGTGTGAATGAAACAGATTAACTTGCATCTTTTTTGTTAAGTTTTAAAAAAATTATTTCTGAATAAATGGTGAAGGAAGGGGCGTGGGTGGGGCGTTTATTAGGGGAGGGGCGTTTATTAGGGATTATACGGTTTATACCCTTTCAGTAGAGCTAATATTTGTTTAATTATATGTATCAATATATGCATGATATTACAATAGATCCATTTAATGTACCACTATGTAACTATTGGAGGTCAGCCATATGAGCATTCACATGCCCGACACTTATTCAAAAGGTTTGTTTCAATGGTGTTAATCTTTGTTTAGGCTATGTATGAGGGTCGATCTTTAGTGTGTTAGTGGAGGCAGACCACCCACGAGTGACTTATTCCTAGTGTTTCCCCTAAAGCGGAATGGCGCGGCGACGCCCCTGCCTCTTTTTTGGGCCGCCCTGCCCTTTTTCGGACACCCTCTTCTGCCCTAAAAACGAGTCCTGTTGCTGTTATATAACTACCCTTTTGCCCTAAATTCATCATGTCTAATCTGTCTAATATTGCCTAGCTTAGGCAATAAATCGAGCAGGTATTAATTGCAAACGTTGTATACATGACATGGAGTGTTTCGTACGGATTAGCTTGACCCAAGGTGTTAATTAGGCCATCCCCTGTTTGCGGGCAACTGGGGTGGTCAATCATGTGTATTAGGTTTGGACCTGTCAATTTATTGTGTACGTTATGAAAATATGTTTATTAATATTTCATTTAAAATCTCAAGTAAATTTGCTCCGATCCATTTATTCGCGATTAAAACATAAAAAGAAGAGAAAATATCAAATTATTCGAAAATCACATGAAAAATTTCAAAACGAGATTGTTATGCGACTTGTCGGTAACTTCCGGTTTGCTTTTTGCTTTGCGGTGTCAAAGTAAATCGATTGATTATGAATAAAGACGGACATTTTTATAACAATTCATCAACTTATATACCCGAACTATAACGATTTGACCCGATTTTAACTATGAACTGGCACAAGCAATTGTAAAACTATTTTAGCATAAAAAGTTGACGTAAATTCAGATACGCTTTATGTCGGATGCTTTAAAATGTTCTACTTTCACTTTGCGTTTTCCAGATTATTTTTTTTAAATGTTATTCACTTAAAAAACAAAACAATGGTTCAATGTTATCTTCAATATATTGAATTGTATAAAAAAGAAAAGAAAATATTAAATAAATTACTTTCTTACTATTTGCATGTTTCTTTCATATTTAAATCATGTTATTGACATGTGTCACATATTCTACATATGATACATATGTGTCACATATATGTTTCATGTTGAAATAATACATCTGTTCCACATGCACACATATGTATTTCATATGAAATTATTATGCATAAAATACATAAAGTATAAGGCCAAAAACAAAATAGGTTTATTTCTGGTCTTCTGGCCGACCCTATATTTAAGGCCGCCAACCCTAAATTTGTTAGGGCACAAAAAATAAAAAAAAAATAAAAAAAAACATGTTGATTTTTTAGGTTTTTAAGGCATGTATGCAGTGTTGCGCATGCTTTTGATGTTCTTGATTTGAATTTAGTATAATAAGAATTAATTCTAACAGAACCACACATATAATTTTACTTGGCCTAATCACCTTTTGATTGATAGATATAATTAACCTAGATATGCTTTTTCAGACATGCATACCACATTCTGAACTTCATGTGTAATAATTATTTGTATTTGATTTAATCATCAAATTAGAAGTTAACATGTACCAGAATTTAGCCTTGAACCCTCAATCTGTGACTCAGTGATCGACCTTGACATGACTATACCTGACAAGCCTTGCAACTTGACTATCAGCAGTAGGAGTATGTTTACCTAAGCCTTGTTACAACAATCCACTAATATTAGCTCCTTCCCTAATACAAGTACAACGCCCACCATGTACGTGTGGGTGGGGTGGGGCAATCGTGTGGGTGGGGTGGGGCAGTCCTTCTCTAATTAATATAAGCACACCTCCCACCCATGTTGGGGGTGGGATGGGTGATGGGGGGATGGTGGGGGGTGTAATAAATTAAATATTTAAGCCAAAACATATGCTCAAAATGCCACTTGTGTTTACGGCAAATAAAATTTACCTCTGGTTAAAACTAGTGAATCCATACACTTAATTAATGACTTGGCTTTTGATCTTCCGGGTGAATGAATTAGATAAGAGACGTTTAAGCAAGGAAACATTTATTAAATTGTTCATCAGTTTTCCATGATGTCAGATTATGTTAAGTTACATATTATACCGATGTCAAAATAATATTTTATTTTTTTTGTTGTTTTATACAATTAATTATATATTATCACAGTGTTTTCGTTTTCTCCTGAAAAGTGAAAATTTTCACCTACCTTTGATAGATATATAATAATGTTATCATTCTATTCCCACTGATATGAAGTTTGATAAAATTGACAATTTGTTTCATTTGGATCAATATATCCTTTATTCAAGGATCATCATTTTATCTGAGTTTTGGCCAGGGCATATTAATCCATGATGTCTGTATCAAATAATAAACCCGAACCAAATTTCACAAAATATGTACACCGTTTCAAAACTAATTACAGTTGACAAGATATAATTATATATCTTATCTGCGTAGCTACTATTAGGCCGCCTATATACATGTACATCAATTTGAAAAATGAAAAAAATATAAAAAAAATGAAATAAAAACTGAAGCCGAGTGGGTGTGGGGTTAAGGGTCAACATTTGTTTCTTATTTTATTTTATAGTGTAGATAATTCAGCTTTGTTAAATATTATGTCTCAAAACATATTTCTTCAAATACCACAAAAGTGTTCCGTCATATATATGCCAAAATGCGCCATTACATAGACAAGTTAAAAAAAAGCCCTGGGAGCATCCTCCCGGACCCCCTATTTTGTCGGGCCTATAATTTTATATGCAGGTCGGCTACGCCCCTGCATCTTACATATTTTGAGAATGCAATCTCTATTAATAAAGACACAATATAAACTGTTTTAATCATCCAGGCCAAAACCCCAAAACTGGAGGTTACCAATTCCATAATTCATTTTACGCATATTCAATCACAGGTAATTTTCGAACCCGTCACATCCGCACATAAAATTATACATTATAATATGACCGGAACACCTGGATAAAGTTTTGTAGTGTTATTTTGCCGTTATTTGACGGTTAGTTTCTTTATTTTTAAATGGTGGAATTTGTAGAAATAGCTTATATAGTATGATTTCAATGCATGAATGGCAGCAGATTCAATTTGATAAAATAATGTTGGGGTTTGGGGTAAGGGACATGTTGCATATCAAATAGAATGCCATTGCAAGAGGAGAATACACTGATAAAAAGAAAGAAAAAATGTGACTAATTAAAAAGTGTGTGCACAGACATGTGATGGCATGCCATCGACCATCGACTGATGGCATGCCATCGACTTGCTCTATTTAAATGCATTCTGGAATAAGCTGCCCATGGAGAAGTCTACTATCTTGTAATATATGGTATTAGAGAGTCAGAGTTAAATATTAATTTTATACTTTAAATTATGCACTTGTAATTTGATACATCTGACAATTAACACATACCAATCTTATAACCCATGCTCTATATTCTGGACTGTGTTATCATGTGTAAATGTTTGCTTTGTTTAAGGCCAAATAATTGAAATTTGAATATTGTTTAACGGCTCATCAACACAGTATAGGTTATTTAGAGCCGCCCCAGAGAGAGGGGAAGGATACATAGGAATCCGGGAACCTGCCCTACTCTTATTATCGAATAGATTCCTATGGTTCTTTAACTTGCTCGGAGGATAGACCGATACACGGGACCGCCCGGTGTATGTCCCCATCCGACGGACGAGGCTAAGGGAAAGTGTCTTGCCCAAGAACACACCGACGGAACTCAGTGGCACCACGGAGGATTGAACCCGGGGCTTCCGGTAACAAATCCGCCGCGCTACCGACTGCGCCACGCCAGCCCTCTAAGGCCAATTTGCACAATAAATCATATCTGTGGTTCCAGTTCCTGACAGAACCATTTTTAAGGGCTGACCCTAAACATTTTATGCAAAACTGTTCTAGCTGTACCCGATATCAAAATATATATATTTTTGATAGTTTGTTAGGTTTTAAAAGTATTGAGTTAAAATAAAAAAGACAAAATATAAATATTTTCCCTACTCTATTTTTTTTAGCACAACACATATTTTGTGTGTGTGTGTAGTTCTAAGGTTTATAGTCTCTCCACTAAAAGTCGTCATAATATGATGACCTTTGAATGCCTGTTGGTGGGACTATAAAATACCATTGCATTCAATTCTTTCATTTTGTAAACTTAACAAGAAATGTCACTGTAAGTGACAAATGTCCCCGAAGTGTTTTTGACCTTTGACCTCTAAGTGACCTTGACCTTTGAGCCACGGACTGGATTTTGCACGCGACACATTGTCTTGTGGTGAGCACTTGTGCCAAGTTATTTGAAAATCTGTCCATGAATTATTAACCGGACACGAAAGCACTTCTTTTTTTACTTTTGACCTCTAAGTGACCTTGACCATGCAGCCACGGACCTGGACTTTACGCGCGACACGTCCTCTTGTTGTGGGGGTTGGGTGGGGGAGTAATATTAAAGAAATAACATCATGAAGGTATTTTCTAGAAAAATCTTGAATTTCATTTCATGATAAAAAAAATAGTAATTTATATTATATTTAAGAAAAACTTTCAAGTTGATCAACTTAATTGTTAGAGTTACTTCCAATGCAACTTATTACAGGGGCATCCCTGACTGGTCGAAGGCAAAGTTTTTTTTAATCAGTTTATATATGATGTTAAACAAAAGTATTATCGCTTTATTGAATGTTAATAATCGATGATGATGTGGGCGAGAACAAAACATCATGACGGTCATGACAATATCAGTTATTTTTTTGCTCGGAGTTAGTTATTAATATTTAGTAATTAAATGAATATTCTTTCATTGAGAAATCCAAATCCAAATCCTTCACCCACAGAAATGTAATAAAGCAGATTATAGTAATCTGCCTGGAAGATTAAGAGGTGTGTTATGGCATTTATAATGGCAGATATATAGCTAGCCCTCATGGTCCTCAACTGAACCATGATTTCTGAATTTTATCTGAAACTATCTGAATCATGTCTGAATCTGAACACAAAATTACCATCTGAATTTTGGCTAAACATAAAATCACTGTTCTGATAATTGTCTGAACAATTGCTGAGCATAGCAGAACAGCATCTGAACAGTTCAGAAAAAGATTCAGAACTCTTCAGATGTGATTCTGACAATTTCAGATTATACATCTCCTGAATATAAACTGAACACTTTCTGAATTGACTCTTCAGACAAGTCCAAATCTGTCGGTGTTTAAGGTAAAGAAAAATCTTAAAGCTACAGACGCTCTATATCAATCGATTTCTTCTTTGTAGGTGTGTCTTTATTTGTAACTTCATGTTCACCAGCTCATGTCGGAATCGGGTATTTAAGCGAGCAAATATAGCGCATGAAATCATTTACTGCATATACATCGACCAGTGCACATCGTACCTATACACAGGTAACAGTAATTTTTACCGAAAGAAAAAAAGTTAGATTCTTTCGGGGCTCGAACACACGACCTTCTGATTTCAAGTCCTGTGCTCTATCCACTGAACTACAATGCTACTTGAGAAAATAGTATACTAACTACCATATATTATGAGGCAAAATAACATATTTGAACGCAACTAAAGATGGTTCAACAAATATGCAGTCCATATTGTCGCACGTGTAAATTAAAATTGCCTGGGGTAATACTGTATCTTATCAATATGAAACTAATACTTCGTCTCAAATCAACCATATATTGACTTGTTATTAGCGCTTGATGAGTTTTGTGCGCGCTCTTGTTATTACGTAATGCCTATTTAGTGTTAAAAATGCTACAAAATACCAATAAATAGCAGTGGTCTAGAGGTTCAGCGTACATCTTTCAAATCTTACAAGTGCAAGACTGTGGTTCAAATCCCGTTCCTGGCAACTATTTTTTTACCACATATATTCTGGAGCCGTATATTTATCGATGTTACTACGGGGTCTAAATAAAAATGTGAAATTTTACGTATCGATTTCTCCTTATATACCGACTTTTGGGGTGTTCGTCGATTTGAAACTACTTCACACGTGACTCATTCATATTCATGAGTTATTACCAGTTAAAATAGGGACTGTACAGCTTTAAGGTCTAAAATGAATAAAAAAGATCCATACAAATAAATTTTACTTTATCTATAATAAGAAAACCTTCTTCAAATGCTTACTAAATACTTTGGCTGAAAAATAAATCAGAACTGTCAAAACTGTCCAGACTTTGACAGTGTCTATATTCTAGGACGCGCGATTGCGCGCCATTTTCTACGAAATCGCGCTTTTTTTAAAACCTAATTCGCGCTGATCGCGCGTACAAACATAGAAAAAACAATTCAATTTGTGACAAATATGCATGCGACATCGTAATCCGTAAATTTTAACTAAATGGAGACAAGTTTATCAGAGCTAGTCTTGATCATCTTGAACGCTTGATTGTAAATACAAACGTTTGTCTTGAAAACAAGCAAGTGTCGCAGATGATCTAGACTAAGCATGTAAATCGTAGCGGAGTTACTGTTATTTGTGTATTCCTGGGTTAGGTGGCGCTAGGTATCACATGGCGTGCTGACGTCAATCGATTTCAGATTGTACGGAATAATTTAGACGAAAATAAGTTTAGGACATGCTTGTTTTGCCCTGCGGTTGCAGACATTATTTTCGTTCGTTTTAAAAAGTGACATGTACGGCAAATTTAAAAGATATCTGTCAGTTCATGTCTTTTCAATATTCCCCCCTGCATTTTTAAAATCCCCCCTACTTTTCGATTTCTAGAATAGACACTGCTTTGAATAAATGCATGAGCCACCTAAAGTATCTTCATTAATTAAACAAATATATATATATTGGTCTATAGATAGCTTACGACAACATTACAATTGCAAGATACTCAACTTGCCTTAATCCACGAACGGAAAAACTTCCCCAAATACCCTTCCCGGGACTCCCGGCACCAAGGGCGCCGCCAAATACACCCGTACAAGCAAGAGTCACACAGAGTTACTTCCTCTTTCCGTCGTGGCGTCATCGGTAAAGAACGCGATAAATCGACGGTCTCAAAATATTTGTCTTTTTCCACGTAACAAATGGTTTTAATTGTTTTATTACTTTAATTTTACTTCCCATATGTTATTTTCTTACGAGTTTATGATCGTAATTGGTGTTTTTTACACCGGCTTTTGTTCTTTACGCAGTTAATTCAGACCGCAATTCGTAAACAACCATATTCTGTCTACTTCCGGTTTACCAACATTTGTAAATTCTGTCGAAAAATAGCTTTTAACTTCTATTAGAAGTTTTGAATTTGACACCGGAACGTAGACACCCCTCCTACTCGTGTCAACACTCCAGTAAATAGTTTTCTTATATTATTGGGTTCGTGTTGTTTGTTATATAATCACAGTTGGTGCTTTTAGAACACCTTCTGCTGTTATTTTCTATATTTCAGTAACAGCAATGGGGAGTGGGACCTTAGTCTAATTGGGAGTCGGGCCCTAGCCCACTACGGCCCGTCCGGACTCCCAGGGATTGGAAACATCACCCGTACGAAGTCCTGACCTTCTATCGGTGATGTCCCCCAACCCAGCCATATGCAGTCCCATTCCCCACCCACTCCTGTGAAGGAAACATCAATGGGGAGTCGGGCCCTAGCCCACTACGGCCCGTCCGGACTCCCAGGGATTGGAAACATCACCCGTACGAAGTCCTGACCTTCTATCGGTGATGTCCCCCAACCCAGCCATATGCAGTCCCATACCCCACCCACTCCTGTCCGGGGGACCATGGTGACTCAGATAACTCTCTACCTCGTGGGTACACTGTTGGAGTGGTCGCATTCGCTTGGAGACAACCAAATAGCCCGCTTAGCTCAGTCAATGAACGACGTCGACTATCTTGCGCTCACTAAAGAAAGTCCCGTACCCCACCCACTCCGGCTCAAGCTACCAGGTAGTGCGGGGGTCACGCCGACTACAAACTCTCTGCCTCATGGGTAATCTGAAGGTCCTCAGAACAGATTCCATTCACTCCTCCAGGTCACCTTTCAGAGAGTCAACACACAGAGGGCGGTCTAGGAGCAACCGTCACCTGTCTAGAGACAGCTCAGGTAATACTTCCTCAGCTGAAATTTATGCTTTTAAGCACGGCCTAGGGCCGAAAGGGTATTCTTACGGTATTCTTACTGTATTCAATACCGTTGTTATGGTTAGGGCCACCTAACGAAGGATATAGTCTCTTCTGAAGGTCTCTGCTAGTATAAAATCCAGACTAGTTGTCTGGAGGGAAGCTAAATAAGACTTCTTTCTATGGTATGGGAAGAGGACTTAGGTTTATGTGTTGGTACTCACATGTAAGGGAAGTTTCTGTCATGGGTCACAATTATCTGTTATTATAATTTCTTACGTGTTGTATAATCACAGATTAAATAGAATAGAATAGAATATTTTATTGTAATATTCATAACAATGTGAACATGACATTGAACTAACAGGTAATCAAATCATATGATAGCAATTAAGAAATAAAGATAAACATATGGATTACCTGTCAGGAGGGCCGAATGGTCTAATGCGCCAGACTCAAGGTTATACCTTCATAAACGAGTGTTCTGGTCCACGACCTTACACGTGGTTTCAGATCCCACTTCTGACACATACTTTTAACATACTAGTAAAATGTGTCAGAGACACTTTCCTTGTTCTTCCTTTTCAGTGTGGTGTCAGAAACACTTACCATCAATAGGACTGAGACCTCTTTAGGAAATCATACTTCCTAGACGGTGCTCCCTACTGGGAAGGCCTTTTTAATTCATAGGGAAGTCATATCTTCCTACTGACAGGGCGCTCTATACAGGCCATCTACATCAGAGAAGGTAACCTCGATAGAAGTCGATACCTGCTGTCGAGTTCCGTCACAAGAATATCAAGGATGATGTAAGTGACTACGGCTTCTCCGTCATACTCTAATGATTAGGGTAAGAATTCATGGCCTTCGCCATAACGTGCATAGGTTTCAGCGTTAATTGTAGCCACAGTCTTAAGAAGTAAATCAGTTTATTTCTTTCTGTATATGGTTTTCCTTATCAGGACACCTAATTCAACTTGTCCTATCGCCTTGTTGAGTACTATTTGTGGCAGGACTAAGATGATTATTGCCAGTCTATGGATTATGCTCATCAGACTTGCAGGTATATGAGCATTTATTTTATTTAGCGCCGGTAGTATTTATATCAAGGGGTGTCATTAAGAGGTAGGCGGTTAATTCGCCCTGCTACTTAAACCTTTCTACCAGGCTAATATGAATACTTTTACTAATATTGTATACTAGTATCTATCTAATACCCGGCTACTTTGCTCTGTGTGCCTCTAATTTGAAAAGTTAATGATATCTATGTACATGTATATCACCACCTTTTTTGAGGTAAGTTATATAAATTAATTACAGTGGCAGATGCTGTTTTATTCATTTGCACATGCAGTTGCTGGCTGAGTCTTCCTTTTGCTGGTAAGTTGATATGGGGGACTTCCGTGGCTGAGTGGTTAGTCTCTTACTTGATATCACTGCCACTCACCTCTGTTTTATGATGGTGTCCCGGTTAGCTCAGTTGATAGAGCTTTCGCCCTGTAAGGGAGGAGTCCGGTTTTACGTGTCCCATACCAGCCACAAAGACAACTGGCATCTTGTTGTTTTTTTTTGTTGTTTTTTTGTGGATATTATGATATACCTTATATTTCATTGTTTGTGTTTCACTTGTGAAATATCGACAGACATAATGCCGCTGTTGACCTTTTGTCGTCTCTGTTTTAGCGCATTATGTTTTGCTGCTTAAGTATCAAGGTTAGAGTACATAATAAGTTATTAATAGAATCATTTTTGGTTTGTCGTGAATATAAGGATTTTCTTATTAGAAAAACTTATTTTCACCAGAGCCTTAGCACGAGTGTATTATGCGTGTTTTCTCACTGATACACCTGTGGGGTTTTGGGATTACCCTAGGGTTGATTAAGGTCTCCTTCTGTACCGCTTAAATCTCCACGGGGTACCTCCAGAGCCGGAGCTGCAAAGCGAAGGCGACGGTACTAATGAGCGGGCAGCCAAGCACGGGCTGCTCTCCGCCCCCGGTTTACACCTGTTAGGCAGTTTCAGTAAGTTCGGAGTAATCGGCTTCAAAGCCGCTATCCTCAACCCTAAGTGGGTTTGTTCGCGGTTCCTCTGACTAAGCCTTGTCTGATGGAGTTCTTCGTCATTCATCTCTTACCTCTGGGGTTGCGTTCCTTGTGTAGCTTATTAGATGCGGTTGCAGGACATAACACTCCTTTTCTTGCAGCTAAGATCATTGTCCAGTTTCTAGATTCCTTACCCCTCCCACTTCTCCATACAGTCATACAGTTAATGGGCTGTAGTGCCAGGGTTCGTTCTCCATTAGCCCTAGGGGTACTGATGATAGTTGGCGTATTTGTTTTTTATACCCCCTCCTGTTTAATATTGCTAGAACCAGGATACATTCTCCTTGTTTTCTATCAGTTTAGAGAGTAGGTCTATCAGTATGAGTAAGTTCCTAACATTATGGTAGGCTATACTATTGTTAGACCCGGCTTCTAATCCGTACATTAATTATGCCATAAGAGCCGGACTTCTCTTTTTGAAGTCTTTCCTTCAGGCAGTTTGAGATACATCTGGCATCTATTTATTTATTGGTTCTATATGCCACATTCGTATGGAAACACAGTTTCTTTTCGGCTAGATCTTTTACTAGAACACAGATTTGCGGGTGAATGCGTGTGCACAACCACATTCAAGGTGACATTCTGCCTTGGTCAGAACAAGGGGGGGGGGTGCGTGCCCATACACAGCCACATTCAAGGGGACATTCTGCCGTGGTCTAGGGGTTTCGTAGAGCTGCCCTAAATGCATGTCTAAGGATCTCTCAGTTTGGCTTAGAGGGCCACATGGTAGGTTTGTTCACTAACTAGGTGTGTTGCCCTGAATAAATAAATTCTTTTATTATTTACGCCTGGTTTATTTACGCCTGGCTCTATTTACGCCTGGTTTTATTTATGCCTGGTTTTTGGCCAGACGGACTCAATTACATATTACGCCTCATTTTACGCCTGGTTTCTACATTCTTATCAAAACCACCTGTACGCCTGGTCACCATCAAAATTACGCCTGGTTTAGTTATCAATATTACGCCTGCTTTACGGGCGTCGCAGTTCGTACGGGCAGCACTTCTGTCCATCTTGATTTCTTCCCTAAGCGGGGTTTATATCAGGTTTTACAGTCTACCTCTGCCACTGATTCATTCGGAATCAGTATGCAACCTCACGTTTGTCGATTCAAACTACATCTTCAGACTTCAGTTTCTGTAATAGTTGCTCACACAATTGTACCTCTAGGAGGTCCTTCACTGGGCTACTCTGAGGTCACAGAGGTTTAGCTGGTTAGAATAAGTGTAACGCATTGTTTGTTTACACTCCCACCGCAGTCGGAGTTGGGTTTTTTCTTGTTTCCCACTTTGAGCTTATATCACTCCCCTTCTTAGTTTAGAATACTTAGAAGTTAAAGTGGCTCTTTTTGGCCTGTTTGACTTCTGTTCTCCGGCCCTCCTTTGAACTTTTCGGTTAATCTTAGATAGACTACCCTTTAGACTATCTTCTTTTAGCCTTGTGGCTCAGATTTAGTGAGCCCATTCTAGGAACTGAAGTGTCATCAGGCTCATGCTACTAAAGGGATCTCGTTTAACCCCTTCTGGGGATATTCCAGTAACAATCTGTTTGGTTTTGTCTGGGTGTATACCTAATGCAACTCCAATAAGGCTACTAAAGTCAGAGCCTTTATATTCTTAAAATTCACAAATTATTTGTTAGATTCTATCTTAAATAATTTTTCACTGGGTCCAGTTCTTACTACCCAGTCAGTCATGGGGTTGTGCTGCTCTGCCAGTTAGCTGACTTGGCCTTGCCCAAGTCTGTAACTTTGGGCATACAAATCGGTTGCAGTTTTATTTATTATTTTGCTTATCTTGGTTTGTAAGCACTTCATACCACTATGTTCCAAAGGTGTTTGGTTTATACATATTGTATTGTTCATAGTATTCTATGCTTCACACAGTTATCTGGTGTTCATAGTTACATTTACAGCTCAGTTATGAAGCTGTTATTTTAAGTATTGAATCAGGGGGTCGATACTTATTTAAATGATCTATGTAATACAAAAAAAAAAAAAAAAAAAAAAAAAAAAAAAAAAAAAAAAAAAAAAAAAAAAAAAAAAAAAAAAAAAAAAAAAAAAAAATTTCTGTTCCATGGATTAGCTTGAAATTGCCGATTATAATTTTAGATGGTGGTGGACTTATTGTCCTTGAACGAATTGAAGGACTTATGAGGTTGCCATATTCACCTTGTAACGTTCATCTGCCCATCTAAGAAGTTTTAGAGGCTCCTCCTACTGGCTGTATCGCCAGTCAGGATCCCAGATTACGCTATGGTGAGTGTAAGTTGCTTGGGTTCATGCTCTCGTCTGCTTTAACTTCTTGTAATTAGAGCAGGTTTGAGCGTGCTTTGTTACTTGTTGTTCAGAGTTGTTCAAATCCCCTTTATATATTCGGGCACTCATAACAGGTTACATTGTACCACCCCAGCTCATTGTGTTAAAGTCGCAATTGTAATGTTGTCGTAAGCTATCTATAGACCAATATGAAAAATTTTGTTAATTTTAATATTTGTCTATTATACTTACGACAACATTAACTACCCACCCCTCCTTAATTTAGGACTTATTTGCGGAAAGAGGAAGTAACTCTGTGTGACTCTTGCTTGTACGGGTGTATTTGGCGGCGCCCTTGGTGCCGGGAGTCCCGGGAAGGGTATTTGGGGAAGTTTTTCCGTTCGTGGATTAAGGCAAGTTGAGTATCTTGCAATTGTAATGTTGTCGTAAGTATAATAGACAAATATTAAAATTAACAAAATTTTTCATACTAGTATCAACAAACACATATATATGAATTGATAATCATTATTGCATGAACATTTTAATATAATAACATTATCAGGAGTTTAAAAGCCCAATTGTCTTCATTTATAATTGCAAAGAAATTTAAGGTAAAGAAAATCACAGATTTTGTCATTACCTGTATTTTACTTATAATTACGTATATTTGTTTGAAAATTGCCAAATATATATATATATATATGTATAGATGTAAGAAGTTTATATCAAAATACACCACTTGTATGATCACTACCTTGATAGGTGTAGCAAGTTTTATGAAGATATTGTTTTAGTTTATTAGTTTCATCTGAAAAAGTGATACATAACAGATAGAAACAATAATAAAAAAAATAAAATAAAAAGTAAAAAAAAAAAATGTATATATATTTGGCATAAAATGTTTAGGGTTAAATTGGCCCTTAAAAAAGTTCAGTCAGGAAACAATGAATGGTTTTACCATAATGGCAGAGACAATAATGTTTTTGGGAAAGACAACTTTAGCCTTGAATTTTGAAGTAGGATTCTTGATCAGATCAATGCTTGTACACACTACATGTAGGTTGTAAATAAGATAAGCTATTATTATTAAGTGAGTCAGTTGACAGGGTATTGACCATTGCCTGACCAGTTCAATCTTAGTTCTTTAGCCATTGTGGTCAGTATTCCAATAATAACAATCATAAATACAGAAATGCTAGGTAGAGAACTAATTCTATACGAACGTCAATTGCATGGGACGATATTTGTGGTGAAAAAATGGAATTGAATTGAATGTTGTTTAACGGCTCATCAACACAGTATAGGTTATTTAGAGCCGCCCCAGAGAGTGGGGAAGGATACATAGGAATCCGAGAACCTGCCCTACTCTTATTATTGAATAGATTCCTATGGTTCTTTAATATGCTCGGAGGATAGACTGATACACGGGACCGCCCGGTTTACGTCCCCATCTGACGGACGAGAAAAATGGAGATTATACAGCGTTTTTTTTCACCATTTTGGGAATGGGTCCTTGGCCGGTCAAATTGGGAAAAAATACGCGATTTTTCTCAAAATTGGGAAAAAATGCGCGTTTTTTCTCAGAATTGGGAAAAACTTTGTTTTTGTATTTTGTGAAATATTACAGATTTATTGATGATTTACATAATAAAATATTTTCACAACAGTAATGTTTCAAGTTTTTATTGTACTTCACTATGTTGTTACAGAATAATTTCCCTGTTTTTGTTGTCCTTGAAAATGTTAACAATGCTGTTAAGTTCATTGTCATTTAGGGTTGCACCAGATTCTCTGCATATTCTCATGACCGATGAAAGAGTTTCCTGGCCCAGACGATTTCTGTTATTCGTCCTTTATTTAGTATTAACCCATCGCTCACTGAGGCGCTTTTTACATAGTAAAATATACTAGCGGTAAAGCGTTTCGATAACATACAAGCGGTAAAGCGTTTCTGCAACGCATAAACAACATGGCGTCGTCCTCGGGTGACGAGACTGTGTTTTGCGTTTCAATTTACACAGAAAAGCAGAAGAAACGTACAACCCTGGTAAAAACTTTATTAAGAAGATTAATCTAAAACAGAACTGGGAAAATCTATAACATCTGTGTATTGAGAATATCCCAAGAGAAAGATTGACGGAAAAACAACTTCGATTTGGGAATTTTTTAGTTGGAAATTGGGAAAAATTGTCAATTTTTTCAATTGGGAATGGGGCCGTTTATCGGTCCCATTTATATAAGGTAAAAAAACGCTGTTATAATCAATAAATTGAAATTATTCTCAAAAACATCCAAGTGAAATTTTGAAATCATTTACATGTGCATGTACTTTTAATTATGTTGAAATTAATTTAACCATTTGTGAAATGTACTGTGCTGCCTGAACGAAATTCCTATAGAAATAGTAAAACTATAAATTTAACTGTAACAATGATGTTTGAAAGAAAATTGCAGATAACACGTATCTAATTGATGCTTGAAAATATCTCCATAATGGCCATAAAATCATGATTCAAAAAAAAAAAAAGATTCTGATGTGTATAAGGGTTGAAATTCTGGCAGACTGTCTTATCCCACAAGAATCCCAAAATATCACGAATATCCCAGTATACAATGTCATGTGGTATATATATAGGATCTAAATATGAGTGAATTGAATTGAACTGGATTTTATAGTCGCACCGACAGCTAAGGTCATATGGCCACTTTCCAGCTTCCATTGGTGGAGGAAGACCCCAGGTGCCCCTCCCGAGAAATTTTCATGCACGGGCTGGCACCTGGGTTAAGAACCACCGACGTTCCGCAAGCCAGCTGGATAGCTTTCTCACATAAAGATTCCTAGGCCCATGAGGGATTGAACCCACAGCGGTGAGGGGCAAGTGAATGCAAGACAAGAGACTCTAACCACTCGGCCGTATGGCCGGCCCTTTGTATATGAGAGACTAAACTGCATTATTGATGAACTGGATAATGACTGCATATTATGCATATGAAAGAATGGTTTGGTCGAGACTATGAATGTATCTTTCTATCTAACAAGTTCATTAAAGTCAAAAATACACAGTCACGATTGTCCATTCATACAGACGGCAGGAGGTATACATGTAAAAGAATGAAGTGCTTGGTCTAAATCCCCTACTAAAAATTGACTGTCATATATAGCCTAAAAATGACGTAAAACACCATTCAACCAACTGACCAGCCATCTATTCTATTTACCACACAATACCCATACAATGTGAAGGTTTCACTTGAATTTTGTCAATTTACCTTATAAATGTAATACATGACCATGGCGCTAAAAATTGTAAGAGAAATCATGATGTCATTGCTAACATGACATCAAATATGCAATGGGTTTATGACTCGGAATCAGGGCTGTACAAATAAAAAATTAGCCACTAGTCCGGGACGCCACTAGTCCGGGACTAGTCACCCTGTCAAAAGTGACTAGTCCCAAAAAAATTGTGACTAGTCCCAAAAAATGGACACAAGTCCTGAATTCTTTCGATTTCTCAATATGCGTCTTGCATACTCATTACAATTCATATACACAGTAAAGGAAACAATCCTTATTTACTCTTCAGACAATTAATGTATGTTTCAGTGATAATAGTAAGTACCGTATTTTACCTTGTATAGTACGCAGTTTTTTTACCACTTTTACGGTTTCCAAAAGGGGGGTGCATACAATATAAGGAAACAATAAAAAGAACTTTTTTTTTCTTGCAGGAAATCGATGTCTGGGAAGAAAAACGTTGACGACGAACAGACATTGAGACAGCAAATTGTGAATACCGATAATACACAATTTTTTCGTAATTTACTCGCTTCATATAAGTAATATATTGACTTAATCCGATTTATAAATGAATAAAGTGTATTATGATGCTTCTTTTTGTATAAATGTTTGCATGTTTGTTGTAAAACTTCAATAAATTGTGTGAAAAATCGTCCCTCGATCTTTTTGTTTATATCGCGTGACGTAATATCACGTGACTTCCAGCTGTTTAGACTGGTACATACTGGGTACATGTAGTATTTTTACAGTTCGATTCTATTCTTATATTTATAGGATTTTATTTAATATTTTATAAAAAATTAATGAAGTTTTTGCTTTATTTTGAAATACATATATTTTAGACGGCGTAGAAAGGCAGAATCACCCCACTTTGAAATGGCAATTATTCAATAATGCTTGTGAAAACATGCTTACCGGTACACATTTGATGATTGATAATTGGGTCAAACAATATCGCACCTCGGCTGCAGTTTTGACACATTATAAACATGGGTAGAATGGGTTATTCTATTTTTATAATCCTTTGAAGTTGCCGCGAGTATCGACTATTTCTGAGGATGCACTTTGACACGCCGTCTGACCTTTACCAGATTTAGCCATGGGGTACAGGAAACTGATCACGCGTTACCCATCTGATTCACTTATGATAAACTCTGGTTCCCGTGAATACACAATGTTAGTATAATCGGCGTAATGGATTACGGTAACCAACGACTCTGTTGTGTTTTAGTAGATGTAATTATCGGATTACGGACAATTATCTGCGGCATTATAATTGGCTTTTTGATGAGATGATACAAGATAGGTACTCCCCTGAAGATTGGCAATTAATGATTGAAGTAATTATATTTTCTTTTGTACGCTAATTATCTCGATCGTGATTTATTTTTTTTTATTTTTTTTTTATTTTTTTTTTCCTTGAATGGTTCATCTAGGAAAACTACTGTCAACACAAATAAATAAACACACCCACACCCCTCCCACTAGTTTATTTTACCACTATTACTACAATACATCACAGTCTGAATATGCGTTAAATACAAATGAAAATGAAAAGCTTCTTCTGTTCATGTTTCTTAACAAATGACTTCACCTTTATCTGAAAAAGAAAGCATAATATTTTGATGCGTACTATACACGGAAACAACTTTTTTACCCCAGTTTTGACCTCCGAGAGGGGGGTGCGTAATATACACGGGTGCGTACTATACAAGGTAAAATACGGTATCACATCTGCATTTTTAAATTTCAATATAGATACTGAGTTTCATATTACAGTTCAGATAATCATTTAATGGAGAGAGAAAAAAGTCACAACTTTATATAGGTAAGCGGCTACAGATGAGATTCTTAACTTTATTACCATTTTCCTAATGCAAAAAATAAATAACATGCGAATCAATGTAAACATTTTTTTTTACTTTTTTTTGTCCACTACACCAGATGATTTTGACTTTGATTGGCTGTGTATCACATTCTACATTTTCCTCTTTTTATTTTTACTTTCACTTTCGCTTTCACTCTGAATATTTTCCTTATTTTTAACACTGAAAAAGTTCAACAAGCTCATTTTTGAAATGTAAACATTAGCACTGCCGAATACGAAATCAAACTGATTATGTACGTATCAGTTCGTTTTCTTTTTCAGTGTTTTTTTTATGTGTTTTGTGAATGCAGCCTGTGCCTGTGCCATTGTGAAAAATAGTGGAATTTTCTAGAAATTGTGAAAATTGTGAAATATTATAACAAAAGAAAAAGAAACTTTTTTCACTTTTATTTTCACAGTTTAATATCCCTTGGTTTTAAGTTTTGTTTTTGGTAAATACGGACTTGTTTTGACACCAGCTTATATTAAGGCTAGTATCCTTAGGCCCTACTGCTTTTTTTTTTTTCAGATTGTGAATTTTTTGGATATAATTGTGAAAAAAGTATACTTTTTGGCATTGTGAATGCCAAATTAGGCATACTGTTTTTATTTCATTTTTTGTTTTGACAATTCAATTCTTCGAACGTAATTAGTACACTAACTATGCACAAACCGTTACCCCACCCGCCTTTCATGTCTCTTACAATTACGCTCAACAATACACTGAGAAACAATAAAAAATCACACCTACCGTTTCATATCAAACATGCTTCCATTATCAAACGTCCTTAGTTTCTTTACCCATCGAAAGATTGCCGACAAATCTGTCTGATTGCTAATTAATCAACGTGTTAGTGTTATTGTTTCAGTGTATCGCCATTTTCAGCTCACCACGTGACGAACAGGTAATCACGTGACGAACATGTGATTTACCTTTAGTAGTCGTTTCATTGGCTAGCGGGTCTGGATTAAAATAGATTGTGTCAATTGATTGGATAATGTCGACAATGCCGACTGTCAATTAAAGTAATTTGGCGCCGGGACTTCCGGCATGGTTGATGCCCGGGGTAAGCGCTGATCGCCGCTGTGGATGCTAATTGCATTACATAAGCGAGTGCAATTAAAAGATTATGCTGAGAAGTGTGCTGGGGTTGTTTTATTATAGGTGGCCGACATTGTTAAATGGACAAATCTGGGACTGAAATCTTTCAAACAGTGACAAGCCCGACTTTCTCTTTTTTTAATACTGGACTAGTCCGGGACTATAATCTTTGAAAAAGTGACACGCCGGACTTTGGTTTTGGACTAGTCCCGGGCGTCGGGCTATAGGATTTGTACAGCCCTGGAAATTCTTTACATTTTTTTCTGACTGTTTCTAACCAAAGAACCCATTGATGTATTAACAATAAACAGCATGCAGACTAGTAAAATCTTGTTACAAATAACGATTAATTAAAATTAAAATTATAATAATATATAAGTCGCCGCATCTAAGCCGGTAATAGGAACCGTCATATAACTATCATGACTCAGTATCCATAATCCGGGCATTCGAATTTTCCCACATCCGATTTTCCAAAAGTAGAATTGTCTTCTGCTTCCATTTGTTTCTAAAGTTACTGAATAACTAAACACAAAAATGACTGCAATCAGAAAAAGTTAACAGAGTTTGTCTACGCAATGTATCGTGGCATAAGGCAAAAAAAAATATATATATAAAAAAAATAAAATAAAAAATAAAAAATTTAAAACAAGCATTTATGTAAAACTGTGACCCCAGGGCGGGGCCAGATGTGACCCCAGGGTCACCATTTGAACAAAATTGGTAAAGGACCAACAGCAAAATATTAAACCTCTGGCTCTTGCAGTTTCAGCGAAGAAGATTTTTTAAGTTTTTCCCTATACATGTCTACGTAAAACATGTGACCCTTGGGGCGGGGCCAAATGTGACCCCAGGGTCATCATTTGAACAAACTTGTTAAAGGACCATTAGCTTATAATAAATGTAAAAT
Organism: Cyrtodaria siliqua; assembly: GCA_037043455.1. Lineage (NCBI taxonomy): Eukaryota > Metazoa > Mollusca > Bivalvia > Adapedonta > Hiatellidae > Cyrtodaria > Cyrtodaria siliqua. The sequence continues at coordinate 81,664 of JAWPHD010004511.1, read as the reverse complement.
ATCAAACCTCTGGCTCTTGTAGTTTCCGAGAAGAAGATTTTTTTCGGTTTTTCCCTATACAAGCCTATGTAAAACTGTGACCCCCGGGGTGGGGCCAAATGTGACCCCTGGGTCACCATTTGAACAAACTTGGTAGAGGACCACAAGCTTATAGCAAATGCAAAATATTAAACCTCTGGCTCTTGCAGTTTCAGAGAAGAAGATTTTTTAAGTTTTTCCCTATATATGTCTATATAAAACATGTGACCCTTGCGGCGGGGCCAAATGTGACCCCAGGGTCACCATTTGAACAAACTTGGTAAAAGACCATAAGCTTATAGTAAATGCAAAATATCAAACCTCTGGCTGTTGTAGTTTCCGAGAAGAAGAATTTAAAAAAAAAAAAATCTATATAAGTCTATGTAAAACTGTGACCCCCAGGGCGGGGAAAAATTTGACCCCAGGGTCACCATTTGAACAATCTTAGAAGAGGACCATAAGCTGATGCTACATGTAATACATGAGAGCTCTGTGCCTTGTGGTTTCAGAGAAGAAGATTTTTTAAAGTTTTTTCCTATATGTCTTTATGAAAAACATGCAAAACCTCAATATACAAACATTGGACCCCCGGGGCACGGCCATTTTTGACCCCGCGGCCTTTATTTGAACAAATTTGATAATCTAGGCGTTGGCAATCATTTTAAAAGAAAAACTGTTGAAATCTGTCCAGCGGTTTTGGAGAAGAAGATTTTTTAAGGTTTCGACCATATATGGTAATGGCAGCCATCTTGGATATAGCGCTGACCTAATTTTAACAAATCTAAAAAGCAGTCATCTAAGGATCGTCCATGTGAAGTTTGGTCAAAATTAGCCAAGCGGTTTCTGAGAAGAAGTCGTTTGAAGAAAAGTTAACGGACGACAGACAGACGACAGACGACGGACGACAGACAACGCACCATCCTATGTCACGAAAATTCCACTCGTCCGCTCGCTATGACGAGTGCTCATTGATGCAGGACGAGTAGAAATTCAGATAAATTCTTTAACAATTTATCAATTTGGCCATTCAAATATTGCGTAGGACGAGTAACTGAAAAACAAATTTTCTTGCCCTGCATCCCATAAGCTCTGCTGGCCCTTGGCCAGTAGAGCTAATAAAAACAGATGCATACCTATTCATTACGACATGCTCTGTAGTCTCTTTGCTCATCAAACAAGGCTGTCAAATTGCCATAATCATTTAACTGTCCTACTTGTTTACAAATTGGTTCTATTGAATCGCCATTGTTTCACTGTACCACATGGTAGTGAACGGGAGTTGTTTCATTGACTGATTATTATCGGTTATTTGACTGGATAATATGGACACAGTACTAGGTCAAGTGTTGTGTCATGATTTTTAATTACTTGTACCTTGGGTCACTGTAACGACACAACAACCGAAATACGAAGTGACAACACCATCTCAATAATTAACATGTCGCCAGTTGTCAATCATTTATCCATTTCAACCAATCAAACCAGAACGTTACCTCCGACAAACAACAGCCTGTGTATACAGTATGTGCAAAGTATAATATATAAAATATTGTCAATATACTCCCACATCAACAATAGGGCTGAGATATCTACAATGTAAGTACTGGCGACATGTCAATTGATTTACACATTGATGTGTATTTCACACTAATCTGGTGAGTGACTTACTTCCTGCATAGAGGGGCTCGTTACGGGTGTATATTTCACACGGTATACAAACTCTAAACACGGCGAGTCTTCAATTGAAGATTGGCACCCCAAAACTTCCCCGTCCAATCAAATTCTGATAAACTGTCAAGTGTGATCGAGGGATTAAACAATCACGAACAACACAGGTCAGTTTACGAATTCCTACGCAATTATCGGCAAACTTCACGACAAGGCAAATTTTCCCTTGATTTTATCTAATGCTGAAACGTCCATCGAGCAAGTGACAGACTACCAGATTTACGAAGGTCACCTGCCCTCACTCAAAATCCACTTGCCCGGGGCGTCGGGCAACCATACTTTTGGAGCCCTGTATTGAATGGAAGAATTAAAAAACATATAATAAGCGAAATTCGAAATTGCCTTCCTATATTTATATTTGTAATATACATATATTTATAACATAACATGGCTTCAGGGAGTGCAATTTATAAAGCCATGACTTATTTCTTGTAATCACTACTGTATTACAGATGTAAATGAGGATTGAATCACTGTGTTTGTATACAGTTAAACATTTAATCCCAATTATTTTGCATGGTATATCATAAGGTATGTTGACGCCTTAATACTGATCATTATTTGAAATCTTACTTCATAAAATGAATGTTAGTAACGTTAAATTTGGTTTAAGGTGTCGCATTATTTGTAGGGTGAACGCAGTTAAAGCCGCGCAACGTAGCGATGTCATGTAGACAACAAAACAACGTCATGGTTTGTCTTACAAATTGCCGCTGCACATAAGGAAAATTGACCACATTAAAGGGGAAAGTAGGTTTGTTATGTGATAAATAGAATCTTTCATTCTTTACTGTGTATTATTGACTTTAACTACCTCGTTGGATAAAAATATAGGATACTCGGCAAGAGCCTCGTATCATTTTATCCAACTTGTTTATTAAAATCAATAATACACAGTCACTCATGTAAGATCCTCTATATATAGGAACCTAAAAAAAAAAAATGGCCCAACTACTAGATAATTATATTATTTTGCAATAAAAACATAATTTAACACATAAAACAGCAGGCTTTTAAAAATGAAAGTTGTAGAACTCCCAAAACGAACTTATCCTTAGACCCTTATGGGGGTGTTATTTGAGACCTATAGATTATTATAAACTTGTTGGCAGACACATGCATGCTTCGTGAGAAAACAAAAAATTTAAAAATGCTTTAATAATAACTTTATTCAGCATTAAACATTCAGTACAACGTTTATAGCCTACACTCACTACTGGTACTGGTATTTCATTCATCATGAAATTCAAGCCACTCAATAAAATAAATTCCAATGTATAAATTGATTCAGGTAAAACTTTTCCAGATAATAACATGTTATATATATAATATACCGCTACTTGAAAATCACTATAAATAATTTTTTGGAAGAAATTGAATGGAAAAGGGATTTAGGTTTTAAGGCACACCAACACAAAAAGGTTATATGGTGCCAAAAGGAATGAACATTCCAGGCACATTCTCCATTTACATGCATAAAAGTATGCAGAATGGACTGAATGTTGTTTAACGGCTCATCAACACAGTATAGGTTATTTAGAGCTGCCCCAGAGAGAGGGGAAGGATACACATGTACATAGGAATCCGGGAACCGTGCCCTACTCTTATTATCAAATAAATTCCTATGGTTCTTTAACATGCTCGGAGGATAGACCGATACACGGGTCCGCCGAAACACAGTGGCACCACAGAGGATTGAACTCAGGGCCAACTACGCCACGCCAGCCCTCTATGCAGAATGGACCTTAAACCTTCTCAAATGCAGAAACGCTGCATATTTTGTTGTAAACACTTCATTTTTTGCTGAAGCCACGATCAGTGTTTTCTGGCAACCTACACTATCAATTCGGAAAGTGAAACAATACAAAGATCATGAAGAAGACCTTTAATGAACATGACATTAAATGGGGGGGGGGGGGGGGGGGGGGAACTGTCCGTAAGTAAGCAGATATTGAGCCTAACCAAATAAATGTCTGACTTTTATTCAGTGAAATTTATAGATAACAAGTTATTTGAAAATCCATCCATGAATGCCAGAGTTATTGACCAGACACAATTTGACTTTTGACCTCCAAGTGTGACCTTGACCTTGACGACCTGGGTTTTGCGCGCGACACATCGTCTTGTTATGGTGATCACTTGTGCTAAGTTATTTAAAAATCCCTGCAGGGGTTGTGACGTTACGGTCCGGACACGAAATTGCGTACACCTGTTTTTGACCTATGAACTGCAAGTGTGACCTTGACCTTTGAGGTACTGACCTGGGTTTTGCGCGTGACACATCGTCTTGTTATGGTGATCACTTGTGCCGAGTTATTTAAAAATCCCTGCAGGGGTTGTGACGTTACGGTCCGGACACGAAATTGTGTACCTGTTTTTGACCTATGAACTTCAAGTGTGACCTTGTCCTTTGAGGTACGGACCTTGGTTTTGGGCGCGACACATCGTCTTGTTATGGTGATCACTTGTGCCAAGTTAATAAAAAATCCATGCAGGGGTTTTGAAGGAACAGTCCAGACACGAATTGCGGAATGACAGACAGACAGGTTTTTGACATATGAAATTCAACTGTGACCTTGACCTTGACCTTTGAGGTACGGACCTGGGTTTTGCGCGTGATACATCGTCTTGTTATGGTGATCACTTGTGCCAAGTTATTCAAAAATCCATGCAGGGGTTTTGAAGATACAGTCCGGAAACGAACTGCAGAATGACGGACAAAATCCGGACGGTGCGATTACTATAAAAAAATTGAGGAAAAAAAGGTTTTAATTATTATTTGTAAATAATGTGCGACCCACATTATTTTCGACTGATCACGTGAGTTCCATTAGCACATTAGGTTTTCTACATAGTATGTATTGTGTAATATGTATAGCCCGCTTAGCTCAGTCAGGAGCGACGTTGACTATCGCGCACTCACTATTATTACCAGAGGGTTTAGTTTCAAAGGGCTGAGAGTTCAAACGCACAAAGCGGCACTTTTTTTTTCTATACCGCATTGAATCTGTTAAACAATCTTACATTTAATTAGAAAATATATTCAATATTGTTTAGTGTGTAATGTTTGTGAACGTAATTATTGCGTGTTTTATAAGCTAAAAGTTACGGACATTGTCCCTTTAAAGGGATACACAGTAATCTGAATTTTTTTAAAACTCACAACATTCCTGTTTTTTCTTTTAATTTGCATTATTAAAATCATTAATATTAATTATTAGAATGGTTCAAAGAAAATTGTTTTGAATATTAGCAGGGCACGAAAATTACGCTCGATGCAGGACGAGTAGAAATTCTGATAAATTCTTTTAACAATTTATCAATTAGACCATTCAAATATTGTAGGACTCAGTAACAAATTGTCCTGCCCTGAATATATATACTGAACAAAAAACGATAATTCCCGACCTTTTTGCTGGTATTTCCGTAGGTCAGTTTTTGAGGGCGTATGAAAGCTTAAACAGCGTTTTAATAAATCAATGTTTGATGTTTGTAAGCACACTTAAGTGAGTACTAAATATCCCATTAAACAGTTTCAAATTTGCCAAGCAATAATCTTTTATGGATGCTATGGACATTTTACAGGGAGGTAATTTGATGAATGTTGATAATCAAAAGCTGCCATCTACCCAATCTGTGTTATGTTTTTTTGTGTGTTTTTTTGGTAAGGAACATTTAGAGAATATTGTCTCAGACAAATTTTGGTAATTTTTGTAGATTTAATTTTCTTTTGTGGCCGTAATGCATGTTTTAACAAAAAGGGGGCTGACTCCCTTGTGTACTGAACTTGTCAAAAACATCTTTGTTTGGACTATTGTTGGCGGTCTATCTAATTATATTTAAAACATCATTAATTTTTCCTGTTTTGCTATGAAGACAATCTGCATCAACATCAGCGGATGTTTCTTTTTTTGTTGAGTATACTAACTCTAATAGCTGAACCGTCTCTATATTAAAATCCATCAACAATATACAGTATTAACAACTATTGTAGACTAACAAAGAAAATCTGAAAACTCAACAGTTATTTTTAATTAAATACGCAAGCAGGTTTAAAGTCAAAATGTGCTGGATTAATGAATTGGGGTGCTATTACATTTATCTTGAGATTTCTGTTCGTTTTTGAATTTGTCTGCTTGATTCTGATGAGAAAAGCGAACTTCAAACCGACAATGCGTTGAAAATCGTAAATGGTCATTGCTAAGCGACGGGACTGGTATAATAATTCATTTGCGTCGACATCACCACGATTTTTTTACTGCTTTAAAAAAAAGAAATTACCGTTATAAAAAAAAAGTGGGGTACAAATGAGTCGGTCGGGTGACAGGAAACAAACCTTTTTTTAAAGCCTAATTGCAAATTAATGCTTGATAAAAACGTCAGATTGCAGTGAGTCCCTTTAAATTGTTTCCTTAGGCCTTACTTGTGACTCATCACAATACATCCTGACTTGTGAACAATAATGAAGTGTATTTCTTTCCAATATCCGTTGCCCTGGCAATATGGTTTGCGGCTATGTTATAAATGCAAGACGGAATATTTCTGTTCTTCTCTTTTTTTTGCACATGTACATTTTTTTTACCCTTTTGGGAATGGTAACGGTACCCACCCATTCAATTGGGAAAATTTGTGTCAATCATTTTGCCTTAATTTGGGAAATTTTCACTATCAAACAAAAGCAATATTGTATGCTTAAATACATTGCAAACACATTACCATGTATACATTCTCTTGCAGTATTCCACTACCCTCACCTAAAAAAATATAGTTCCCTACTGCTTCTCTTTAAATAAAACTTCACTCAAAATATTTATATAAAAAAAAAGGAAAACAAATTTTGTCGCTCCAATTGGGGAAAAAACATACTTTTTGCCATTGGGAATGGTACCGTTTTTTGGTGCCACTTAGGTACTGTTTTTTGGTTATATTAGGTTTACCTTATATTAGGTACCACTTATATAAGGGAAAAAAACACTGATGTAGGTGAATATTTTTACCTGACATGCAGTAAACACACCATGTAATTAAAACAAACATATTATTAAATGTTTAACATAATATGTTTACATTTAACTTTCAGAAATGTACTATTTCATAGTTCAGTTTTATCTGAGACATACTGTAACCTCAGTGTTTTTTTTTACTTTTGGGGAAGTGGGTTGGGCTTATGTCCTGCTTATGACAAAAAACGTATTTGTTTCTGTTTCGATACAATTTTTTTACACTTCTTGTATACCGGAAATATCACATAGAGAACAGGTTCATAATACGGAACATCGTGGTCCCAGATAATTGAACTTTCGGCGCTAGTAAAATTACGCGGAACAAAACGTCTTTTAATGGCAATCAAAAATTTGGGGGCGGCATTAAAAATTTGGGGTGGACCGGGATGAGAATCTAGCAAATTTTTTATAATGGCCTTATTAACATAAATTAACAATACTATGTACAGTCGAACTTCGATAGCTCGAACACCGGTGATTCGAATACCATCAGTAACTCGAACACATTTTCCGATCCAGACAACTCCTATATAATTCAATGTAATTTATCCTCGATTATTCGAATATTATTTCTTGAATACCCTGGCTCGCTCGAATATATTTTACGGTCCGAAGATCCATTTTTGTGTGAATTTACACCTCGCTTAATCGAAGGTGATGATCCGTTGCCACGCGACGTCGGCCATATTAATTGTAATCGACGCGGTTGATTGTAGCAAGTTCGATCATAGTGCGAAAACAGGTAAAGTTGATTGTTAAAGGTGCGAACATTTATGATTGAAAAGCGATAACAGACAGATAAATTTTATGTTTAGTGAACGTTTTTTTAAATAAAACAACTGTACAAACAAAAACGTATGTGTAGTAAGATACATATACATGTATATCAACAGTGAATTATGTGCTATGCAATTGTCTATTCTATTTAATTCTATGTACCGAAACCAGTCTTACCTGGTTCTCATTATTCGGACTTCCTGCATGTACATGTATGTTAAAATGTATTTGTGTGATATTTCTTTAACAAGAGGCCCAAGAGGGCCTGTGGACGCTCTACTGGCTAACATGGCTCTTATAACATCAATGAAGTGAGTGACTGCCATTTACGTTTTTTTGAAAGTTTCGGGCAAAAAACAGCTTTTTAACTAAATCAAAGGCCATAACTAAAGAATCTGGTAAAGTTTGGTAAAGATCAGATGAAAAATGAAGGCCCAACCGTATCAACGAGGCAACATATAGCATGTTTAACTAAATCAAGAACACCTCTGTTACTGGTCCGACTGGTCGAACATAGAGCTAAAAAAAAAAAAAAAAAAATTGCAAAAAAAAAAAAAAAAAATTGCAAAAAATAAAATAAAATTGCAAAACATTTCAAAAAAAAAAGATAAGATATTTCAAAAAAAAAAAAAAAAAAAAAAAAAAATCAAAAAAAAAAAATCAGGGTCACCATTTGAACAAACTTGGTAAAGGACCATAAGCTTTTAGCAAATGCAAAATATTAAACCTCTGGCTCTTGCAGTTCCAGAGAAGATTTTTTTTCTTCAGTTTTTCCCTCTACAAGCATTTATGTAAAACTGTGAATCCCCGGGGCAGGTCCAGATGTGACCCCAGGGTCCCCATTTGAACAAAATAGGTAAAGGACCATAAGCTTATAGCAACACCAAAATATTAAACCTCTGGCTATTGCAGTTTCAGAGAAGATTTTTTAAGTTTTTCCCTATACATGTCTATGTAAAACATGTGACCCTTGGGGCGGGACCAAATGTGACCCCAGGGTCACTATTGTCACTATTTGAACAAACTTGGTAAAGGACCATAAGCTTATAATAAATGTAACATATCAAACCTCTGACTCTTGTAGTTGGCGAGAAGAAGATTTTTAAAAAAAAAAATCCTATATAAGTCTATGTAAAACTGTGACCCTCGGGGCGGGGACAAATTTGACCCCCGGGTCACCATTTGAACAAACTTAGTAGAGGACCATAAGCTGATGCTACATGTATTACATGAGAGCTCTGTGCCATGTGGTTCCAGAGAAGAAGATTTTTTTCAGTTTTTCCCTATACAAGCCTATGTAAAACTGTGACCCCCGGGGTGGGGCCAAATGTGACCCCTGGGTCACCATTTGAACAAACTTGACAGAGGACCACAAGCTTATAGCAAATGCAAAATATTAAACCTCTGGCTCTTGCAGTTTCAGAGAAGAAGATTTTTTAAGTTTTTCCCTATACATGTCTATGTAAAACATGTGACCCTTGGGGCGGGGCCAAAAGTGACCCGAGGGTCACCATTTGAACAAACTTGGTAAAGGACCATAAGCTTATAGTAAATGCAAAATATCAAACCTCTGGCTCTTGTAGTTTCCGAGAAGAAGATTTTTTAAAAAAAAATCCTATATAAGTCTATGTAAAACTGTGACCCCCGAGGCGGGGACAAATTTGACCCCAGGGTCACCATTTGAACAAACTTAGTAGAGGACCATAAGCTGATGCTACATGTACTACATGAGAGCTCTGTGCCTTGTGGTTTCAGAGAAGAAGATTTTTTAAAGTTTTTTCCTATATGTCTATATGAAAAACATGCAAAACCTCAATATACAAATTTTGGACCCCCTGGGCACGGCCATTTTTGACCCCGGGGACTTTATTTGAACAAACTTGATAGTCTAGGCGTTGGCAATCATTTTAAAAGAAAAACTGTTGAAATCTGTCCAGCGGTTCTGGAGAAGAAGATTTTTTAAGGTTTCGACCATATATGGTAATGGCAGCCATCTTGGATGTAGCATTGACCTAATTTTAACAATCTAAAAAGCATTCAACTAAGGATCATCCACGTGAAGTTTGGTTAAAATTAGCCAAGCGGTTTCTGAGAAGAAGTCGTTTGAAGAAAAGTTAACGGACGACAGACAGACGACAGACAGACGACGGACAACACAGCATCCCATAAGCTCTGCTGGCCCTTGGCCAGTAGAGCTAATAAATGATAAAACAAACACATTATTGCAGTTTTTCTTGTATTTTCAGAGTAAAAATTACATGTTATATATCCGTTATGACGTTTAAACAAAGATTCATTAACATAAAAAACATAACGAGAACGATACACACGTAGACAAGTAACACTATTTCGGGCGGTACACAAATTCGGATAGATATTTTGTTTTTTATTGTTACCTCCAGTGCTCAAGAAATAGGATAGCCCGACGCCCGGGGCTCCTCGAAATCCATTCCGGGCCTGTCTCATTTTGCAGACGAGGAGCCCGTCGGGCCTGTCTAAAAAAAGAATAAAATAAAAAAAATCCCCCCAAAAATCAGTTTTACTGGATCTCAAGCTCAAGTTCCTCAAGACAAAATACTCCCATGTGTATTGTGAACTGTGAAAACAATTGCAATAAAGTAATTAAAATGTGTTAACAATAAGAAGTTCGAATATTTTGCCTGGCTTCGTGTCGGCAGTTTGTCACAACTTTGAGGTCGACAATTGTTGACATAAAACTCATTATTGTGCTATTAGGGTTGTGTTTTCTTTCCTTTGTGATAAGAAAAACCGTTTTTGTCATTAAAAACACACTAATGCATGAAAAAAAATCGTTATTGATGGTATTTCGATTGAATGTTTGTGAAATGTTCGGGCCGTAAAAGTGCGGTGTCATAGTAGTTCGGATGGTACATAATTTCGGATTTTTTTTTTTGATTTTTTTTTTTTACATATACATAATCAAATAAGAAAAACTGTCCTTTACAAATACATGTTGGTGGAAAGAAAAATATATACTGTATATGTATAAATACAGATATAAAGTATATTTCTATTCATTATTTAAGGCAGGGATGGAAACTAACGGTTGCCCGTTCGCCCGGGACGACTAAATTTCAAGCTGGGCGAGTAGATTTCATAAGTCGGTAGTCCGCCCAGGCGACTAGCTTTTTCGACAAGCTAAAGTCGATTTCCTCGGCATTATTCGTCAATGCGGATGAATAATATTTCAGTAGAAAACAACAACAAAGAAAATATGTCTTACATAGTTTATTAAGCGATTAAATGCAGTAAATAGTCGCATTTGTTTATTCGACGATGAAATGCAATTTAAGCCAACCGGATATTGGGAAATTGACGCATTTCCGTTTTGGGACATTCTAAAATGCGGCTCCCGTTTTAATTTCACGGAGCGCGAACGTTACGGTATTTGATGTTATACAAATAACGAATCTTTAAGGGCACTAGTCAGCTTTTAGGGCCTTCAGGAAGGGGAATTGCAAAAAGTATGCTGTTTTCCTGTATTGTAGTTTAACATTTTTCTAATTAATATAATTTGTTTTTTACGAGGGGAATTTTTCACAGGAAAAGGGTGAAATATATACCATGCCAGAGTAACTGTAATGGCCATGATCAGACTGTAGTAAACTATAGAATATAAATATGCCTACCTACCGACCCTAGAGCATGCAATAGGAAACACACCTTTTTTTTGTTTGGCCTAAATAAAGTAAATTTGTGTTAAAATCATGTTTGTTAATGTGTTTGTTAGTGTGTCGAAAAGAAAAATACAGAAAATCTGGGCTCATAAATTTTCAGCTGGGCAACCAAAATCCAGAAGATGGTTGCCCGTTTGGGCAACCAAGCTTTAAAAGTTAGTTTCCATCCCTGTTAAGGTGTAAGGAGTTCCTGGAATCCTACTTTTAAATGAATTCTAGTCTAGGCTCCTAATTCTTAACTTGGAGAAAGTGGTGACAAAAAGAAAAAATATAGCCAGAGGAGGCTCTGATAGTCTCATAAAACCTGATTAAAAATTTGGCTCCAAGTTTAGCTCCAGTTTCACCAAGTCGCTCTGATTATTATCGTTTGGCAAAAGTGCTAGTACTCTCCTTTGCATTCCTTATAAATTACTATGTAATATTCTATTCTAACATATTTTAAACGAAATGGTAAATAAGTCCGCTGACCAGGGAGCATAAAGTGGTAGCAAAAAGAAAAATATAGTCAGAGGAGGTTCTGAGCTTGATCATATACATACGTAACAAATGTGTGCTATAAAAGTGAATAAAGACACATTTGCAATAAGAAAAAATATTGGACCTTTCCATTTTAAATCAGGGCCTGTCCATTTCAAATCAGGGCCTGTCCATTTCAAATCGGGGCCTGTCCATTTTCAGAAGCAACAAGCCCTGGGCCTGTCTCTTAAAATAATTTTCTTTGAGCACTGACCTCGATGCCTCGAAGCCACCGATAGCTCGAACATATCCATATGGTCCCGCTGACTTTGAGGTTCGACTGTACGAAAATATATTTTTTGTTGATATTTGGAATTACAAATGTTTTGGGTTGGGCATAAATTTTTCATGGGTTAGGCAACAACTAGAAATCAAAAAAAAATTAACATGTTTCAGGTTGGCCGACTCACAGAGAAAAGGTATATATTTATTCAGATCAAAACTATAGATAATGCTAACTTCAGTCGCTTATAACAGTAAAGAAATAAAAATAAATGTGCTAATTTTAAATCGCATGGAATGGTCAGTGAATTAGCGATTCTGTATATTTGATGCAGTGCCAAAGTACTTGGCATAATGGCATTATTATTACCTGTAGAACAAAATTAATGTTACAAAATATTGACTCTCACTGGTCAATCTCTGGGGAAAAAGTTCTTATACATGTAGGCTTTCCATGTATTATAGCAGGACCCAAGTCTTTCATAAAATGACTTCGCATTTTGTATAATTCTTGTTTCTTGTCATCTTTTTTTATAATTTTAAACGTTTTATTTTTTGTCAAAATGTGAATCAGCAATGAACATGAAAAAATAAATATCACAATAAATTAAGATTAAATGTGAAAAAGCTGTGGTATCACATCTAAAATGTTGGACTAAACATTAAATATATATCACAATAAATTAAGATTAAACGTGAAAAAGCTGTGGTATCACGTCTAAAATGTTGGACTAAACATGACCATGAGTTTAAGAAAATAAAGTGCCAAGCTTAATTCTTCCTGTCCATGTTGTATACGTAGTACAGCAATTCTTCAGTGTATAAAATCAGCTGCAATTCAATGTTTTTTTTAATTAAAGAAACTTAAAACAACCAAATAATGGCCAAGTACACAAAAAAAAAAACCATTTGTCAAAACTCTATCCAGGTGTTAAGGTCATATTAAAATAATCTATATTTGCCAATTAAAAGTATATTTTTTTCACGTGTTCTTAAACTATCCTTGACTGAATACAGGCCTTTTTCTGCCCATTTTGGGAAAAAGACCCTGAACAAATTGGGAAAATTTACGCCGTAAATTTTGCCCAATTGGGAAAAAAATTAATCGCTTTACGCCTCAAGTTGGGAATTTTCATAAGTTAGTTGTACATAAATATCAGGTTGTTTTAATTGCCTGGTTTCAATACATGATACATGATTTAAATATTGTTATTTTTATAGTATTTCCTTGTAAACATTTGTATATTTGACCTGACTTTGTAAAAAAAATTAAAAAAAATAAAAAAAATTAAAAAAATAAATAATGGGGAATTTTATTTCAGAATTGGGAAAAAGCAACTATATTTGGCATTGGGAACGGGTCCGATAGTCGGACCCGTGAGAATAGTAGAAAAAGGCCTGGAATATATGCATGAAGTGAATATATGCATGAAGTGAATTATGCGTTGGTAACTTAATTTTACGCTACTACCCAGTTTTGGGGTTACGTCTGGCTGGTGAAAGTATTTTATATTGTATCTATAGAGTTTAGATTCTCAAAGCATGTAAGTGATATTATATATATAATATATACTCGGTAAAACAAGTTTTGGACCAGGGTATATAAAGTCATATAAAAATAAAACTTAGTGGACAGAATTTAAGTATCTTTTTTTAGTAACCAAGGTCTACTCTACCCGGTTAATTTGGTATCAGAAACATTAAATTCCAAACAAGATTTGATTTTAAAAAAATATCGCGAACACACAAAGGGCAGGGCTCAATCTAGGCCAGGAATTTAGGGAGAAGTCACTTCTCCCTCAAGTGATTTTAGGGAGAAGTGGAGAGAATTTAGGGAGACTTCACGCGACGTGTATACGTATACAACGGTTGAATAGTCATCACCATGTATATTGCAATGCAGTGAATACAGTAATATGCACACTAATTCTTTTTACTCTATAATATGAGCTTGAAATATTGATGCAAATGTCTATGATAATGGATTTATTACTATACTGTACCTTTTTAAACTTTTTTTTTTTTTTTTAAATAATTTTTTTAATTTTTTTTTTTTTTTTTTTTTTTTTTTTTTTAAATTTCGGCGACTTGAACTTCGCTTTGATGTGCTGCCAAGGCGAAGTCAAGAGATCGCGGGCGCGTTCTTCGCCCGAATCGCCCAGTAGATTGAGCCCTGAAGGGTCTGTAAAAAATGTTGCAAAGTCCATAAAAAGTAAAGGTTACGGACACATTCGAGTAACCCATAAAAAGATTATTATTTTTTCGCAAACTTTCATTGTAAACGATAATTATTGTTGATTGTTGATCTATTGTGAATTATCAATTGAGATAATAAGGGTTATGGTCGAATGTCATGGTTCAGCGATCATTGTACACTATCGAACACTGCCATGGTCCAAAACTTTTTTTACAGAGTATATATATATATATACCGTATTTCCTCTATTAGTAGCGCCTTCCCTAATAGAAGTGCCCCCACCTGTTTTGAAAAAGTGTGCCTTTTAAATTTTTTATTTCTATGTGGACTGCGGGGTGGGGAGCACGGGCATGAGTGCCCCCTTCTGGACCCGGCCCTGCACCTCCTCATCAGTAGGTTTAGAAACATGGTAATGCTGTGGTACAATGTGCCTGTTGATGACAGGATAGCTACTTTAAACTTTACATGAATATCATCGGTTTTAAAATTTAATTTTGAAGAAAAAATTGGGGTTTTTTAACCAGAGGAATGTTTGACAGCGACTTACAGCGGTGGGTTAATGCGCCATTGCTACAACTCTGTATATTATAGTTGCACTGTCAAAACCTCAACAGATATTGTTACCATTGTATATATTTCTGTATATATAAATACATTTGTAACAGTCTATTAAATCATTTTAGAATTATTTATTTTAGAATTTTGTGATTCTTGGTTTCAAGAAACTCATTACTCAATGAGTGATACAAACAGTGTTTCTCACAGCAATTAAAAGGCTCATCCTCTTCTGAGAACACACTGAGTTCATCAGAATAGCATGATGTGATGTCATAATAGCATGACGTGATGTCATAATACCATGGTGACATGACGTCATAATACCAGGGTGTGATGTCATAATACCAGAAAGTGGTGTCATGATAGAAGCAACCAAATGAAAATAAAAATGAAGCATTCTGATTGGTTCAGTGATAAAAATTGGACCAATGAAACCAGTTAATTTACATTCTCAGAACACACTGAGGTTTTACTGGATATTGAGTAATGAGGTTCTTGAAACCCAGAAACAAAAAATTCTAATAATAAAATAATTCTAAAATCATTTAATAGTTTGTGTTGGCTATTTCTGCAAATGAAAAGTAGTTATATTATTCAAATAGTTTAACCTAAGGCCTTAATCTAATTCTACGACTTTATGACAATTTGTTCCAATCCCGTCATTTGGTATTTTATGGAATGTTGAGCATGTATACAAATAAATCTAATTTTGTCGATTGTTTAGGATTATGTACTGTTATACTGTCACATTTTATGTCATATTTATAACTCATTTTGTACAAATTTCAAAACCGTGATATTCGATGCTATAAATTACGCCATCCGTAAAATATTGTTGGTTTGCTGTGCTCGCCCAACTCACTAAAAAGACCCCTACCCAAAACTTTTTATTGCAATTCTTTTAACTTTTTTAACTGTCTTTGGAAAAACAAGTTATTCACCTAACTACCACCTAAAACATGTTGGGTCAGAGCACAGCAAACCCAAAAAAAATTAAGGATGGCCTTAATGGCTTATGTGATATATTTAATCTTTTTTAAACCTTTGAAATTATATACAACGCATATATGATCCCAGGAAATCAATAATACTAGTCTTTATTTATATGGTGTTTTCATTCTTAGTTAATAACTTTGTCTATGTGATGTTCATGTTACATCCATGTATTCATTTGTATCCTTGTTTTAAAATAAATACATGTAAATACATAATTATGCATTTTCATTGCTTGTTTGAATATGTATTACTTTGATTGACATTAATTGCTAGATTATTATATAAATCACAGGTAAAGCCTACACTCTGTGTAGAAATATAAAGGATGAAGTGGGAGGGATGTCAGCGTCTGTGTCAAAGTGATGACAATGATATTGGGGAAATACTTTAGCCTCAACCTTATGTAGAGTTCCTTCCCTTGAAAAAAGCCACTTAGGTTTGTCTCCACGTACGGGCCCAACGGGAACACTGTTGGTCTCCTCGTCCGACAGCCTATTCCGGCAGCAAAACACGGAGAGGTCTCCCTGTACAGGCCCGGACGAGGACACTTCCCATATTTTTTTGCTCTCGTCATTTTTGCCAAATGCTAAAAGCTTAGAGCCATTTTGATAATTTCTTCTTATAATAAAAGGATGTGTATTATTGAAATTGAAAGGTCTCGATCTTGTTTCATTTTTGGTGTTTGGTGACTTAATTTTTTTAAATATATATATGTATATATTGTTTTGCTCTGGTCATTTTCGCCATATACTAAAAGTTAGAGCCATTTTGATCATTTCTTCTTATTTGGCTCCACTGATTGGCGATGCCCAGAGGGAACCCTGAATATGCAAAAACGATTTTGCCATATAATACTCTGGTAAGTAATATTAATGAACAATGCTAGTTATGTGAAAAACTAACCGAACCCCGCAAGTTTTTAAAAGCTTAAGATCACTAGCGCACCCGGCGCGCGCCCCCCCCTAAAAATTCCGGATCATACATGTATGTCCATGTTACTGTAGATAAAATATCAAACAATTTCGTTGCACGCCCGCAGTATAATTTTTTTTCTCGCTCAATTCACTCGCTCAACGCATAATGGCTAATGAGTGGTTCAATTAACACATTGTTAAATCCTTTTATTTGAAAACGGACTTTTTGATTCATACATGTATGTCCATGTTACTGTAGATAATATATCAAACAATTTCGATGCACGCCCTCAGTATAAAAAATGTTCTCGCTTGCTCGACGCATAATGGCTAATGAGTGGTTTAATTAACAAATTGTTAAATCCTTATATTTAAAAACGGATTTTTTTTTATTCATACATGTATGTCCATGTTATTGTAGATAAAATATCAAACAATTTCGTTGCACGCCCTCAGTATAAAAATAATTCTCGCTCACTTCGCTCGCTAGATGCATAATGGCTAATGAGTGGTTTAATTAACACATTGTTAACACCCTTTATTTGAAAACGGACTTTTTTTATTCATACGTGTATGTCCATGTTACTGTAGATAAAATATCAAACAATTTAGATGCACGCCTTCAGTATAAAAAAAATTCTCACTCTCTTCGCTCGCTCGACGCATAATGGCTAATGAGTGGTTGAATTAACACATTGTTAAATCTTTTTATTTGAAAACAGACTTTTTTACCCTATCAATGCACTACCACAAACGTTTTATGAGGCTAGAGACGGACCCGAAAATTGACCAAAATATTACGCCCCCCCTAAGCTGAAATCCTGGATCCGCCCCTGAAGATTGCCCTGCGTCCCTATAACAGTGATTTATTTTGCATGTTTTGGGGTAAGTCACATGTAGTTTTATTACAAGAAATTCTTTCAAAATCCTGGGTTTTTTTTTTATTACTGTCATTGTGCTTTATTTTCCAAATGTCAAGAGGGCTAGGAACAAAATTATATTTCAAAAATTAAACACAAACTTTTTTTTCGGTGAACTGTACATGTACAATGCCTAATAAATTGGCTCCTATGCAGTTTTTTTTATTATTCTGACTTTCTATGTTGATTCTTGCCAATACTAAAAATTTGAAAAGTAACACACTACAATTCCCCATACTCAGACAGAGGAACTGGTCACTTTTAATTTTTGCCTTCTATTATTATAATGTAGACAATTATAATAATAGAAGGCAAAAATTAAAAGTGACCAGTTTACAAAAGCTCTGAGTACACACTCAGAGATAAGATACTGCACAAATATATATACTCAGTTGCAATTTGAAAATTTTACTTTACATCCCATCCTCTTTATCAAGCGACCGTCCCTTTAATAATGATAAGACCTATTGAAAAACAAATGACAACATGATATTGGCAATGGGATGATAAAAAACTCTGGTACCAAACACAGTATATTCATTTTGAAATTTGTCAAATTAATTCTTAAAAAAACTTTATACAATTAAATCTAAACAAAACTCAGTGTCCACTTTCTTTTTCAACTGAGTGTATTTTGCGCAACTACTGAAACCTGAAACGAGTCTCAATTGCACACAGAAGCAACCCAATCTAAATTGCCAATTGCGAGGGCACCCGCTTAAATTATCGGGCTGACCCATAAGCTACCGGATTGATACAAATTTACTACACACGTTCTGTAACAGTCACCGAGTTGTTTATAACTGGAGAACTGTGGCATGTGGTATACTTTTTTCACGCTGAAGCATTTAAATGAAGCCGTGGCAAGATATAATTATATAAATGGTGAACGTTCCTACTTTATTCTGGTGTTTTCTTGACACATCAAATTAACCGGACACATTTTCCAGGCGTCTCAGCTATGCAAATTGTGCATGGTGCAAGCATCTTTTCAATTAGTGTTACTAAATATAAACCCAAAAACATCGTAGCCTACCTTTGAATCTGAGCACTTCATCCCCCTCGGAAAGAATCATATTCGAATAAAATAACAGAAATAATCCTACACAAAAGAATAGAGGTTGTAACTCCATTGCTCCGAATTTTAAAACACATTTAAACACAACTTTAGAAACACTCTCAGCCCTACATCATTCGTTTACAAAAGTTAGACTGATCGCGGCTCTGCACACATGGCAAACTGCGACGGCCAATCAGATTTCATGATCTCAAATACACACGGTATGTAGTTTGTTTACTACGTCAAGGACACGACCGTTATGGTCCGTTTCACGGTAATTTGAGTCATGAATGAAGGTTCAGCGAAGATTTGTAACGAGGCCATGCGAAACTGGTAGCATAATATGGAAAGCCTCGGCTGCCTTCTGTTGGCCTTTTGCATTTTGTGCAGTACGCTTTGTACGTTGTTTTGTGCATTTTCTAAGTTGTTATGTGCATTTTCTTAGTTGTGATGTGCATTTCGTAAGTTGTTATGTGCATTTCGTAAGTTGTTATGTGCATTTTCTAAGTTGTCCTGTGCATTTTCTAAGTTGTTATGTGCATTTAGTAAGTTGTTATGTGCATTTTATATGTTGTCATGTGCATTTTCTAAGTTGTCCTGTGCATTTTCTAAGTTGTTATGTGCATTTTGCAAGTCGTCTTGTGCATTTTCTAAGTTGTTAAGTGCATTTCCTAAGTTGTGATTTTCGTAAGTTGTTATGTGCATTTTGTAAGTTGTCCTGTGCATTTCGTAAGTTGTTATGTGCATTTTGTAAGTTGTTATGTGCATTTTCTAAGTTGTCCTGTGCATTTTGTAAGTTGTTATGTGCATTTTTTAAGTTGTCCTGTGCATTTTGTAAGTTGTTATGTGCATTTTCTAAGTTGTCCTGTGCATTTCGTAAGTCGTTATGTGCATTTTGTAAGTTGTTTTGTGCATTTTCTAAGTTGTCCTGTGCATTTCCTAAGTTGTTATGTGCATTTCGTAAGTTGTTATGTGCATTGTTTAAGTTGTTCTGTGCATTTTCTAAGTTGTTATGTGCTTTTCGTAAGTTGTTATGTGCATATTCTAAGTTGTCTTGTGCATTTTGTAAGTTGTTATGTGCATTTTCTAAGTTGTCCTCTGCATTTCGTAAGTTGTTATGTGCATTTTCTAAGTTGTTATGTGCTTTTCGTAAGTTGTTATGTGCATATTCTAAGTTGTCTTGTGCATTTTGTAAGTTGTTATGTGCATTTTCTAAGTTGTCCTGTGCATTTTCTAAGTTGTTATGTGCTTTTCGTAAGTTGTTATGTGCATATTCTAAGTTGTCTTGTGCATTTTGTAAGTTGTTATGTGCATTTTCTAAGTTGTCCTGTGCATTTCGTAAGTTGTTATGTGCATTTTCTAAGTTGTTATGTGCATATTCTAAGTTGTCTTGTGCATTTCCTAAGTTGTTATGTGCATTTCGTAAGTTGTGATGTGCATTGTTTAAGTTGTGATGTGCATTGTTTAAGTTGTTCTGTGCATATTCTAAGTTGTTATGTGCATTTTCTAAGTCGTTATGTGCTTTTCGTAAGTTGTTATGTGCATATTCTAAGTTGTCTTGTGCATTTTTTAAGTTGTTTTGTGCATTTTCTAAGTTGTTATGTGCATTTTCTAAGTTGTTATGTACATTTAGTAAGTTGTTATGTGCATTTCGTAAGTTGTCTTGTGCAAACTACAAGTCGTCGTTAAGTAGACTTTTTATCGGAATAGGTTTTGAATGAAACACCGGTAGAAATGGCGGCTCCAGGAGCGAACGTTATGCTCTGCATACTTTAACAAAATTGGGTTAGGGACATTATACAATAAATTCTTAGAACAGAAAATTGATTTCAAAATGTGTAAGGGATTGTCTGACGTGGAGTTAATAAATCTTGGTCTGAAAACAATAGATCACAGGTGGCAGTATCAGGAGGTGTGGTACAGGTGGCCGTGGGTACGGAAGATAAGGGGCGGGACCGGGAGACAAGGGTAGGGGTCGGAAGACAAGAGGACGGGAGTCGGGAGAGAAAGGGGCGTGAGGTTTTTAAAATAGCAAGTTTGTAAAAAAAAGAAGATGAATTATCATAGTTTGAGAGTCGTTTTGGGTAAAACAGTCTATATCCTATCAAAATCCATAGTTGACCATTATCTTGTTTGCCGTACACGTTCTGTCTCCACGATAGATACGTTTATGGATTTTGTCCCTTGTTTATCAGTACTCTGAGAGAGAAGAGAGAAAAGGGGGCGGAGAAGGGAGATAAGGGAGGGAGAAGGGAGAAATGGGGGAGGGAGGAGGGAGAAGACGACCTCACGTAGCCCCTACCCATCAGTGTGGGAACTAACAAATAATAATAATAATAAATTGAAAAATATATTTAAATAAAAGTAATATTAACGTGCTATTTGTTGAAAACAAACATATTTTAAGTTTTCCTGAAAAAAGTCCCAGCATATTTAAAATATGTTTGTTTTCAACAAATAACACGTGAAGTCCATACCTTTACCTATACCTTTAGGACGTCCTATTGGTTAAAAGATGGAGGGATATAAACCTTAGGACTACACACAAAGACAAACAAATAACACGTTATTTTTTTTATTTTTTTTTTATTTTTTCAGACCAAGATTTATTAACTCCACGTCAGACAATCCCTTACACATTTTGAAATCAGTTTTATGTTCTAAGAATTTATTGTATAATGTACCTAGCCCAATTTCTTTTATCTAGGCAGAGCATAGCGTCCGCTCCTGGAGCCGCTATTTCTACCGGTGTTTCCTTCAAAACTTATTCCGATAAAAAGTCTACTTAACGACGACTTGTAGTTTGCACAAGACAACTTACGAAATGTACATAACAACTTATGAAATGCACATGACAACTTAGAAAATGCACATAACAACTTAGAAAATGTACAAAACAACTTAAAAAATGCACAAGACAACTTAGAATATGCACATAACAACCTACGAAATGCACATAACAACCTACGAAATGCACATAACAACTTACGAAATGCACATAACAACTTAGAAAATGCACAAGACAACTTAGAATATGCACATAACAACCTACGAAATGCACATAACAACTTACTAAATGTACATAACAACTTATGAAACGCACATAACAACTTAAAAAATGCACAAGACAACTTAGAATATGCACATAACAACCTACGAAATGCACATAACAACTTACTAAATGTACATAACAACTTGGAAAATGCACATAACAACTTACGAAATGCACATAACAACTTAGAAAATGCACAAGACAACTTAGAATATGCACATAACAACCTACGAAATGCACATAACAACTTAGAAAATGCACATAACAACTTGGAAAATGCACATGACAACTTAGAAAATGCACAAGACAACTTAGAAAATGCACATGACAACCTAGAAAATGCACATAACAACTTACTAAATGCACATAACAACTTACTAAATGCACATAACAACTTAGAAAATGCACAGGACAACTTAGGAAGCGTACTGCACAAAATGCAAAAGGCCAACAGAAGGCAGCCGAGGCTTTCCATAGCATAAAACAAAAAGAACAGTCAAGCAGGCTAATTCAGCAAAACCCATGCGAAACGTGGGATAATTGTAGACTCAAGCAGAGATTTATTCCAATAAGATATCATCACGGGGTAGACAAATACAAATACGATGTAATTCTACCAGTAATATACTGAAGTGAAAAAGAAACGCAACTCGGGAATTTCCGCTTTAATAATTATCAGCCCAGATATACTGTACAAAGAAATCTCAAGATGTTTTGTAAAAAAAAGTTATGGGGGAGAAAAGGACACACAACTGTCATGGTTAGGCGTTTTAATCACAGTACACTTTGTGTGTAACAAGAAATTCATAAATGTTTAAGTTCCTCTTTGAAAAATTGAGCCATTTAACGCAAAGAGTTTGCAAAATGTTGCATCCTAAGTTTGCTCACATGTATGCTTGAGCCAAACGCGCACTCTGTCAATAATGAAACTTTGAACGAATACTATTTGATGTGTTATGTGTTGTTTAAACTTTTTATCCGAAAGGAAAGGTCTTACGAAGCCATGTACCATTCGATTAACAGCAGCATATTCATTTTTATTGTACATACAATATATAGCAAACATTCCTGAGTTGCGTTTCTTTTTCGCTTCAGTATAGTAGGAGTAGCACTTAGTTTCAGACAGTAGTTATTTTTGTTTTTGTTTTCTAAATAGTAGTAGTTCACGTGAGTAGTATTTTCACGACTAGTGTCAGCATTTTCTTTAGCAAAGCTCTACAGATAAGCGCGCAGTGCCAAATATGCAACAAGGTCTTGACGATTTATTTCATTTTGTATGGGATAACAAATCAGCGTTTTTCACAACTGTTCGGTGTATGTCAAATGTTAGTCAATTTCGGGGGGAATTAAAATTTCGCGTCCATAGTTCCATTGGTAGTGATTAAACGCAATGAAAAAATTGAAAAAACATATTAAAACTTTTAGTATTGTGTTGTTTTAGGGCAAATTAATGATTTTTAAAAATCTCGGACTCTTTTTAACTAACAGAACAATGTATATGAAATTTGTTCTCATCTAAGGCAAAACACCTGACAATGTCCAGTTTAATGCAACATTGCTTACACATTCTGTGTAACAGTTTGAAAATGGCGTGTAGTCAATTTCACTGGTGAAGTAATGGAAAATATTCTTGCGGTCCTTAACTTATTTTGAGGAGTATATTTGCTGAATTTTACTTTCTATACTGAACCAAACTTTAATATCTAAATAATAACAATCAATAAATCAAAACAAATTTCATTCTGAGCGAGACAAATATCTTGTCAATAACGACTGTAAATTAAACATAAATCATTCAAATCACCGGTACCAGTCGGCATATAATAATTTCATACATTAAAGGTATTGTCTACTGATGCGTTCGTTAGCTGTTTGATTCAGTATGGTATGTTAGCCACGGGAACAAAACACTTGTTAAAATAAACTTTGATATCAAAGAATCAATCATACCAAGTTAAATAGTGATTGCCTCTCGATGGGACAGAAAAAGAAATAGATGATAGCAACACAACACATCTGTCACATGCAGTGTGGGTGTTTATAATGCCTACTGAGCACAGTAACGTCAATTGTTATCAGTAACTGGGTTAATACATCTTGATTAAACTGAATTCATACACGTGCTAAAATAGTGTTCTAACGTCTTGATTAAACTGAATTCATACACGTGCTAAAATAAGGGATCTAACTTTATACACGTGCTAAATGTATAAAACAGACATAGTGAATGACATTAGTCTGGTGACGTAATAAACCTTGATTAAACTGAATGCATACAGGTGCTAAAATACGATTCTAAGTTTATGCACGTGCTACGTGTATAAAACAGACACAGTGAATACTGACAAAATCACAGTTTACCCGAGATTGCGCCGGGATTAGAGCAGTTTCGTCGACGTGTCAATTTCGCACCGTAACAGTGGTTTCCTTCATCTAAAAATAAAATACTCGTTTTATTGCGCACCTGTATTGTAATTAGTAAAATTAAAATTATCGCCTCTTTCAACTTAGATTTCCATCTGTCGAGTTTAGTAAATGATACTCAACACTGTAAAGTAACCTCGTGATATAGGAGGTGGTGAACATTAAAGAGACACACGGCAAATCTTGAAGTGCTGTTGTTGTTCAGAACAATTCTGGATCTAATTATACATTTTTTATATATATTTTTACAAAAGCATATGCGTGTATAGTTTGCTAATTTCTCTGGAAGTGGAATTTATTGTTAGAGATTTCCTTTTGATGGGATGTACTTTTATTACCACTGTCTTGTCAATTTGGGCACTGAAGACAGGATAATAGCGAAGTAGCGTCACATAAAATCGATTTAAGTTAAACCCCCAGCGTTCGTTATAATCCGGCAGTAGACGACAAAATCCAAACTTATCGTCCACACAATGTTTCTTGATCGTTTGATATATTTAAGGATATATTTAAGGTATGCTGATTCTGAATCTGAATGATGGCACATTGGCATCCAAAAGGAAATTGAAATATCCAAGATGGCCACCAAGATGGCTGCCGTGACATTACAATGACAATATATTGGCTTTTGAATTAGGTAGGACAGTCATTTGGTGTCTATGACTAGGTTTTTTTGGGACAAGAAATCCATTTCTGACTTCACCGTACTTTTAAATACAAATATCCAAGATGGCTACCGTGACAATAAAATGACAATATATTGAATTCTGCATCAGCTTGGACGATGATTTTGGTGTCTATGACTAGGTTTTGGGGATCATCTTGATGGCTCCACAGTTTTAGTGATCTGGATGTCTGCTTTAAATACAAACCTGCAACCAAATGCATGTATACGCCATTTATAGATATGGTGGTATCTGATCCAGACACAGACTGCTCAAACTAACACTACAATACTGGACACGCTTTTACAGTATGTATACAGTCTCCCCCACAAGATACCAAATTGTCTCGGATCGGAGCCAGAGATAAAATCTTGATACAGTTACAATCTCACCAGGTAGCAGCCTTTTAATGACCCCTAACAAATTAACTGCAATAAAAGTAGCCAGTGCTAATGTGGAACAGCTGGAATCTCTGAGAGGCTTATTCTGCAGCAGAACAATAAGATCGAGTATAAATGGACACTATCATGAAATAAAACAATGTACTTGATGAAAATTCAGTGTATTTTATATATAGAGTTACTAGCACAGACTTATTTAATACAAATGGAAATTGTATCAGTTGCTTTAAAATGAGAAAAATATTGTTTTACTTACTAATAGTATACAACAACTTAGATTGTATTTAATAATTGTATTTCGCTATCAAATCTTTGTGTATATCTAGCTGTTCAACAGCTGTATCGTGTGGTTATTAATATTATGCGTGAAAATCCTACATGTAAATTGTTCAACAATCTCATTCCAAGACTTGGTGGTATGCATATGCTTACGAACTTTGTTGGTGTGAAGGTGTCATACTGGCTGACAGTGGATTAGCATGGTTGTGAAGGTGTCATACTGGCTAACAGTGGATAAGCACAGGTTCTGAATGCTGCTTCTGGTGGCGTAGAACGTATCAGACAGAACTATGCACAGAATACCAGGGCTCTGAGGATAGTCACTGAAGAAGTATTGAACTGCGACTTAAAGTATGTCGATAGTCATGAGCATGTAATGGTATTTTTAGAGACTAGAGCTGGTCAGAGCTGCAGTACATAATCTAAACCTTGATAACACATATTAAGCCATTGCTCATTAGTATGCTACTTGTCAAAGCTGAAAGACAGGCAGACTGGCCTCTACAGCTACTGGCTGTCAATGAAAGACAGGCAGACTGGCCTCTACAGCTACTGGCTGTCAATGCTGAAAGACAGGCAGACTGGCCTCTACAGCTACTGGCTGTCAATGCTGAAAGACAGGCAGACTGGCCTCTACAGCTACTGGCTGTCAATGCTGAAAGACAGGCAGACTGGCATCTACAGCTACTGCCTGTCAATGCTAGACAGGCAGACTGGCCTCTACAGCTACTGGCTGTCAATGCTATGATGCCATACTTGTTTGCAGCCGGGCATATACAGTATGCAAAATGTGGTTGTATTACTTGCGTTCAATGGAATGTTCCCCAGAAGCAGTCCTGACATGTTTATTAAAGGGTGAGCATGTGGTGCACCACGCCTGGGTTATGGAATGTTATATGGTCAGATATGTTTATCGAAACTACATGTATGCGGTATGGTCATGGACCAGGTGGTGGGAGTTGGGGGTTGGGGTGGTGGGGGAGCTTGTTGGGATTGTTGGTATAACCCTCAATCCTATCTGAACAGATGGGCATTGAGTCTTTAGACTTTATGTATGTAATCGGCTCATCAAAGATGATGCCTATATAAGGAAAGTTAGCACAAAATCGCTACAGGTTACACACCATAAAGAAGAAATGCACAGGATAGAGACAAAATTCGGGAGAAGCTAAATACATGTATTCATCTGTTTTCGGACTCCCAGAGACGATGTTTATAATGCCGTCTCGGTATTCACCATGATTAAGTGGGTGAACGCAAGTATTTAGCTTCTCCCGAATTACCAACATCGATCGCATTATCATCATTTACTGTTAATTGTTCTGTGCTGTTTAAACCTTCTTTCCGAAAGGACAGCCCTAATGTCGCCCTGTACCATTTGAATAGCAGTAGCATATTAAACATACAATATATGGCGGAAATACCCATTATGCGTTTCTTTTTCTTTTCGGTATATATTCTAGAGTAATAGGCTTAATGTTATCGCGTGACATAGATCTGCAGAATGTTTTCAAGCATGAACTGCCGCCTATATCCAAATCAATGTTTGAAGACCGTGATGAGAATAACAAAAAAAAAATCCACACTAAAAATAAACTTGAGGTTGAGCACTCATCCCAAACCTTAGCAAACCCTACGTCATTATCATCGATGGTTAATTATTGGCCATCAAATGGTACAGTTCAAGACATCTTTTAATAAAACTGTTGGAGCCAAATGTGAAGTTTATCTCATCTTTGACCGCTACTACGAATATAGAATGAAGAGTGGCATCATATAATATCGCGCAGGTCTCAAAGAAGGCAGAAGTCACAAACTCAAGCCAGCTACACCCATTCCTCCTTAGCATGTCGTATTGACTATCACAGAAAACAATGTTCATTTCATTGGCATTATTTTCCGACAGCTATTGGATAAATCAAGAAACCTTTCTGCAACTGAAACAGCTTCCATTACAGACTACTAGTCACAGGAAGGAACACGTCTAAAACGAACTGTAGTACTGTAGACATTGGAGCTGCAGCAACAAAACATTTAGCTAGTGTACCACAACCTTTGCCAGCCCGTGCTATCTCTGGATGTGACATAGCATATATGTGGGGTTTTGGGAAAGCAATAGTCATCAAACTCTTTTAAATGGCTACACATTGAGCAAACTGTGAATCCCAGGTGCACATATGAACGAAATCATAGCTGAAGCAAATGCATTTGTTGATGCGTATAACGGAAGTAACAGCAAAAGGAATATGTCTGCTATTCGATAAGATATATGTCTAACCTTAATCGCAACAACAGCAAAAACAGTTAATAAAACGCCAGAATTGAGATCTTTGCCATCAACCTCGGAGTCATTTCTGGAAAATGTCAAGCGGGCACATCTCCAACCCTGTATTTGATATGCTGCATTAGACCAAAATCCTCCTTGTCTAGACCCAACAGATTTCGGGTGGTTCAAGGATAAGGACCTTAAATATCTCTCTTCTGTGACAATGCCATCATATATACCTCTCTCTTCTGTGACAATGCCATCATATATACCTCTCTCTTCTGTGACAATGCCATCATATATACCACCAGCGTCAACTGCTATTCTTAAAGTAGCTACTACGTATGGTGGCTGATATGTGCCATCTCGTCTTTTCGTTATTTCGCCGCGAAATAACGCCGAGCGAAAAGACGCCGGGCGAAATAACGAAAAGACGAAAAAACGCCGGGCGAAATAACGAAAAAAAGGAAAAACGCCAAGCGAAAAGACGACAAATAGTCAAAACGCCGTGTCTACGCCTTGTACAACAGGTTAGAGAAACTCCAATTTGCGGCGAATCAAAAGTTCGTCTGTATTGAACCGTCTTGACCTTTCTCGCCCCGTTGGAAATGACAAGCGTTTACCTGGACTTGATCAATTTAAAGCCATCAAGACCCTAATAAAACGTGGCCTTTTGAGAGCCTGCTTGATCAGTTCCGATTGGCCCGAAATTGCCAGCGTGTAACTGTTGGCCAATGAAAACTGAACGTCGCCAGATTGACCTGCCAAAATTTGTTCTGCCCTCATTGTTTCTGCTCGGCACCGTGTTATTGTTTAAGATTTATATAACTTCATTTCGTGTCGCGTAATGAAATGAAACATGACTTTTTCGAAAGAATTGGGTAGCGAGGAAAACATTGACATTAAGGTGG
This sequence comes from Cyrtodaria siliqua, assembly GCA_037043455.1. NCBI lineage: Eukaryota > Metazoa > Mollusca > Bivalvia > Adapedonta > Hiatellidae > Cyrtodaria > Cyrtodaria siliqua. The sequence continues at coordinate 53,059 of JAWPHD010004511.1, read as the reverse complement.
ATTTGAGCGGTATGCCTTGTGGATTTGAGCGGTGTGCCTTGGTACTAGTAGATATTGAATACCATAAATTGTATATGACCTTTTCCTCATTTAAAAAATACCACAACTGTCACGATTTTCTGTAATAAGCTTCTGGGTGATAAAAATACACATGTTTAGATCTTAGTGACTATGAGCGTTTGCAACATTAATTTAGGAGGCACTGTAGGTAGACGTAAACGGGTCCTGATTAAAGCACCGCGGGGAAATTTACCCCACTTTCGGTCACGTGTTTTATTAACCCGAGCCTTCTCTGACCTTACCAGCCCTTTTTACGATTTTGACATTTTATTTGGCTGTGTACATAAAAAGCCACAAAAGCCACACGAAAACATGGCGAGGTCAGGATGTACACAAACAATTTTAGTGTAATTTTTCGGGTTAGTTTCTTTACGATGACAAGATGCATCTGAGCAACCCCGTTCAACTGTCAGATGTGGTTGTTACACTGCTCATCTGACAATGCACTGTTTTCTGTAAATGCAACATGTCAATCAACTGCCAAAATAGATGGACACAAAATGCTGCTGAGTATAGCGATGAAGATCTTAGCGATGATATTCATGTCACTAGGCATCTCGGCATCTTTTTTTTTCGAAAAGTGCAAAGCAGCTTGTAAACGTTATTTTGAGTTTAGGTTTACGCGGGTTTTATGGCATATTTTTTGTCATAGCTTATGTATTAGTCAAAATATTGTCATTTTAATGTCTTGGTAGCCATCTTAGATATCTTATTTATAAATAAGATGAAGTCAGAAATCGATACCTCCTCGATCCCAAAAGCCTAGTCATAGACACCAAAATGATTGTCCTAGCTAATGCAATAGCCAAGCTATTGTCATTTTAATGTGGCGGTAGCCATCTTGGCGGCCATCTTGGATATTTCAATTTCCTCAAGGACACCAATTTGGCATCATTCAGATTCAGAATCAGGATACTATAAATATATTATCTATCTATCTATCTATCTATCTATCTATCTATCTATCTGTCTGTCTGTCTGTCTGTCTGTCTGTCTGTCTGTCTGTCTGTCTGTCTATCTATCCTGCAACACCCTCTTTCGAAGATTATGTGCAGGTGCGCGTCTGTGCAGTGTGAGTAAGATAAAAGGGGTAAACTATGTCTTAAAAACAGGTGAAGGTGAAATAAAGATAATAGGGTTAACTGTTCAAAGTCTGAGCAAGACAAAGTGATTTTTAAAAGATAAACTTGTTTGAGACGGTGCAAACGGCCAATTTGAATGAATCCAAACTTGGAAGCTTTGCTATGTCTGCTGGCAGTCTGTTCCACTGTACAATGGCGAGCGGGAAAAATGAATACTTATAGTAATCAGCAGAGGTGTGAATCTGTCTATAAGCCAGGGGATGGGACTGTCGTGATATTCTCGTGGGTTGCGTGACATATGGTGGCATTTCTATGGCAACAAGTTTGTCACTGCTAAATAGAGTGCTGTATCATCAGCAAAGAGCCCCACCTTTGATTTGATGTACTCTGGCAGGTCGTTGATGTAGGCAAACGATCAAAAAACAATGTGTGGACGATACTTTTGGGTCTTGTCTATCAACGGGGTTTGGCAACCGGACATGTAGGAACTACCACCATTAGCCAATTAGTATTTAATCTGCTTCAAGATAAAGTTTTTAGCATTCTGACCAATCACTGATCTTATTTTTACAGGTACAGCTATTAATAGATGCACCAACATTCAAAATTTGACAGTTAGGAATAAAAGTTTTGTTCTAGAAAGTATAAAAAATATAAATACAGTATGCAATTTATTCGTATTATTCTACCATAGTTTTTAATATATTATTTGCGCATTGTAGCATACTCACTGAAATTCCTTTTGTATTTGCACAGGTGTAAATCGTTTAATTGAAAATAACACATGTCAGAATAAATGATGTAATCTAACTACCAGTTATTGGAAGTTAGAGTATGGCAGACAGATGAAATGGACATGCTATAAAACAAATAGAGTATGGTGTCATCGCGTTGGTTGGCATCAATCCAGCTCGATGAGACCATACTCTATCTATTACGTATAATTAAATAATATGCAAAAACAATTTGCTTTATACTATTCTTATTATATTACTTAAAGGAGTTGATGCACTATTTTCAACAAAATTTATTTGAAAAGGCTCTGAAAAACTTGAAGTAAGCTGAAAGAATTATTAAAATACCATGAAAAATAAAGGAGATATGACCTCAACGGAGGCGGCCGTCTTGGAACGATGACGTTATCGCGTCCTTTTACCATATATGGCATATTGACAAAATATCTTTAGCATCAAAGAAAATCACTGCAAATTGATTACAAATAAATATACAAATGTAAAATGCATACATTCTATGCTTATTTTTCATTTGCAGTGATTTTCTTTGCTTTAGAAGATTTGTTTTTTAATATACCATTTATGGTAAAAAGGCGCGATGACGTCATCGTTCCAAGATGGCTGCCTCCCTTTCTGCTTCTTTGCAAATGTTCAATAGGTCATATCTCTGTTATTTTTCATGTTATTTTGATAATTCTTTCAGCTTTCTTCAAGTGTTTTAGACCCATTTGAATAAATATTGTTTGAAAATAGTGCATCAACCCCTTTAATATTAATGACTGAATAATGCAAGTTATACAGAAAAACTACCCGGACGCCGTAAGTTTTTTAAAAAAAAGTCAAGATTGCCGTGTAACATATTTGTGTGAACCATAAAGTACAAAGGTACATCCATATAATATGTACAGGCGCGCCTGCACCTGCTCATGCATCAGTATAGAGTTTGACCTTGTTCGTTCACCATATATTAATGCAGTGCTCCTGTACTAATTCTGTATTATTTGAGCGTTAGAGCTAAATATGGTGCACTTGATCACGACCCAGATACGACATTATATTATCTAGGGCACCCTCCGTTATCATCACATTTTATACTATTTATAGGCGAAAATTCATGTAAGGCGCGACACTAACATTTCATCTACAGCAACTCCGAGTTTGCCCTTTAACGAAGTTTACCCACCACATTACACTAACATCCGAACATACGATTTGTAATTTTTACCCTGTAAATGCAAACATCATGTTGTCTTTCTTTGGTTGTATTAAAACGTTATCACTTTACCCCTGATACGCATTTCCGGATCTTCCGTTGTGCTGATCTTTGCCTTTGGTGCTTCGCGTGTACAGTTCTAATAACATGCAACACCTGAAACGAATGGGATGTACAGCTCTTGTGTATGTTAAGTTAGTTTTTCTGCAAAGCTTGCATATTTGCAACTCGTTATTAACACTGATTTAAATCTTTCAACGCAGCTTAGTTGTGCATATTATTATAAGATCAGAGAGCTTAAAACGTCTCTATTGCCAAAGATATTTTAACGTAAGGTAGAACGATTTATTTATACGCGTGTAAGTTTATAGATGACGGTCGATTTTTCTGTGGTGGAGACAGATCACCCACTTTTCCTGGGTAGAACCAGTATTGTACACCTCCCGCTATCCGTAAGAACCGACACTTCCTCACGTACAAGTCGAGCTCCCAGTGGGATTCTAACCCGCAGCGGTGAGAGGCGGGAAGGTTTACAGCGCAACGTCGTTAACCTCTCGGCCACGGAGACGCTTAAGGTAGAACGTAGAACAAAAACTCCAAATTGTATTTGATTATATTACAGGTTATATATGCGATTTTCTTCCGACATTATATTAAAGCAAATAGATTTAAAATCAAAATGATAATGAACTACTAAATCAAGGTGATACCTTTTGATGCTTGATTCCTAATTTAAGATTACTTTAAAATGCATGTGCACGTCTAAGCGTGCGCTGGGCATGTCTCTCCTTTTAATATGTCTTTCTCCGTTTATAGTCATCATTTGCAAAACAGAGTGAAAACGGACATTTAAATTAGATTTGTACGGGGCGACGAATTACTTTTTAAAATAATAATAGTAGTTTTCCCCATTTATGGTCATCATATAAAGCAAAAGAGAATTTACCAATGTACCAACAATTCTTACAAACGGACATGTAATAAAACACTATTATCAATCAAACTATGATGTTCGAACCGTATTGTTAAGGTTTATACTTTGAATACATCATATAGCTAGGACGGAATTGGACGTAAAATACTGAAATTAAGCCTGGTAACCTAGGACAGCACGTATTACTGTGCAGAATCAATTTCTTTGCAAATAAGGGATAATTTTAGGCTCATTCATCATGTTTGGGCTCTTCAGAATAGAAAATATTATTATTTGTCATTATTAAGTCAGACATCTAGACCCCTTTGAAATTACGACAAATTTTTCAAAATAATTATAGCTTTCCCCATATATGAGAGAATGTACGAACTATTCATGTGTACGGGACAACAAATGAATTTTTAAAATAATTATAGTAGCGAATAGATTCCCCTTTCACACTTTATAATTTAAATGAATAATATGTAAACAGATGGCAAATAATCAAAATACCTTTTCATCACTCAGCTGCGAACGCCCTTTTAAAGGACCCACGATGGTGATGTTATTGAACTGAACGACATGAAAGAAATATAGATCAGATGACATGTAAACAAATGTAAATGGATTTTGCAATGTAAACAAAAACAGCTTAACGAACGAACACATGGCGGAATTCTTGAGGCGTTCCGCAAGATAATTAATCGTCTATACGTAATCTTTTCGGAACTAGTTCAAAACTAATTGATGGTGGCATATTCGATTTATTGTTGTCATTGACTGATTACATAAGTTTACGGACCAAATGGCCAACTGGCCAACTGTCATTGTTAGTGCATGTTAGGCCATATATATGACGCTCAATTATTTTTGTGGTAGACAGATCACCACTTTTGTTTCTGTGTAGAACCGTGGTCCATATTCAAAAAGCTTCTTACCAGTATCTTAAGTCAAACTGTATCAATTTTTTAAACTTTTTTCTATCCTTACGAATGGCGAGGGTATACAGTACAGGGCCCCGTATTTCTAAAGCAACTTAAGTGAAAACATTACTTAAGTAAAAGTAAAATTAACATGTTAACATATTGTTAAATCTGTTTATTAACCTCTCCGTCACACTACAACCATCTATTTTAAGATAAATATTTAGCTGTAGATTTTCAAGAAGAATATTGCTAATAAGGTTATGCATAAATAAAATCTACAGTGATGAATGACGTAAATCGTGACATCGTCGTCAGCGTCATCACCGCCGTCGCAAACTGATACCTATGTTCTTCGAAGGCCAGGCATATGGTCATACAGGTCAATGATTGCAAAAAAATAGGGAAACAAGCTTAACAAATGAAGCACAAGGGTATTCGGTCAAATCGTACTTAAATCAACTCGTACTTAAGTCAAATCACTCTCATTTGGTCAAATCGTACTCAGTGACATTTTAAAATAAGTCAAATCGTACTCATTGATTTATTCATTAGAAATAATCTAATTTCAGTTTATTATTGATTATTTGTTATCTATTGTTATAATAAAGAAGTTTCAAGTATATTTAATGTATTTTAAATAATAAAAGACATTAAAATATGGTCCAGTTTTTTTAAAAAAATGAGTACGATTTGACCTGAGCATGATTTGACTTAATTATAAATATGATTTGACCAGGAAGATTTCACCACAATACAACCTTAGATTTGCTTCGACAGTTATTTGATTTTAAATATTGTATGAATTTATACATAAATGTGTCCAACACCCGTATATTGTATAACCAGTTGAGTTCGATCGATATAAAGATAGTGTTACTATCTCATTGCTGATCATAGCTTTCACTCAATATGAATTCCACTCATAGCCATGGGATACATATAAATGGCTGACATTAAATATTACAAAAAACACTATTACAAATAACTGTTTAATATAACAATACACAATAAAATATACCAGACATTTTGCACTAAACATTGACTAATTAATCAACAATGGAGTATTTTTTAAATATAATTTGTATATAAGTTCTGCATCAGATATATATATAAACTAGTGCGTTTTCGATAAAAGTCAAATCGTACTCATTATTTTGGTCAAATCGTACTCATAAATAGCATGAGAGTGATTTGACCTGCAGGAGTACGATTTGACCGAAAAGTGAGAGTGAATTGACCAAACACAGTACGATTTGACCTGAGTACGATTTGACCAGGAAGCGGTTACAAGTATGTTACATTCCCACCGTAACAATACTGAGTCTCATCTGAACGTTAAAGGGACACACGGCAATCTTGATTTATTAAAATAAAACTTGTTCCGTCCCGTTACATTTTTTTATATACATTGTTGCAAATAATTAGTTCAAATCAAATTGTTTTTTGCATATTAGTTGACTAATTATTGATTGCATTTCACCGATAACATGCTTAAATCTGCAGTAAAATAACGAAGTAAACTTGAACTCTCCTAATTAGTATGGTACATGTTCATATTAATGGATTAATACATCTATGTGCTAGTTTTATCTTCACAACTGTGACCTTTAGTAGTTTCAGGGCATTCCACCTTATACCCGTATAATAAGTATTCCTCCAGTACGCTCTAAATACTTACTGAGTACATATAAGATTCTGAATGCAGATATTACAATAATGGCTGTAAATGTGAAAGTACATGTATTAACGTCGATAATTTCAGGCCTGCCAAAACATTTTAACACAAAATCCTGAGATTTTTTAAAATTTAAGATTTAAAACGCGCGAAGAACATTTTAAACGGAAATTTGGAGCGCGCGACTTGATTTTCGCACTATTTTTTAAAGCGCACATTTAAATTATATATGCAATTAATATAAGTTGATGCATAGTTTGATAGTTATAGAAAATAATAAATTAGCATAGTAATTTGATCAGAAAGACTTGGTTTAGTTTCTACCACAACTGTTGTTTTTTTACGAAAGTGCACTTACTTTTTTACACAGATGCGTGCTAAATGCAAATACAAAGTCAACTTTTATACAAATTATGATCATCGTACACAGCAGCAGCTGTTATAGTGGTAATACAAGGATTTGCTAGCTCCTCACACTTGCTATTTCAGTTAGGTTGACCAATTAAAGAAATCACAGATATTGCTGCATTACACATGCGAGTGAAGGAACTAATTATATCCTTAGGTGTTAATTGTATTTTCAGTCTGTGCATTACACGGATGACCCCACTGATTCGACACTTGTATATATTCCTCTGACTAGGGAGCGTAACAGGACCAATTCGGGAACTAGCTGATAAACTGTGAAAGTATAGCTGTTAAATCATGAACATCTTGTTTTGATGGAAAATCCGGAGATTGTACACTTAAATCCGGAGATCCGGAGAGCGACTGAAATGGCAGGCCTGTAGTTTACCTTTAATAGCTTCGCACTATATACAACAAATATAATTATCATTCATTGACACAACATTAGAATCGATGACATCTTCATACTTTAGTCCATTGCATATTAGTAGCCCACGTACGAAATATTGCTAAATCCACGAGTGACTGTGAAGAACAGGCAGATCATCGCCTAGTTTTTACCATCTCTAACCGCGAAGAAACTAGTTCACTTAACCTATCACACTATTAACTGTCAACCTATTACACTATTAACTGTCAATTGATGTAGCATTAAAGTAAACAGCTCAGAATTAAAGGCGGCATTGGAATACATCAAACCGGAACATACTCATGGCTGAGAGGTATCAATCCTGGTAAAGACCCCGATAAGAACGCAATCAAAACATACGCATACGCATACGAAATGACAGACAATCAGGCCTTGAAGGAGTTTCAATGGCATAAAAGAAGGGCTCACAACTGATGAACAGCTATATTTAGTCTCAAACTGCGAGATTGTCTGGAGAAAAGTAAAAATGCGGAATTGGAAGGGCACATACCTCTGCTAATTGTACATGCCACATCGGAACATGAATGATATAACCAATTAAGTGAATCTATAAAGAAGCTTATCCAGTGCAATAAAACCAACGACATACTACTTGCCGGCGATTTCAACTGCCCTGACAGCGACTGGGAAAACCTTCCTGTAAGGCCCGGACCCCCAACAAGCACTAATAGACTTGTCCATTGGACATGGACTCACCTAAGTACATGAACAACCCGCCTGCCTAGAAAACATGCTAGAGTTAGTATTTACAAACAACCCTTCCATAGTGAAATCATCTACCTCTATCCCCGGTATCAGTGACCATGCTATGGTTGTGACAGAGGTGGACATTCTACCGCAATACGTCAAGCAGAAGCCACGTTATATAAAGATTCATCTGCAGCAAGGCAAAATGAGCTAGCTACGCAGATGTTGAGAGACTGTCCAACACACTTCTTGGTGACTCCTTAAATGGTAACAATATTAAAAAGCTGTGGGAAACATTTACATCTGACATCCTATTCATCATGAACAAGCACATTTCATCAAAAGAGTGTAAAAGCAAAAAATCCGTACCCTGGTTCAACCACAAACTTAAAAGAATGTCCAAGAGAAAAGCTAGACTATACAAGCACGCCAAGAAGTCCAACCAGTGGAATGTCTACAAAGCATTTCAGCGAGACTCAAAAGAGTAGAGATCGAGCACATTAATAAGACAATCCAGAAGGCCTGGAGGAGAACAACACACTATTGGTATATCCCCATTAAAGAAAATGGGTGGACTAATTAGTGATGGAAAAGGTAAAGCACAAAACATTGTAGAACAGCTAGTCAGTTTTTACAACAGACCCTATAACAGACCTCCCATCGATGGACAAGAACTTTAAGTACAATCTACCACCTCTCAAGATTACCAATAAAGGAATGGAAAAACATCTCGCGAACATCAACCCAGCTAAAGCAACAGGACCAGACAATATTGCAAAACAAAAGCTCAAACACTGTGCTCGGCAGTTAGCCCCTGGAGCGTGCCTCTTGTTCAAAGATCAGTAGACTCTGGCACTCTACCATCTGACTGGTAATATGGTAATTATAGACCCCGTCTTCAAGAAAAGGCGAGGCACACATAGCGGAAAACTACCGTCCTGTCTCCTTACTTGTGTCACATGTAAACTTCTAAAACACATCATCTGCAAGCACATACTGAATCATCTGGAAAAGAATAAATATTAACAACATGTCAACATGATTTTGGAACTTCTTACTATGCAGGACCTATTACAGAAGCATGATAAAGTACAACACGTTTTATTATCCTCGACTTCTCAAAAGCTTTTGACACCGTGTCCCACGATAAACCTTTATATAAACTTATATTGTATAATCAGGACCCATTCATGAATGGCTTAACATGTTTTTATAACAAAGACACATGTAAGTTGTCGTCGAAAGCGAACAATCGGAACCGATTACAGTGGACTCCGGTGCTCCCCAAGGTATAGTCCTCGGACACTTGCTATTCCTATGCTACATAAATGACCCCACTCCACCCCAGATTTGTTGAAATCTTAAGTGCGTCTCTTTGCTAATGACTGCCTCCTATATCGATCAATTCAGGCCATCGAAGACTACTTGGTACTACAACAAGACCTCATAGGACAGGAGAAATGGGCCGCGAGATGACGTATGCGTTTCAATGCAAAGAAGTGCTTCATCATGAGTGTCAAAATAAATCCTCAATATATTATGAATTGATCACCATATTCAACAACAAGTACAAGATACTTCCTGCTTAGGGAGAATGTCGTCGAACAGCATACGTTGCCATAACTAGTACGCTCCATCGTTGAGTATGGATTTATAGTATGGGATCCGTACTATGTAAACGACATAGAACGACTAGAGTAGGTGCAGCGCAAAGCAGCCTGATTCATCACTGGATATTACAAATCGAGAGATGCTAGTGGACCTGAAATTGCCATCAATGCAGGACCGACGTAGAAGTAATTAATATACTTACTTTTCTACTACAAAGTGGTCGAGGGGAAGGTACCGGTTTTACCTTGTGAAAGGTTTCTTATCCCTATAAGACATAAACACCAAATTCGAGAAATCATTTTCGGACTATAAGGCACAACCTTGTTGAAAAATCTGTGACAATCAATAGCAAATGTTTTAATGCAGTGCCATGCAAAGGTGAACAACACAAAACACTTTCTTCCTCAAAACGACAATTGAGCGAAACCACCTTGACGATAGTATAGTGCGCTTCAAATCAGCTGAGGGCTTAAGGGCAGCTTTCCCTCAGAGCTTATAGACACCCCTCCTCGATGCGTTTATGCCGTAATTGGCCCTGCATCGTACTCTTTCAGATCCAGATCTTACAGTGTACTTTTTCAGATAAACGACGTAAGCGAATGATTAATTCATCATTGCTTCATTTTTTTAAAGCATTTAAAGTTGTTTTTTTGATTTATAATCATTGTATTGTGTCCCTATTTTTAATCTGAAAACTCTTTAGCATTAAACCAGACGAAACTACTCAATCTTTATTATTATTATTCATTGTTTACTAATTAATTTTAAGTTATGTAAACTTTTGTTACAGGAAGAATGTTTTCAGTTAGTTTTACATATACTTTCGGTTAACTTGTCAGAAAACAAACACATTCATATATTACCCAGGTAAATAGCAACCTTTCAAACCTTTCTCATGTAGGTATGGTCATTCTCCGCTTTCCTTGGTCACCGTCGTGGGGGACCATTCAACCAACCTGTTTTATTCTTATTGTTATATTTCTTCATTTCAATTTGTATTTTTTTTCTGTTTCTGTTGCTTTGACTTATCATATTTTACTTTTATTATCGATGCATCTCTAATTTATATTCTTACAGGCAATGTTCGCGTATAATGGTTTGTGAAAAAGAACGTTATATAGAAGACTAACAGGACGTCATCTAATCAAAATAGAAGAAGTTATAGTGTTATGGACATATTTATTTTCATATAGGGTCAGCCATCAGTTTCGTACGAATGTCCATGGTGTAAATCAAAAAGAAACAATTAAGCATCCATTAGGTCCATGGATGGTATTAATAATAATTATAAAGTGCGTGTTTGCTGATTTTTTATTCAGTTTTGAAGACCTATACATTTATTATGATATAGCGGAATGCACCTTCTTTAGGTTTTTGGAGGATATAAATAGAAAAATGCGAAACTAATAAAAACTTCCAAAATAATAGCTAAATTGGATTTTGCTTCACGGGTTCATCAGTTTGGAATAACTAAACATGATTTTTTTATTGTTATTTATTGACATTTGAAATATTGATAAAATTGCATTTGAAGCCTGTTGTAAAGGAATGAGGCAAATGTTGTAAAGAAAATGCTTTTTGCTACTTTCTTTGGTATGGAAATAAGCATAAAAGTCGAACAGGTAATTTAATGGTCTTCAAAGAAATGTATGATCCAATGACGGTGTGATTTATTTTGTTCAAGGATTCAGGCCAACGGCTTGTCATGGGCTTGATTGTTGAGGATTGGACATTAAACTATGCAGTGCCCCCTATATTTTCTTTAGTAGCAACTGTTTTACGACACATTTTGTGTTTATTATTCTTACCCTCACACCGGAATTGTGCCGTTAACGCCAAAGCAAAGCAGTTCATTATTCCCAATACCAAATACAGACTTAGAATTTCCAGGGGAGGATGCTTATTATTCATTAAGTGAACTATTGATATCAGTGTGTCACGACGAAATATCACTTCGGCATCAACTTTTAGCTTTGAAAGATTATTTGAGCAGTTCACTTTTCCAATCACCACTATTTGTCTTCAATCAAACTTAAACCTAATTCATTCAAGTCTCATACTAATTCTGTTTATTTGTTTCTAACACACGCGTTAACACACCTTTTGACGTCACATAAATTGGTTATCGTGACTGTTAAAGTGCATTTGAGGTGTGTGTGTATGGGGGGGGGGGGGGGGGGGGGGGGGGAGGGGGGGGGGTGAAGGGGGTAGGGAAGAGAGAGAAATAGAAACAGTTAAATACATTTTATTAATAAAGATCGACAAAAAATGGTCATATTTTCAGAATGCGCGAGAACGTATGCGAATGAGCGCGATTTAACACAAACATGCGTATGTCTCAGATCAAATGGTTGAGCCTTGACAGTTATGAACTTTTACATATTGCGGTATAGTGGCAGAAAGGCTGAAGGATTTAGCAAGACTATTCGAAGAATAGCATGAGCTATTGCGGTCACCCATTTGCCGGCGTCGGCGCCGGCATTGGACGCCGAAAACGTCAGCGCCAAACATTGTTTAAAGTTTTGCATGAAGGGGCTTTTCTCAAAAATTACTTAACATACAACTGTCAGACTTCACACACTTGTTTAGTGTCATAAGTTGACTGAGCAGCACGAGTTCCATAACCCTGTCCGGATTTTTGTCTAAAGGATTGCTCATTTTCGACTTTAAAATGTTGATTGAAGTTTTATATGAAGGGTGTTTTCTTAGAAACTGCTTAACATATAGCTATGAAACTTCAGACACTTGTTCAGCGTCATAAGATGACTCAGCAGCAGAAGTTCCATAACCCTGCCTTGATTTCTGTGAACATTCTTGCCCGTTTTCAACTAAGACATTTTGGTTTAAGTTTGCTTGAAGGGTATTTTCTCAGAAACTGCTGAAAATATAGCCGTGAAACTTAACACATTTGTTTAGTGTCCTAAAAGAGTATGAGAGAGGATCTTATATAAGATCACTAAACAGCAGAAGTTTTGTAACCCTTTCAACTTAGAAAAAAAGGTCCATTATCATACTCGTTTTTAGAAATGTTGGTTAAAGTTTTGCATGAACGGTCTTTTCTTAGAAACTACTAAACAGATAGCTGTGAAAATTCACACACTTGTTCAGTATTATAACGACTGTACAGCGAACGTTTCATACCCTTACTGTATTAGTCAGTAAGGGTATTAACCAACGATGCATACAGTGCCGGGTCATAGAAACTTAATTCTCAGGCCACACTTCTCAGGCCACACGTATGTGTATGTTTGTCACCCACGCAGCATGGCAGACAGTAATTGAGGACAGTTCCAGAACATATCATGGGTTAGTTTATAGGATTTAATTAGTATTACCACTGCAATATAGTGTTTGTCTGTTGGATAAAATTGACAATCTACTGTTTTAAACAGGTAAATTGTAGAATTATAATTTTAGTTTAATATTTTCATACCAGTGTAGTCAGATTAGCATCAAGCATCAACGCCATTGGGTCCCTAAACGTGATGCCACAATTTTGTCGCTTGAAAATTTCGTTTTTTGTAGTGTTTTCTTTTGTGTGTATGTGTGTGTGTTTTTGTTGTTTTTTGTTCGTTTTGCCGACTAAATCCTATGATTCCGATATCGTTAATATTCAAATTATGAGTGCTATTTATGTGTCAATGATTCGAATAGTCGAACATGCTGTACTCTGACAGCTCTTGTTACTTTAGCACGAATTACATAGATGCATACATTCATTCATGCGACAATGTACATCATATTGTTGATGGCATTTAGCTTTGACACATGCTAAGTGATTTCATTTGGAGAAACATTTCATAGCATCAATATAAAGAAATCAGAAATTTCTCTAACAACAACTGTAATTTAAAAAACTATTTACAAGAACTCTTTAAGTTTCTAGTTGTTTTTTTCTGCAATGCCCTAAAATGTCGTCCTTGACGATAAGCACTTGCACATGTAGTAAATAAGTTCGTAAATTGTCCAAAGAAAGCAATAGTTTTGTATGTTTGCCAAGTGCATTTGTAATGTTCTCTGTAGCGAATGGCGTACTCTTACCACACCAACATAAGAACGTTGGTCGATCCGTTTGAAACATAAGATATATTAAATATATCACTTTCTCAGGAGGCGTCATAGTTCAGTTGATAGAGTACCTGACTTGAAATCAGAAGGTCGTGTGTTCGATTTCCGAAAGAGGCATTTTTTTCTTATTCTGTAAATCAAATTTTACCTGTGTACAGGTACGATGTGCACTGGTCGATGTCTATACAATGAATGTTGTCCTGCGTTTATTTATCATCGCTGTATTGCACTAAGCATTTTAGCGAGCAGACCTCGGTTTAAAGTCGCATCCGAAGGACTGGTAAGGTAGGAAATACTTTTCTGAAATATTAATAATGCTAACCATTACACCACGGCGCTACCTTGATGTCCTGCTTATATTTGCTCGCTTAAATACCCGATTTTGACATGAGCTGGTGAACTAAAGACACGCATACAAATAAGAAATCGATTGATATAGATACTCTGTAGCTCTAAGCCGGTGCTAGGAGGCGTGAGAGGTATTGAACTTTACATTACATGTCAAGAACAGACTCAATAAAACCGAGTCTGTTACTTTTATCTCTTGTTTATGTTTGTTGCTTCCAGGGGAGCCCATTTTCAGTATTTATTTACAATTGCGGTCATTGCACCCTCGACCTTAAGAACTCTAATTCAAAGTCAATATAATATACTTTGTACTGCTCTCTTAATTATAATCGATGCACCAAGTTCCATGATTAGGCATCTATATTCCAGAAATAAGTCTTCTTGCAATCCGTTATTGCTTCCGACTGAAATTTACATTTATCGGTGTAGTGGCACTGAGAAAAGCCGACGGATGACAATTAGATCTGATGGCGATTAGTTTTGCATATTAAGTATAATTGTGCATCCTTAGGCAATTATTGGCATATTGTTGGCGACAGTATGAATCGAGCGATAACATTTTCTCAGGCAGTAATGCTGACTTTGTGTATATTGATTCACTTTAACCTAAACCTAAAAGTGGTAGAGGATAATTACCATTAAACTAAAACTGATCTAGAGGCATGCCTAAAATAACTACGTCCCGTAAAATCCAAAATGGCCGACTTGAAGGAAAACAAATTTCTATAAGCAGGAACAATACACGTTTGTTCTTTAGATTTACAGAACACATTTGGCACACATATATTCAAACAAAACATACAGACAATGTCCACATTGCGTGAAATCAAAGATGTCTACCACAGTAATTGACCATTTACGAGAATGTTTCTTGTCTGTATATTTTGACAATAAACGCTATATTTTCACCCAATGTAAATACTTCAATCACAAAAGTTTCAAATACAGGTTACATTTGAATTATGAAGAAACCCTTTTATAATATACCAGTTCATATAAATAAAGTTGCAAGTCACTAGTTTCATTGCGATGTAAACCATCTGTTTACATTTTTGTTTGTGAAACATCCTAATGATGTATTATTCAAATAAACTATTATTTGTTCATGCGTTATAGCGTCTAATTATAAATGCACTTCTGGTTTTATATTTTTTTTTTTTTTGTTTACGCATATAAATCGTTTGAGAAACCTTTTCCGATTGTCTGTAGAAATCAACCGACTAGAAACCAGGTCCTATAACGATACGTAATAAATATACAACTACTTCGGGTAATAATCGACTTTAGCAAGCAATTACTATTCTGAAATTAATATAGAAATGTATTATTTTTAAATATGCATGTTAGATGGACACTGCACAAATAATATGTGTCTAGTGGAAATGCTTTGGACTCTAGATCGAAAGGTCGTGGGTTCGATCCTCACCGTGGCCATGTTATGTATCCTTGAGCAAGATAACTAATCCACATTGCTTAGAACTGGTTCTACCCTAGATGCCATTGAGAGTGATTAATAGGAGTTGTAAGAACTCGTTTCACAATCGATGTAAAAGAAATATGTTTAAACTAAACATATAAGGTTATTTACAAATAGATAAAAGAAAGAGACTTTAGATAACTAATTATTTATTTTTAACTTTCATATAACATCATTGAAATAATTTGATCAATCAGTGAGCAATAAAATGACACACATGGAGCCACGTTTTATAGTGGGTACACTCGGTGTTGATCGTTGATGCTCAATTGACTTTAAAACTTTATAAAATAATTTATAGTAACAACTATTATAAAAGCTTTAAGTGTGTGTGTGTGTGTGTGTGTGTGTGTGTGTGTGTGTGTGTCTTCGTTCGAGCTTTTATGGAGATGTAGGATAAAATCAGAGTAAACCCTTTTTTTTTCACTTAATGAATATCTAAACATCTCTGAAGTTATGAATTCCTAATCACGTGGTTGTTACAAAAACGCTAAATGTACCCATTGCACCTGTTATTGTTGGAATGTTTTTTTTTTTTACTGTTTTTACTGCTTACCTGCTCAGAACAGTTCTTGAACTGTTATATAGTGTGTCGGCCGTAAAAACGTTCTCTGACCTGACATTTACGATCGTCTGCGAGAAGAAGTGTTTCTGGTACTAGTAGCTATGTAAGACTGCTATATAGTCAGTGCCAAACCCGTACTTGTATCATGTCTCCTCTAATTGGTCTGGAGTAAATGATGTGTGCTGGAATGTGTTATGACCGTAATCGGTTTTGCTTGGGTAAATCATTTATATTTATAGAAAGTTGTGTTTCATACACAGCTTATATGCTTCGGGATGGTTAAAATTATGTACTTTTGATTTTATGAATATTGAGTTCTGATCAACCGGGGGCTAGGGGGCGTGAACGGTAGCAAGCATATTTCATTACCGTTCATGAACAGTCTCAATCAAACCGAGATGGCAATATTTCGTATTTATCGTGTTCGGACGTTTCCAACGGTCCAATCTCATAGAAAATAGAAAATACATTTTAAAGCAAAGAAAATCTCTAAAAAAAATATTAATAGGGTTTTTATTCCTGGCGCGAACAGGGGCGTAACTTGGCATACGCACTGACGCACGTGCGTACAGGCTATTAAAGAATCAAACAAATAAAAAAGGCTAAAAATGCAAAAAAATCAATAAAAACTGAAAGTATAGGGGGTTAGGCACATTTGTGAATCCAATACTCGATGGTGCGTATACCTAAATTAGCCCCAGGAATGCCCCTGGCGAGGCGCCAGGGATGAAAATCCCCTTAACGGTATCAACTTTTGTCCACATACTATGAGTTTGAAAAACATTATCCCTTTGGTTTCCGAGTTCTCTACTTCCGCTGATAGGCATGGTAAATTCACTTCGGGCCTCTTCGGCGATGTCCCTTGTCTGGGTGCCATTCGCAACATCTCGCCATAAGCGAAGAATGACGGAATTTGCCGACTATGTATGATCAAAGACATCGGAACTCTTCGTTACTTTCCGCAATTAGAGAGGATGAATCAATACTGGCCAATTGTCTCGACAGTGACCACTTATCGACCAATAATCGATAAATACGACTAAATAGAACAATTTCAACTGACTAAGCAGTTTAATAAGCACTACTGACGCTACCATTCACAGTATTCAGGTCTTGCGTGAGTGAATCAGCCTAAAACATTAGAGTATATACTATTTTAATTATGACGTCATCCGTTTGATGCCGTGGCCTAATGGTAACATCTCCCGACTTCCATGGTGAAGATCCGAGTTCAAGTCCCTAAAAAATGATTTTCTTTTTTTCCCCTCTTCACTGCAATAATAAGTAATTATAAACTATTTGATTAAATATGGACTATTAAATATTAATTTAAGGAGTATTTTGGATCTTTTGATTTAGATTACTATAAACCAATGACTAAAAATCTTAATCGGACTCCATTTTCCAGCATTTCCATGAATAATGTTGACAATACATGTAATTTATATATTATTAGAATTGGATCCTTTTTTCTCCCACCACTAAGTAAGAATTTAATGCGCAGTTTATAATAACAAAGAGCTGTCGAAGAACAACGCAGCTCCACTATTCGATTTTTCAAACAGTAATAAATTATATAGCCAGTATACAGTATACCATCAGAAAAAAGGCTGTGAAATTTTATTTTTTTATCAGTTTTAATTAAAAAAATGCTGTCATTTTAAAGAAATTTGTGGTCAAAAAATGCAACTCGGGGATGGAGGGGATGAGAATCTAGCATTTTTTTTTATTGTGACCTCATTTCAGTTTTCTTTTTATCGATATTTCATCTGTGTATCTGAATTTAATCTAAATTGTTTTGTATGTAAATGATTGCGTTCAAATTTAAATGTTAATATCCAAATAATTCAAAACGCAGAGAGATGTAAAAAAATAAATAAAAACAAAAATATTCGGGTGTTGGTGATGATGGGGTGAGGGGTGGGTGGTGGTTGTTGGATGGGGTGGTGGGGATGGGGATGGGGTGGGGGCACATGATTGAAAAAGGTGTAGATTTGATCAAACAAAACAACAGTATGTTCAAGTTGGGATATCTTTGAGAACCTGACCATTCCACCTACTTTCACGCACCTTCGCAACATATCGATGATTCTGAATTTATCTGAAATTGAGTTTGTACGAATGGTCCGTTCTGAACACATGCACGTGAATCTCGTAGTGTGTTACAATACAAGTTTAATGCTTTTTTTCAATTGTTTCATATTGGCGATTTACAGGTACATAGAACATAAAATAATAAAAAAAGCTGCATAGGAGCCAATTTATTAGGCTAGTGAATCTCAATATTTGTTTACATATAAAAGGACGATCCGATTAATGCAGTATCCTCAATTATAGTTTGAAATTTTAAGTTTATTACTCAAACTGGATAAATCCCCATTTAGGCCGTGCCTTTTTCATATTATTAAATATATAGATGTAAAATGTATAAATTGTATGCTTTTTTTCATTTGCAGTGATTTTCTTTGCTTTAAAAGACATTTTGTCAATATGCCACATACGGCATTTATGCTTCTTTCCAAATTTTCAATTGATCATATCTCCTTTACTTTTCTTGGTATTTTAATAACTCTTTCAGCTTTTTTTTAAAAAGTTTTTCAGAGCCCTTTAAAATAAACCTTGTTTGAAAATAGTGCATCAACCACTTTAACAATCCGACACCATGTCCACCTGGAATACCGCAAGAATAATGAATGACACAGTAGTGTGTGATAGCGCATAAAGCGTTTAAAGTAAGACGCGGAACGTTGAGTATACGTTCTCATTCTGCATAATATTACTACACAGTCACAGAAAATATATTTTAAAGCAACGAAAATCACTGAAAATGTATCAAAATTAAATATACAGATGTAAAATGTATAAATTCTATGCTTATTTTTCATTTACAGTGATTTTCTATACTTTAAAAGACATTTTGTCAATATGTCATATATGGTAAAAAGGCGCAATGTTCCAAAATGGCCGCCTCCATTTATGGTTCTTTCCAAATTTTCAATAGGTCATATCTCCTTTATTTTTCATGGTATTTTAATTTTAAAGTTTTTCAGCGCCCTTTGAAATAAACCTTGTTTGAAAATAATGAATAATAAATGGCACAGTAGTGTGTGATAGCGCTTAATGCGTTTGAAGTAAGACGCGACACGTTGAATATACGTTCTCATTGTGCATGTTATTTCTACACAGTCGTTCTTGTATATCACTGAGAGGCGTACGTGGTCGAGTGGCTAGAGTCTCTGACTTGAAATCACCTGCCCCCCACCGCTGTAGGTTCGATCCCTCCGGGGCCTAGGAATCTTTATGTGAGGAAGCTATCCAGCTGGCTTGCGGAAGGTCGGTGGTTTTACCCAGGTGCCCGCCCGTGCATGGAAATTGTCCGGAGGGGCACCTGGGATTTTCCTCCACCAGTGGAAGCTGGAATGTCGCTATATGACCTTAGCTGTTTGTGCGACTATAAAATCCAATTCAATTCAATTGTATATCACTGAGAACTGCACGGGAAACTATGCTGAGTGAATTTTATTAAATATTACAGTAGAAACAACCAACTGATTAAAAAAAAAATTAGCCTATATTACATTGTGTTCAATGGGCTGATTTTCACCGGTCCGACACCTCATGCGATCAGAGCAGACGATTTATGTTTTATTTATTTATTTATTCTCTTTATTTCCTCTTTACAGAGATTAAGATGTGCAAATGTGCAGAGCGCAATAACACGTAATACTGAACGAATGCAATTGTGAATCATTCAGATAACTTATTACAGGAATCAACATTTTCAATTCAATGAACAAATACAACACAAAGAACAATAGATCATTAAAATTATGAAAGATAATATCATATCATGTGTTATATCATATGTTATATCATATGTTATACATACACAATGATATTAATTATAAAGATATATATCTTTATTTTCAATATATATGAAAACAGTTAGTATATATGTTATCACAATATAACTTACACAAGCAAGTATGCAATCATGTGTCTCTATATCACTCGCAGTTTCAGTTGTTATTGCAAATGTTTTCATTATATCACTATGTACGCTATTTCGCCTTTCGTAAGGCTATGTCATATGATCTACGTTTAAACAAACGTCAACAAAGCTGTATGCATTTCTTTACGTAAAACTATGCCATCAAATGTAGGTTTAAACAAAGCTGTACGCATATCTGAAGAACAGTTCTTGGAGTTCAATTGTATTCAATATATCTGATGATTTTCCGATAACATGCTGAAGAAATGATTCATTATCATAAGTTTGTAACTCTCTTAGAAGAGCAGTGCCAAATTGGGATACAACCCCGTTGAGGAAAGTTTCACGTAAAGCAAATGTGGCTTGGCAAGCTGTGATTACGTGTAAGTAAAAATCAGTATGTATGGTCTCACACAAGGGACAGATCATTGCTATTTTCGTTGGAAGATCAACCCATATTTTACTTACAACTACCGAGTTAGCGAGAGTTTGTCTGTCCGGAGCACATTTCCATACCATCGCTGGGGAGATATTATTATGAACACACACAAATCTGGAGAATGTTTTGTCAATTTGTGTTCTATTCATCCAGTTTTGGACGTCTTCATGATGTATGACTTTGCTACATATGGTTTTCCATGCTTGTTTTGATGGGAAAACACCAACCTCAGCATAATTATGCAGAAAATGTACCATTTCGTACTTTCGAAGGACGTTATAAATATCGGGGATGTACCCCGTTTGTTTATTATCATTTCTTACCAGAAACATTGCCGGTCGATTATTAAAAATGTGCTTAGGAAGATTTGTTGGCATGCTACACAGTTTTTACAAAAATCTCAATTTTCGTTTTTCTATATCAGATTGAATTTTCGACCAACCTAGAATACTCATACACATATCAGTTCTTGTTAATACATCGAAATCTTGAATCTTTTTACAACAAAGCCGGTAAAATATTTCCAATTTGTCAATGTCTCCTTTCGTTAAGTTAAACCACAATTCTGAACCATAAAGTAAAGTTGGCACACATCTTTTTCTAATAAGTGAGGCCGAAGTTAATGGATTGAGTTGATGTGGATTCATACCAAGTGACAGAAGAGAAAATAAAGACGAACGTGCCTTTGTACATGCATTTTTAATTTTATCTTCATTTTTAAGTTTGTCATTTATATTTATGCCAACGTCTTTGATATTTCTTACTATTTCTATTTGATCGTGTCCTAGTGTAAAGCTAGGGTGAACTTTTTTCTGGAGGTATTTCCAAATATTACCATATTGCTTTTTTGGCGGTTTATTATGTGTCGTCATCTACAAGTGTATGCATGAACAACGTTGAGCATATTTTGCAAGTTTTCGGGGAAAGTGCTCTGCTAGTGTAGAGTTACCAGCTTTTGTATCTAGTATACATATTCCCAGATTACTGTCTGATAGTTCTTGCAATAATCCATCTATAAATAGGTTATACACCCAAGTCGATGACGGATCCCCTGTTTAACAGGAAACCAGGTTGATCTGGTTCCACAGATATATATACTGCTTTTCATGTCGCTATGTGCATTAACCAAGATGTTTCACATATTTCCTCGAATACCGAGCTGATGTAATTTGTAAAATAGACCATTTAACCATAGTGTGTCAAAAGCTTGTCTTGTGTCTAGGGAACACATATATACCATACTACCTAATTCTATGTTTTATAGCAAAGATTCGTGAATATTAGATGAGGCGGTCATGGAACGTAACTGTTGTTGGTACACGTTTTGTTGCTCATTCGGGAATATAATATTATCGGTTTTAACCCATCTGTTTAGTTTTAAATGTAAAACTTTTTCAAATAATTTATTAATTGCTGGTAATAACGTTATAGGCCTATAATTTCTTGGATCGGACCTGCTTTTGCTGTTGCCTTTATACACTGGTATGACAACCCCTTTTTTGCAATGTTTAGGGAATATTTGTTCAGCAATGATTAGGTTAAACAGTTCGGCAAGTGCACAGTTTAAGGAATTAGGGATTTAAGATATTCATTATATATGTTGTCAAACGACGGTGCTTTTCTATATTTTAGAGAGCGCACAAGGTTCTCTACATATTCGGCAGTGATATCCGAGTTCAATTTAGGCGAATCTGGTAAATCATTGTTTGTCCGTTTAATTTTGCGGATTTCTGATTCTATTTTCGTCTTAAAGGAGGCATCAAAGTTATTAGACTCGAGAGGGGTATAAACTCCTTCGTAGAAATTTCGAAATTCCTAACAAATACCTTGCGGGTCTCGTATCATTCCATTGCCTGAATCAATTTGAAAACTGGAGGATGCTTTTTTACCCTTTTTATTCTTTACAAGACCCCCAAAAAGCTTATTATCACAATCTGATGTGTTATTAACATCATCATACAATTTATTTATTTTCTAGTTCCTGTATCGCTTGTTTCTCTGTAATCGTTTGTATTCCGCATACGATTCCTGTATCATTCCTCTTGGTCTACCTTTTAAGATCCAATTAATCCTGGCATGACGCTGGGCTTTATGTGCTAGCTTAACCTCATTATTCCAGTAAGGTTTTGCATGCTTATTATATTGTGATTTAGGGAGTGTATTTGCCGCATACGTCAGTGAAGTTACAATCCCGTCATAAAAAGTATCAATATTGGTTTTATCGAGATTGAACAAAGAATTTGATAAAGTCTCTTGATAGTTGTTTATATAGTTGTCATCTACTTTATGCCACGCTACCTTCCTATCGTTTGTGGATATACCTTTTGCTTCGATTTGAGCATAAATTGGAAGTGATCTGATACATTAAATAGATCATCATCCAGGACCGGGTGGTCCCGTGTATCGGTCTTTCTTCCGAGCACGTTAAAGAACCATAGAAATCTATTCGATAATAAGAGTAGGGCATGGTTCCCGGATTCCTATGTATCCTTCCCTTCTCTCTGGGGCGGCTCTAAATAACCTATACTGTGTTGATGAGCCGTTAAACAACATTCAATTAATATATGGTGTAGCATTCTGTAGTAGAAAATGTGAAACTTGGACCTGTGCGTAGTGTCAGGTGGGCAAGAGATAATGATCATTTACCAGTCTAGATAAACATTTGTCTCTAGGTGACTTTGTCGCGTTGCATAATTCGTTATTTAAATCTGCGTTTAAATCACCTGCGATTATTACTGTTCCGTAATCTGAGTAAGAATCTAAAATAGCAGGCAATGTGTTTATTTCATTCTCATAGTCAGTATACTGATAATTAGCAGATGGCAAGTATGCACAGATTGCAAATATTTTTGAGTTGTCATTTAGGGTTATTTCTATACCAGCGTTTAAGTTTGTCATTTATATGTATGCCAACGTGAATAAAGCTCCTCAAATTCAGGTTTTCTTACTTTAATTAGATCTCGTCACTTGCAATAGATTCTTTTTTACTTATATTTTTTAGCTCAGCTGAGCCGAAGACTCAGAAGTGAGTTATTGGGATCACCGTCGTTCGTCAGTCTTCATCCGTCCTCCATCGTGAACATTTGCTTTATACTTCGTATAAAAAACAGCCTGGTCAATTTTAAACAATCTTCACATGGATAATCCTTAGGTCAGTGTTTTTCAAATTTGTTAAAAGTAGGTTAACGCAACATCCAAATGGCCGCCATTACATTAAAAGTTCAACACTCTTAAAAAGCTTCTTCGCAAGTACCAGTGAACACATTTTAACAGTTTTTCTATATTAAGGATCGCCAACCTATTGAATATCAAGTTTCTATAAAGAGATTTTGCATGTTTTACATAGACATTCCCGGGGAAAACTTAAAAAAAAATAGTACAGAGCTAGTGGTCTTATATTTTGCATGTACGTGTGTTCAAAGTGTGACTCTGGGAACAAATGTGGCCCCGCCCGGGGGCTCATAGAGTTGTATAGGAAAATATTTTAAAAAACCTTCTCAGAAACTACAAGAGTTGGAGGTCTAACTGTTTGCAAGTAGCATACGCGTAAGGTCCTCTGCTGAGTTTGTTCAAATGGTGATCCAGTGGCCTTTGACATAAGCTCAGTTTTACATAGAGTTACACAGGATCGTCATTTTAAAAACGTTTTTGTCTGAAACTAAAACTGCTAGAAGTCCTACATGTGTAGTATAAGCTTATTGGCTTTGACCAAGTTTGTTCAGATGTTGATCCTTGGGTCAAATTTGGTACCGCCACACTGGCTGGTCACATGATTCTCATGGACTTATACAGCGAAAAAATTAAACAATCATCTTCTCTGAAACCACAAGATATAGAGCACTCATATATTGTATCAAGCATCAGCTTATGGTCCACTACCAAGTTTGTTCAAATTACGACCTAAGGGCAAATCTGGTCTAGTCCTCGGGCCATAGTTTTACAAAGAGTTATATAGGAAAACCTTAAAAAATACTCTTCTCTGAAGGTACAAGAGCTATAGGTCTAATATTTTGTATGTACCATAAGCTTATGGTCCTCCACCAAGTTTGTCCAAATGGTGTCCATTGAGTTAAATTATGCCCCACCCCAGGGAGCACATGTTTTACATAGATGTATGTAGGGAAACAAACTGAAAAATATTCTTCTCTTCTCTGAAACCACATAACATAGATCTCTCATATATTGCATGTGGCATAAGAAAAACTATTGTCTTGATGTTGAAAATAAATTATTGCTACACTTATAAATAAACGCTATAATGTCTGGTCCTGCTAATTCTAGACTGGTACATAGCCGTAAAATGAATTTTAAGGGGAAAACGGACATACCGTTTCGCACACTTTCCCGTTCGCGCATCGAATTTTTCGCAAACATTCTGATTTTGATTCGCCCGTCAGTTATTATGTTTGTGAATAAGAGTTTTAACAGCATTAATTAAATGATAATTTAAGTAGAATGATAATGCACACACTATACATTCATTATTCTAATATAAATATGGTTACGATGAATTTGATTATTTGACTGCCATTTGTTCGTGAATTTATTTTTTAATTTTCCATCTGCCACTCCATTCACTAACCATATAGAGAGCATATCGTACATGATACAATAATTAAAATTTGAGAAACACATAGCAGAACTGATGTTTAAATTACAATGAATTTTCTTTATTCCCTGTTTAATTTAATATGCAAAACATAACTTACATGATTTACAGAGGACTATTAGCTCTTATTCAAATCAGGAACGTGTTAAAAACTAATAATACGACTGGAATGAAACTTCACACAATGATAGAGGGCAAAAAGAGTAAGTGCAAAATGCATGATCTATAACTCTATCTTCATTTAAAGAGTTCTTGCCCTTTGTAAGTTTATATTTAGAATTCTTCTCTGGAGCATAACTTATAAACTTCTAGTTGGACTGGAATGAAACTTCGTACAATAATAAAGGTCAGTGAGAGGAAGTGCTATCATGTGTCTAGCATGAAAGTTCACACAATGATCGAGGAAGTACAGAATGTAATAACCATAACTTTGTCTTTATTTAAATTAAAGTTATTGCCCTTTGTAATTTCATACATACAATTCTTGTTACAACTGATAAAACATTCAAAGAAAGTCTCCATTTCTATCATAAAGTATCATAATTAGTGGCTGCATTCTCCTTTTTCTATGTTCTGTTTGGTGAATTATTTTACATGCAAACTTTTCTGCTACGACTTGATGCTGTGCATCAATTTGTGCGCATCACTTTTTTCTTGTCTTTAAAGGGGGTACATCAGGATTTTTCTAGAAACAACTTAAATTACAAAATTGTTCCCGTTGATGATAAAACACTTATATTAATCAAAATATGATGTTAGAACCATTTTGTTAATGTCTAAACTTTGAAAACACCATATAGACAGGACGGAATCGGACGTAAAATGCTGAAATTAACCCTGGTGCGTCACCTAGGATAGCATGTATTACTGTGCAGAATGAATTTCTTTGCAAATAATGGATACTGTTTAGGCTCATTCATTATGTTTTGGCCATGTGGAATAGAAAATATTAATATTTGTCAATTTTATGTCGGACACCTAGACCGCCATGAAAAGCCTGATGTACTCCCTTTAATGTAGATCATAACACAATAAACATAGACGCAAAAGTCGAACAGGAAACGTAGAACTCGTACAACGCAGCCAGACAAACAACGCAGTTTTAAGGCAAAAACATGAGCATTTCGTTTTTTTCCTTCAGAAAAAGTGGCTGTTGACGTAATTTTAAGCTTGACAAGTCGAGTCTCTATTTATTCCTAATGATTTCTTAAAGATAAACAACTATATATTTCCTGGAATCGTCTCTACCAAACACACGTGATATAGTGTACCAGAAAACCTAGGCTGAAGGTGTATACTCTGTAAACAATGTTTGAACCGCAGGACCTGGTTTGATATTTCAAAATGGTAAAATTAATTACCATCCATATATTTGAATTAATGAATATTTTGAATCAGTTCTACATGTCTTAAGCATTGACGCGTAACGGGTGATTAATAAACATCGCGAGGTTAAGCGTAATAATGGCGCAAATACAAATAATTATAAAGCATTCAGGAAACAATGTTGTTAATTTTAATGCAAGGGATGAAAAAGAAAAGTTTTAATACTTACAAAAACAGATTGACATTATAGAAATATCAAGTAAATAGGAAGTAAATAGGAAGTAATAAATAGGAAGAAGTAAATAGAAAGTAATAAATATCAAGTAAATAGGAAGTAAATAGGAAGTAATAAATAGGAAGTAAATAGGAAGTAATAAAAAGGTAGAAGTAAATAGAAAGTAATAAATATCAAGTAAATAGGAAATAAATAGGAAGTAATAAATATCAAGTAAATAGGAAGTAATAAATAGGAAGAAGTAAATAGAAAGTAATAAATATTAAGTAAATAGGAAGTAAATAGGAAGTAAATAGGAAGTAATAAATAGGAAGTAAATAGGAAGTAATAAATAGGAAGAAGTAAATAGAAAGTAATAAATATCAGGTAAATAGGAAGTAAATAGAAAGTAATAAATATCAAGTAAATAGGAAATAAATAGGAAGTAATAAATAGGAAGTAAATAGGAAGTAATAAATAGGAAGTAAATAGGAAGTTCAAAACTATTTCTTTCATTATTTGCTGACCTATAGATGACCATTGATTTAAAAAAGCACACGTCATTCTATCGTGTTTGCCTCATGTTTATTTGTTTGAATGGTGTTTTACGTGATTTGTTTAGCAAATCTTAGGCCATATATACTGAAAGGAAAAGAAACGCATAATCAATAAATTGCCTATACTACACTATTATATACACCTAATTCCACGTAATATTCCAGATATATACCTCAACGTGTTTTGTACAAAAAGGGGCTACAACTTATTACAGAAAGGAAAACTCTGCCATATAGTAGACCTTTTAATCAAAGTATACTTTGTTACACGAAATTCATAAATGTTGAAGTTTCGCTTGAAAAAGTCAAGCCATTTAAGCATTGTGTTTAATGTTAAGAGATTGCAACGTTTAAAGGCTAAATTTGCTCACCTTCTTGAGCCAAATGCGCATTATGTCGACAAACTTTAAAAATGTAACCATTGGTGTGTTCGCTTCTGTTTAAACCTTCTTTCCGAAAGGACAGGCCTCATGTCGCCCTGTACCATTCGGTTAGCAGTAGCATATTAAACATACACTATATGGCGGAAATATCCCTTATGCGTTTCTTTTTCCTTTCAGAATATGACGGTCGATTTTGTAGTGGTAGAGGCAGACCACCACATGTTTCCTGGATGGAACCAGTACTGTATACCTCCCGCCATCCGTAAGACTCGATACTTTGTCACTTGACAATAAACACTGATAAAGGTGATCCCTTGGGAGCAACAAACATAATTAAGAGAATAAAGCAGCAGACTCGGTTTTATTGAGTCTGTTCATGAGTAATGTAAGAAGCAACACCTCTCACGCCCCCTAGCACCGGTTTAAGCGGTATTCTACTTCAAAGCCACCTATATTGGGTTCGCTGCTCCCAAAGGACCAGTAAAAAATAACACTACTGATTCGAAGCACGGGGAGACGTTTTACAGCCGCCACATTGCACTAAACGAACGCTAGTGTGAATGTTAATACATACTGATAAAGGTGATACTTTGAAGTCGAGCTTCCAATCCGCAGCGGTGAAAGGCGAGACTGTTTAGACGCAGCGACTTTACTATCCGGGCGATTCAATATATTGCGAACGTAAACATATGAAAAATATTGTCTTACGCTTTATAAACAGAAGCCACCTAATATAACGTCTGTTATTACAATCAGCTATATTTGATCTCGAATTCATTAACGAACTTTCTGACGTAGTCGCCTTCTTAGACTTAATTTAGCAATGTGTATATTTATATGGAGAAGATACTTATACTGAAAAGGTGATCCCCCGGAAGCCACAAACACAAACAAGAGAGGAAAGTAGAAGATTCTGTTTTATTGAGTCTGTTCATGAGAGGCAATTATAAGATGCAACACCTCTCACGCCTCCTAGCACCGGCTTAAGCGATATTCTACTTTAAAGCAACACAGAATGGGCTTGATGACCTCAAAGGACCAGTAAATAATAACATAACTGATTTGTAGTCGGGGCGACCTTTTACGGCCGCCACACAGCACTAAACAAATGCTAGTGTGAATGTCAATAAATACAGAAAACCGCCTAGCACCGGCTTAAGGTATACAGGAAGTAAATCACTGTGGTATTCATGCCTGATGTAGATGCCTGGTGTACGAAAGTAGTTCCCGAATATATAATCCCTGATTTTTTTTGTGATAAAAGGTATTTTTGTGCATTTAAGGCCTGTTTTTCTGGCTGAAATGACTTTATTGACTTGTTTGTGATAGCTAAGAACCATTTGCATGGTTGTATGATGATTTTATTTATCAACTTGAAAGTTTTGAAAGTGAAGTAGAAGACATTTAAGAGGTGCCGAATGAATGCAGTTTGTTCACGGTGTCAACAAAGATCAGAATTTTATTTTCTTATATGTCACATGACCCCTACTATATCTCAGCAGTTTTCTAGAGAGGCAGGTCTCTTGACTAAGAATGTGTAAGTGAATCTTACTTTGAACTTCATTTTGAAAAATGGCTAACATAAAGCTTGGACAATATTGCATTGGACTCAATGGGATTTGGTTTACTTCCGGTACACATTAAGCGATATTCTACTTTAAAGCCACAAAGGTCGGGCTTAATGGATCAAAGGAACAGAAAGTAACAACACTACTGGTTTGTAGTCGGGCGACTTTTTAAACGACATGCTCCGCTAAAAGATTTCGCAAGGTGTTTATACATTTGAAACCAAAACAAAAACATTATAGCAAACTCAAATATTTGTACAAACAGTTTCGTTAATGAACTTTTTTGATGAAGCATACACTTCAGAGAGACACACTGTAACATTGCTTCATTTTCGCCCAAACATATTTCGAAAGCAAGAATGTGTCCTGGCTGATATAGTGAAGTTTATACCTGGAAGCACTTTATTAAAAAAATAATACAATAAGGGTTTTCGGTATTAAAAAGGAAAATAACTCTAATCAAAATCCAAATCATCAACATGTACACATTTTTGTTCAAATTGTACACACCACACTGTATATGTCACATTCTCGTTTCTTATCAATAATAAAGGCCGGGGTAAGAGATGCCGAATGAATGCAGTTTGTTCAGGTGTCAACAAAGATCAGAATTTTATTTTCTTATATGCCACATGACCCTACTATTCTCAGCAGTTTTCTAGAGAGGCAGGAATGACATTTAAGAGGTGCCGAATGAATGCAGTTTGTTCACGGTGTCAATTTATTTTAATTGAAAATGATTTCATTATATAAGCTTGACGTCGATAGGTTTAGAAAAACTACAACTTAAATATCTAAATTGAAATACACTTACTGAATAAGGGGTAAGGAAGAACACAATAATACATTTATTTTTTGTAGACCTTTGGAATAGTTTGATGCGGGTTAACATGTGTAAATCTGATCTCAAATGTTCCGTGTGTTCCTTTTAATGTCAGTCATTGTATTGTCGCAAGTATGTTTAAATGACGACGCATTAGAGAAGCCGTAAAACATGATCGCGATAGTCGAGATCATCTGCGACGCGTTCTCCTGAACAAAGTTTGATTTTTGCCGATACACTGGTAAGGTTTCTGATTGGCTGAGACAGGAACACCTGCTATCCAAGATATACAGAAAGGCAGAAAGACGATAAATGTATATATAAACAAAGCGGGAAACTACATCATTATATCGACGAACTAAATGCGGATGGTAAGAAATACTTTAATACAAAAATAATAATTACGGTCACGTGGTTCGTGTTGGTTCCAGTTTCAAATTTGTTTCTGCACAACTTGTCGAGACGTTTGTGTTTACAATCAAGCGTCGAAGATGATCAATAATAGATCTGCGACCATTACGAGAATGCTACTGTAGCAATAGTAATAAGTACAATACTACGGAATTCCGTTAGGGCCATCGCCTTTCAATGTGTTGATCTGAAACGCGATACTCGATAGTACGATGATGAAAACGCGAAATCACGAAACTACGATAACGAAAACGCGATAACACGATGATGATAACGCGATACTACGATAACGAAAACACGATAATACGATAGTACGATGATGATAATGCGATATACTATCGTGTTTTCACCATCGTACTGTCGCGTTTTCACCATCGTAATATCGTGATATCGCGTTTTCGTTATCGTAGTATCGTGATTTCGCAATTTCATCATCGTACTATCGAGTATCGCGTTTCAGATCAACACATTGACAGGCGATGGCCCTAACGGAATTCCGTACAATACTGGTTAACCCGTCTTGTTGTTGACAATTTTACGCGCAGAAATAAAGACGTATAGTCTGATTTGCGACAGATGCACTTTTAATTCAAGGCAATTTTCTGAACTTTAAAGAGACACACAGCAATTCGGAAGTTTGTATCGAGCTGTACAATTAAAGGGACACATGGCAATCTTGAGTTTTATTCAAACATTAAAATTTGCTCACCAATTTAGTTATCCTGCGTCATTTTGACTTTAAAACTGCTTGCATATGATTAAATAAAAAATTGAGATTTCAATTTTCTTCAATATTTCACGAAATTTTTAAACATATTATTGATGCACTATTATACAAATTTAGTAATATGTAAAAATAATTTGCTTTGAACTATTCTAACAATTACTATTAATAATTGAACAAATGCAAGTGAAGAGAAAAACTAACGGGACGCCGTCAGTTTTTAAAAAATGAAGATTGCCGTGTGTCCCTTTAACATCTCGATTTATTAATTCAGTATCATTTTCGCTTTAAACTTGCTTGCATAAATTAAATAAAAAAGAAGAGTTTTCAAATTTTCTTCTTTATTATACTAAATATTGAATATATTATAAGTGGAATATTATCAGTAGTTAATAATCTGCAAAAACAATATGCTTTGTATTATTCTTCTAATTAATATTCTTGCTTGAACAAATGCAAGTTATGCAGAAAAACTAACGGGACGCCGTCAGTTTTTAAAAAAATCAAGTTTGGCATGCGTCCCTTAACCATCATATATGGGTGTCAGGATTATTACCAAGTGCGTTAAAATATACATTTACTGCATCATTCTTGGTAACTAAACTGTTTTACATGCGGGATACATTCTTTAGAGTATATTAATCGAATGTACAATCCTCTGCATATTAAAGATCTGAAGAGTCCCGTCTTACTACATATAACGTAAAAGGCATCAAAGAAGGGATTTTTATAATAAATAATAGAATTGAAAATCTTATAAAACACTTAAATAGTAAAAGCCCATTCATCGTTATATAGCGTGTCTCAAAAGTACACCGCTTAACTATAAGGTATATATATGCATAATATTTCCCCTAAAGCACATTTAAGATAATGTTAATGTGTCCGAGTCAACACAGTCAGACATCATTAAGAAAAGCAAGTGCAAACGTCGAGCAGGACAGCTGTCATTCACAGAACGGAGCAGGACAGCTGTCATTCACAGAACGGAGCAGGACAGCTGTCATTCACAGAACGGAGCAGGACAGCTGTCATTCACAGAACGGAGCAGGACAGCTGTCATTCACAGAACGGAGCAGGACAGCTGTCATTCACAGAACGGAGCAGGACAGCTGTCATTCACAGAACGGAGCAGGACAGCTGTCATTCACAGAACGGAGCAGGACAGCTGTCATTCACAGAACGGAGCAGGACAGCTGTCATTCACAGAACGGAGCAGGACAGCTGTCATTCACAGAACGGAGCAGGACAGCTGTCATTCACAGAACGGAGACATCCAAAACATAGCAGTTACACAGAATATACACAGTGCGAGATAGCACGAACATAAACTGATTGAACAAATAAGACAGATATAGATGTTTTTCTTAGAACCATTATTTCAAATCCAACAAATGTGATTTGCTTGTATTATACAACTATCTACTTATCTTGAGGTCAATGGTTAAAACTATTCTTCCGATGGAAAGACTATTGACCACGAGGATGTTGCTCTACATATGAAGAATAGTTTAAATCTACTGACCGAAAGAGAAGTAGATAGTTAGTTGCTTTATTATATTAAAAAAGACAAAGACAAGAGTCCAACTAGTTTTAATATTATCAGTTTTTATTTTCTATCCATTATCTACGGATGTAAACCGACGATGGAGGTTTTCTGATACTTCAAAAGCTCTAAAAGTAGATATAAAAATCGAACGGGAAAAGTAGCATTCACGGACGACAGTCAACCACAAACATACACAGAAACAAAAACACCGTTAATTATGAATAAAAGGCAAAATAAGACATCGCAAACACAAAAGGGTTGTCAATAGGGCTACCGCATTGGAACGGTCAGTGGCGAAACAGGGTCCGTTGGGGGTGGGGGTGGGGTGTGGGGTGGGGGTTTACCTGGTTTAACCCGGTTCTATGGCGCATCGAACCTCACTCTTACCCTATTGTCATCCAAATGAACGGGACAGGGTAAGATATCCCTGCCAGGTTATAATCTCTAACAAACAAGGCAGCATTAATAGGCAATATAAGTAAAATACATAAATGATCATGTATATATAATATAAAAAAAGCAAAAGCATAGAAAGCCACAAGGCAAGTACTGAATGACTTGGCAGAAGCCAGAGCAACAAGAGAATAAACCGTTATGGGTACGACAAGACAAGATTAAAGACAAACATCAAACGCTACCGTCCTATAAGGATTTAGGTAAACGTCATCATAGGGTCCACAATCTGTCCGGTCATCGCACACGTCTATTAAATCCATCTGATTGTCTTTGTAATGCCAATAAAATGAAGTTCTTCTGCAGTTGATAACGAAAACTGATTCCATTTCAACAGACGTTTGGAAATGATCTCTTTGATATCATCTGACGCTTATAGGACTCTGAACGAACTATTGACTCTGTTAGGAAACTACTAGTATTCACATGGAAACGAAACGGAGTGAATACTTCAAATTATACACGCACACGTGACTGCTTCTAAGCCAATGACTTTAGAGTAATTGTCACATAATTGTGATATATAATCAAGAAGAATAATGACTTCGTGTCTTAAAAAATATTGCTAATCTAAAACCCATTGGTGATTACATGCACACGTGGGTTTAATGCAAAGACAAATAGGAAGATCGAAAAAAAAGAAACCAAGCCTAGAATACAAGAATATTTCATGGGTATCTGGTGAAGATAGGGACATTCCAACCCGAGGTATAATTCTTTTTATCGAACCGAGGCTCTGCTGAGATTCCGAGCCTCGGTTCCGATTAAAACAGTTATTCCCAATGATCGCCCCTACATAATCGGGAGAAGAGGGATAGAGAGAAGCAGAATAGTAATGTTGTAGTATATGTATATATAAATAGAAGGCTGGAAACTAATTTCACACTTCTTTTTTTTTTTAGGATTTTTTTTTTTACCTCTTTAATGGTCCGTCCGTAAATGTCACTCAGCGATTGGATTAGGTATACATTTTTCTTCGTTTCTGCAACATTGGTTTACCAAAATATGCTCTGCTGACTCGGAAAATCCATCAACAAAATCCCAGACAAGAAGTAGGTCTGCACAAAAAAGACAATATTTACGAATCCATCACGCGATAGTTACGGAGTGCATTGAATCTAGTTGTTCTCGTAGTTTGTTTACGTTTACAGGTCAAGGTCACATTTAATATATTGTAACGAAATAAAAGAATATTAATGTGAAGGTGTTGTAAATAATATTGGTGCATTTTATTTGAAAATTAGTAATATGTAAACAAATTGTCTTGATTTATTTAAATAATAATAATAATAATGATTTTCACATATGCAAATTTGTAAAATAAACATATATAGTGAATATATTGCAAAAGCAAAATGTCTGGAAAAGTCTCGTTTATGGATAGGTTGATCTCAGCGTTGATTTCAGATAATCCGATACACAGGGGAAAAAAACATCGTTTCCCAATTGTCTGAACTGAATGGTAATCCGATTAACAATACCAGTTACACGTTAATATTGGGTTAGAGGTTCCAAATATGAATGCATTCCATAATTGATACCGACGTTATTGCTTTCGTGCAGCCAAAACATCTACAGATAGAAAGGCAGATTAGCAGATATATACGTTGTGAAGCTTTGTAGGACATACTCTGTAGACTAAGTTTAGCAATTATGCGTAATGAAATAAACACACGCACGCACGCACGCACGCAAGCAAGCAAGCACGCACACAAGCACGCACGCACACAAGCGCCCGCACACACACACACACACACACACACACACCATGTTCATACGTTACCCGTTGAAGTGGTGGACGTAACAACATTTTGTGGTGGATCGGGCGGGTGTAAATTAACATCGAAGGTCAAAAATGATTATTTGCTTGTTCTTATTTATATATTCCAGTAGTGTGACTTAGCGCAGACACTATATTTAAATACAATTTCTAGTTTTCAACTTTTCTTCATTATTCTAACTAGGTTTGAATATATTGTTGGTGTTATATAACCAACAGTTAGTATTACTATTCTTATAATTAATATTAATGATTAAACAAATGTAATTTATGTATAAAAAATAACGGAATGCTGCGAGTTTTTAAAAAGTAAAAGAGTGTCGTGTTTTCCTTTAAAAAAATAATAACGGGACGCTGCGAGTTTTTAAAAAATAAAAGATTGCCGTGTGTCCCTTTAATAAATACTGACTTGACATAGCACGTACATGATTCCGACAACTTCGTTCTTCTTCAGTTCATTTATACATTTAACAATTTAACCGAAACAACGTTGGTCAATCAGTTGTTGGTCTGTTCTATATAGTTTTGAGCTGTAATATTACAACTTATACAACTATGAATCAAACTTGATTATTCTACTGTATGCATCGTCGGAACCTACGTTCGACTGCATTATGTTACTAGTCGTTAATCACGTAATCAATTTCGAGTGTGTTTCGACGATTAACTGCATATCACTTAGTTACTGAGAAACAGAGCTAAACGCATAAACGTCGCCGAAGAAAAACACCACCACATATATGCCTTTTTTTCTTCGAAAACGTAAGACAAAAACTGACTAGTTATTGTTCATAAGAAATGCTTTGGAACATTTTTACTAACAATCAGTAGGCATGTTCGTGCCTATGACAGCTCAATCTACATTTGTAAGAACATAAACCAGGCAAAGAGCATTTCCATTATATCCAATTTAATCGTTATATGTATAGCTAACAAATGCCGAAACATGCGGACGACAAACACATGTTTTTGTGCTTTTTTTTTCTCTTTAAAAGGATACCTGACCTGAAGCGTTACTTCGTGTTGGAGTACCTCCACCACATCAACGGCGTTACAAAACCAACTGACTGAAATACGTCTACAAAGTCATTCTGAATTTTAAATATACCAAATAAACTTGAAACCATTGCATAAGAGAGTGTCCTTTACCTCACAAAATACTGTACAATGCGATACAATTCATCCGACCAATTAACTTTAGAATTTTTCCGTGCAATTTATTGTGTTTGGGTAGAAAAAGTCATAATTTTATCGAATGTTTGAAAAAATGACAAACGTCTAGACAAATCAACGTACAGGCGAGTGTTCAAACCAGTATGGACCGCATTTTGCGCTATGTCACACTTCTGGATATACAAATAAGAAGAAGGAAATAATCATTTTCTTTTACCTTCGGTGTTGATTTACACCCGTCAGAGGCGTAGTGTTGTTACTGCCACCACATCAACGGGTAACGTATGGACATGGTGCATTTACTACGTTCATAGACTTGCAGTTTATGTTGCTTTTGAAGTTATACACACCTCAATTGTTGTCTGTAAATGTGTTTACTGTCATGATGTATGAACATGAAGCTTATTGTGTTTATTGTGTACTAAGATGTCGTGTAAATTGTTATTCCTTTTAAACGCCAGTTTAGGAGGTTCCGGAAATTCTGTTCTCATTCTGTCTGATATATGCAGCGTAGGATTTGTCCAAC
Source organism: Cyrtodaria siliqua (assembly GCA_037043455.1). Lineage (NCBI taxonomy): Eukaryota > Metazoa > Mollusca > Bivalvia > Adapedonta > Hiatellidae > Cyrtodaria > Cyrtodaria siliqua. Next base: position 16,336 of record JAWPHD010004511.1, on the reverse strand, counting down.
ACTGGGTAGTGCCCGTGGAAATGTCAGAACAAGTGGAACTCGAATCGTTTCAAACGTCTTCTCATTGTACCCCAGGAACACATCTCGGTCCTTGGAGTCCACTTTCTTTAGCTCTGCTGGAACAAAGCACTCATTATATCCGAGACTTTGAAGCTGTTATTTTATTTCAGTTCTGAGTTCTTGATAGTATTCATCTTCTGAACATATTCTTCTCACTCTGAATCTAACCCATATGGAATCCCTCTCTTTGTACATTCAGGGTGAGAGGATCCTTTGTGGAGGTCGACATGGTTATCTGTGGGTTTAGCGTACAGGTCACTTGTCTATGTCCACCGCCATATGCATGCCATCTTCGGGATGTTAAAACTATGTACTATTGATTTTATGAATATTGAGTTGTGTTCAACCCGGGGCTAGAGGGCGTGAGCGGTAGCAAGCATATTTCACTGCCGTTCATGAACAGTCTCAATCAAACCGAGACTGAAATATTTCGTATGTGTCGTGTTCGGCCGTTTCCAAAGGTCCACTCTCATACTCTTTTGAGAGAGATTTATATTTTATATATGTCAGAACGTCGAGTCGATCAGACGAGTATAAGCTCCAGTTGGATCATACTTTGTATTTTGTTCCCTAGTTTGTGGAATGTCTTCAAGGAGTCTCGTCCATGTATCCATAGGCCCTAAACATCATCCACGAACCGGAAATACACCAGTGGTAACTTATCGGATCTCTGGAAAAGTTCTTCCCACGCGCCCTTGTTCGTCGCTGCATAGTTCATTCCTAAGTGTGACCCAATTGCTGTTCCTTCCTTTTTCACAACATGTTTATTCCCGAACAAGATCGTTTTATTCTCTAACGCGGTGTCCATCATTTTGATTGATTGAATTGAATTGAATTGAATGTTGTTTAACGGCTCATCAACACAGTATAGGTTATTTAGAGCCGCTCCAGAGAGAGGGGAAGGATACATAGGAATCCGGGAACCGTGCCCTACTCTTATTATCGAATAGTTTCCTATGGTTCTTTAACGTACTCGGAGGATAGACCGATACACGGGACCGCCCGGTTTACGTCCCCATCCGACGGACGAGGCTAAGGGAAAGTGTCTTGCCCAAGAACACACCGACGAAACTCAGTGGCACCACGGAGGATTGAACCCGGGGCCTCCGGTTACAAATCCGTCGCGCTACCGACTGCGCCACGCCAGCCCTCCCATCATTTTGAGGAGGTCATATGTTGGGATCGATTGGGCTGAGCGTCGGTTTAACGTACTCTCAATCCAAGCACGTGCTTCCTTTCTTTGATACGCTGGTGGGGGTGGGGTGAGGAGGGGGGACTGGAGTTTGGCCCGACTGGTTAAAGCGTTTATATTTATATATATATATATACCGCGGAGTCAGTAGGTTTAGAAACGGTGTGCATATTTGGGAGAGGGTGGGGGTTGGGGGGAGTGGGGGCGGGGGGTTGGCGTAAAAGAAAAGTCATCAACAACAGATACTCCATCAACAACTGAGAATGCTTTTTGTCCCTCAGAGAAAAGTAATGTAGGATAGGACAGGATAGGATGCATTCCTTCTTATGCTAAACTAGTCATACATGTTATATATCATATTTTGTTTTCGTATTATTCATATACAGTTTTATTGCCATCATTAATGTCAATTGTAATGTAAGTTTTTTTTATGATCTATAATCAGTGACGACATTTCAGGTCCGGATTTCGGGGAATCAACAGGGCACTCGCGCGCCTTTACATGTATGTATATACAAAGGGTAAAACAAGAAGGTAAGAACCGTTTTGACAGTTCGTTTTTGTTTGTTTGACGGTTGCGCCGCCATTTCCGCTTATATGAAATCCTGGATCCGCCCTGTACTGTTGCATAGTGGGAAGAAACACAATCACTATACGTCATAAATATACTCATCCCTGGAACCTGTCTGACCTGCGAAGCCGAGAACAGGAATATTAATATACTGCATAAATAAGTCATATAAGTGCAGTCAATAATTGGTAACCACCTTCTTTACATATTGACATGTCTATGAAGCTTATGGAAATATAATTTTGCGACAGATCAATTAAAGGGGCACGCGGTGATTTTGATGATTTTAAACTCATGGTATCCCTTCAGATTTTCTACAAAGCTGCATATTTGATAGAATTCTTTCATAGAAACGTGTTAGCAAATGTTATAGCTCAAGCCATAGATTAAGGAAATAGTTCAAAGCAAAATTGCTTTGGACATATTAATAATTACTGATTATATTGCACCAGTGATATACTCAAAACTATGAAAAAATATCCAAGAAATATTGAAAACTCCAAATCCTAATATATTTTATTCAAATATTTGCTTGCAGGTTTAAAGTGAACACTATACCTGGTTATTAAGTCGAGGGGCCAAGTTTAATGTAATGCGTGATCAATACTTCAACATTGCCTTGCGTCCCTTTAAATAAAAACAAGTGTATCGTTGCAATAAACATTATCTAGGTGTTTGCTTAACGTCATTATCACGTTGGTGAACTTGGACAAACATAGTTTATGAAGAAGAAGAAATTTTATTGACAAACTATTACATAGTTTTTCATTTCATCATATAAACATACATTTTACAAATATAATTTTACCACAATAACAAGGTTAGTACAGGTTCATTAATTTATGAAAAAAGAAGAAAAAAAGTAGATTTATCATGGAGAAAAATAAAAAATATATATAGGAATAAAAATCTAATATCTAATACGGTACAATAGAACAATTGTAATATAGTGAGGATGAACGAGATTATAAGTTATTTATCATTGTACGTCTTAAAGGGAAAGCTTCTGAGATGTATTTGCTAAAATTGATAACATCTTTTTTGTTTGTTGACTGAAGGAGAGCAATGAATTTAAACATACTATGCCTATGGCTATAATATCGTTTTATATATTTACTTCTGATTGTATTATAAACGGGACATATTAACGCAAAATGGCAACTCGTCCTCTATATCATTAGTGTTACATATTTGACATATCCGTTCATGTCTTTCTAATCTTTCACGAGAATACCTCCCTGTCTCCCTGTCTCCCTGTCTCGATCCTTAAACTATGAGAGGACAAGCGTAATCTGGTTACCACACTGCGATCGCGCCTGGTATGCAATACATCTAGATCATTATCATGTTCAAAAGATTTGTAAAGAGTTAAATTAAGCAAAATATATTTAAGAAACGTGGCGGAAGTAAATCATAACATTATTTATAAAGAAGCATTCAATGATGACAATTGCGAAATGACAAAAATGATGAAATATTGTGTGATAATATCCCCGATTTATTGCATAAACATTTACAAACTCCATTTACTTTCAATGTAAATGGAAGCGTCAATATTCGCCCATATCTGACGTGTTGTAAAGCCATATTGGATGTGTAATGTACCCAAAACTACTATTTTGCATACTCATTCGGGATTGTTGCAATGCGCAATTACATATATTACGTCACAGGAAGTATGTCACGTGATAAAATCAAAATTTTAGTATTTTGATTTCATTGTGGAACATTCTCACGATGTAACGAAAATATGTCTGTTTCAAATATATGGTTAAAGTATTTATTAACATTCACACTAGCGTTCGTTTAGTGCAGTGTGGCGGCTGTAAAAAGTCTCCCCGTGCTACGAATCAGTAGTGTTATTTTTACTGGTCCTTTGGGACCAACGAGCCCAATATAGGTGGCTTTGAAATAGAATACCGCTTAAGCCGGTGCTAGGGGGCGTGAGAGGTGTTGCTTCTTTCATTACTTCGCATGAACAGACTCAATAAAACCGAGTCTGCTGCTTTATTCTTCTAATTGTGTTTGTTGCTCCCAAAGGATCACCTTTATCAGTATTTATTGATGAATATGAAATGTTAAAACCTATGTTTTTATTCTAATTATTCATTATTTTATTAAAACTGTTTATGCAATAAAAGGGTTATTATGTATTGGTATATATGCATTCGTTTTTCCGCGGGTAAATATTGCGTGAGTAATGGCGCGCAATATTAATACGCAGAAGAACTCGTATTTATATCCCAATACAAATCTAATAACCTATATTAAATAAACAGTAACTCTTCTTAAATTTTTCGAACAATTGTTCTTTTTCAAGAAAACACACAGAAATACAACTTTTAATCCGGGATGATCATAACATCATCATAACGTCAGCCATTTAAACAACAAGATGGATTTTACTTAAAAGTTGTATTTTTTTGCCTTTTCTTGAAAAAGAACAAGTGTTCGAAAATTTGAAGAAGAGTTACTATTTATTTAATATTGAATTAACTTTCCTTTTGAAAGACTATACAGATATGAATAATAACCTATACATATTTAGACTACACCTAGACTATAGTCAATCTACAATGGCAGATGCCTATATACATAGGTAACCCTAGCCTCAATGGCGAGTAGTGAACTATATTCATTATCTAATAACACTTTTAGACAAATAGTTCAGCTCCGAATTGAACTGTTTTTAGTGCAATGACATTAGCTTGGTAGTTCGCGGCGAGGCCAGTGACGTACTCACGTGAAAGTCAACATCTGTATATGGTAGGATTGGTCATATGTCAACGAGGTGTAAGGAATAGGAGCAAATATATGCCTTAAAGGGACACTTGACAATCGTGAAATAGTAATCAACTATTGTAATTTGTTTACATTTATTTAATAATTATAATTCTTGCTTAAAACTTCCTGGCATATAATTAAATAAAAGTTATTGATGATTTGCAGGTAGGAGAAGTAAAGGAATGCATAAATTAAACAATGTCAAGATGGCCATTTTGTCACAATATTCTCGAAAAACAAGGAGGTACGCCACCACTACCCGTACACATGCATGTAGAGATATTCTGCATTTGTGTGCAGAGGGAGGAGGAATGGATTGAGGGAAGATGGAGGGGTGGGGGGGGATGGGGTGATGAAGTACGATTACTGCGAAATGTATACGAGGTGTACCAGAGAATTTAACGGAATGTGTATTGCCCTGGTTTTATTGGAACATGACTTTATACGGATGTTTGTTTACAATACACATCCCATATGACGTCCACATCATCATGGCGATCAGTTTCTATTCCTAAACTATGGCTTGAGCAAAACCTTTTCTATGAACGAATGGTATTTCGATACATATATATCTTTCAGGATTAAATAATGTTTTAAAATAGTTGTAGTGATCACATCTGGAAGATTCTTCAATACTTCCATGTCAATATTGTTGCATAGTCAGATAATCGTTGTTCGAATAGTGAAATAATACATTTCAGTATCATCTACTTCATGTGTTATCCATACAGATCAAAATCCATATCAAAGTAGTAAGAATTTGACCTTGAATGCCCAAGTATTCCTTCCCATGTCATCTTGAGACTTTAATATTTTATAACAGTCACTTTGATATCGATGATTTGCCCTGTGTATTAATTTGAATTGAATTGGGTTTTAAGGCGCACCAACACATGAAAGGTTATATGGCGCCTAACAGGCATGAACATGCCAGGCTCATCCTCAATGTACATCGAGATAAAATATGGAGAATGAGCCTAGGACCTTCTCACCCTGAACTGCAGAGTTGCTGCAAATGCTATTGTAGACACTCCATTTGCGCTGGAGCCACGTTTATTGTTTTTCTGCAACTGCTCTTAGTGATGTGAGCGAGATGGCACCTGAAACAATGCAGGGGTCATGATGAAGGCCTTTAATGAGCATGAGCAAAAAATGACAAAATGAATATGAATGGGGGTCCTACCCCTCTGCATGTGACGGTGTGTTTGCATTGGTTGTATTCTACCCCCGCAATTTGCACCAGTATTTAATACAGTTTGTATAATATATGAACCATAGTGGAAGTCTAACACATTGACTAAGCGCCTCACTAGTATTGACAGAACTATTAACATTTACAGAATTCTGAATGGAATGTCTCAATTATCGCAGATTGTTTATATCCACACACCTCTGATGCGTAGTGGTTTTTGGTAATTTCTAGCGTAGACAGTTTTCTTGGCTTGAGCAACTAATTTGACTTTTCCTGGTGTAATTGTTCAATCAATAAATTGTCACGTGGTCGCCATGTATTAAAAGGGGAATCAATGATACGGGGAATCAAGCATATGGTACCCAGCAAATTGTACATTTTTAACAAAAACAACTGTACAATATTTACAACTACACAATTATGAACACTTAAATACTGGATAAATCAGCTATGAGTTAATTTTAGTAGAAGGTTTGTCAGTTAATATATCTGCAAATAATCAGCAGCTTAGGATTGCTTTATATACTTTTCTGGATTTATAAGTGCAAACATCCTAAACGTAATTATTTTACATCGATTGCGAAACAAGTTCTTGCAACTTATTTTAATCACTCTCGATGGCTTCCTGGGTAGAACCAGTACTAAGCAATGTTGATTAATTATCTTGCTCCTGGATAAATAAGATGTCCATGGCGAGGATCGAACCCACGGCCTCTTGATCTGTAGTCTGACGCTTTAGCACTGGACCATGCACTCCACTCTACTTACAAGTATAGTAAAACCTATTGTCAATATACTCCGACATCAACAATAGGGCGGAGATATCTAAGTACTGGTGTCATGTTAATTACACATGTATTCTGAGAAACAGCGAAGCAGAAGCAATGATCAATAATAAAATGCGCGAGGTTTAGCCACTATTTTGTAAACAATATGAAGATCTAGATTTCAATAATATGTTTTCTTTCATGTTTAACCGACTTCAGCCATAAAGAAACGTAAGCGATACTTTCAAAGCAATGAAATGACACCAGCATGACAACCGGCAAATTGATACTTTGCATCAAATCTTATTGTAACTTCTAATTTCATCTTTAATGCCTAGTTGTTTATTCACACAGATATCAACCTTATGTAAAAGAAAATGTAAAGAAATATAGTGTTTGATATATGACACTCTAACACCATGGAAGTGACTTTACTCCTAATTAGTCAGAGATTATTCACGGCGTCTTGTCGGGAGATGTCACAATTTACATTTATCACGGATACACTATTGTGTGTGTAGAAAAAAAAACGTTGTTAGATTGGCGGCTTGCATTTAAATTTAAAGGGACATACGGCAATCTTAATTAGCGTTAAAACTCGCGGCACTACCTAATTTGCACTGCATATTTGCAAAAATAGGTTTTATTAAATTGTTCTTGCATTTACCAACTGTTGGTTATGGACACCTGCCGATGCCAAGCTATTTGAACTGTGAAACTATGCAACAACTAAAATCTGATATAAAACATATTATACTTAATAAGTAGATCGGTTATGTATACTGAAAAAACAAACAAACGCATACTGGGTATTTCCGCTATATATTGTATGTTTTATACGAATGGTTGAGGGCGACATTACGCCTGTCCTTTCAGAAAGAAGGTTTACACAGCACCGAACACACTAATGGTTGCCCCTTTAAAGTTTCATTATCGACAGAATGCGCATTTGGCTCAAGCAGGTGAGCAAACTTTTAGACTTTAAACATTGCAATCTCTTAACATTAAACACAATACTGAAATGGCTTGACTTTTTCGAGCGAAACTTCAACATTTATGAATTTCGTGTAACAAAGTTTACTTTGATTAAAGGTCTGCTACATGACAGAGTTGTCCTTTCTGTAATTATTTGTAGCCCCTTTTCGTACAAAACACGTTGGGATATATCTGTAATATTACGTGAAATTATGTGTGTATAATAGTGTAGTATAGGCAATTTTTTGATATTATTTTTCCTTTCAGTATATATTTTTCCTTTCAGTATGTATCTTTCCTTTGTGTATATTTTTTACCGTTTAGTATGTATTTTTCCTTTCAGTATATATTTCAGAAATAACTCATATAAACGAGTGTTCGAATAGCTCTGTAGCTGAGCATTTAATAAGGATATTTGAAAATATGTAAACATCATACATTTTGACTTATGTAATATTTTCTACTGAAGTTGCTTCATGTATACGGGCCCGGTTCTTTCATCAAAATTTGCCTCTGGATTATTTCAGCATTAATATTTCCTAGGCGTTGACTCTGTGTTTGGCCTTGGGATAAAATAATTATCTTCTGCCAAATTAGCGTATAATATGACGTTTAATCAAAACAAAAATCACGGTCACCGAGCATACTTTCGACAGGAAACCTCGAAAGGATTGTTATGTATTATGGACAACACTCACTACTGTGTATGCTATCGGTCAGCCATCTTTGATCCAAAAAATCCAAAATCGATGAGTTATGGTCAAGTGAATTTTTCAACGATGTACGCATTTTAGGCACGAGACATTTTAGGCACGAGAAATGTCAACCACATAGTGCATGGCAGTAATTCAACACTATTGATGTGAACATAATATTAGAAAGAATACTTATATGGCAGAAATTGTGCGCTTTATATTCGAAAAGTTTGGTGCAGTTTTACTCCAAGTTGTTTTGTTTTTTATGTGAAATATACTGGTCCATAAAATAGTCCATTTATCCAGCGAGTGCAGACGAGACATCATTTCTGAATAAAATAAGCCATGTTATCACATCATCCAAAATCAATAAAGCGCACACTTTCTGCCATATAAGTATTCTTTCTGTTCACATCAATAGTGTTGAATTACTGTTATGTACTATATGGTTGACATTGCTCGTGCCTAAAATGCGTACATCGTTGAAAAATTCACTTGACCATATCTCATCGATTTTGGATTATTTGGATCAAAGATTGTTGACCGATAGTCCATAAACGGCTCATCAACACACCCCAGAGAGTGAAGGTGACAATCAGTGAGTTGTAGTGCAGTTTTCAAGAATTGTTGGTTGGAGTTAAATTAGTTTTGAATATATTGAAATCTAACATGGGTTGCTGAAATACTCAATGCTGACTGGTTATTGAGGAGTTTTGAAAAATGCTATCCAGACCTCTGATGTCACGTCCGTCAACCGCTATGACGTCATTTTAAACGATTTTAAACTTCAGAAAACACCCAAAACAACGATTAGGTTAGTTTAAAGCAAGATACGTTCTAACAATCGATTGAAATTGCTAAAAGAAATTATTTCATGTAAAACAATAAAATATTTCTATAAGTCCCGCCCACCAGGTATTGATCTGGGACCATATAATCCCGCTGGAAATAATTTATTTCTGAAACACACATTTGTAATGATAATACTTATTATTGATACTAAAAGAACTAAAGAAAAATTGCAGCATTAAAATCATAGTTGACTGAAATGATGTACTTTTGTTTTGTTTTTCAATATAAAGTCTACAATACAGTGGTATTGGGTATGGTGTTGTAAATACACAATACCTGCATACCAAAGGACATTGATATGGTTTCCAATACTATGGCTTCCAGTATTCCAACATCTTGCAGGCACACAACAGTATGTTCTCCTATACTGGCTATGTATGCCACAGAGCAGAGCAGTTGGCTATCCACACAGTGTGTTATTCTATATGCAATAATCCTTGTATAGCACGCATGCGTGGCACAGGTGGGCCATGTTTTGTATGATCTCCTACGGGCATAATGCCTTGTATGCCAGTTGACCATTGTATTTGGTATAATTGCATCTATGTAACAGTCTATGAATTTGATGATGAACACAAAACAATAAATAATGGAAATGAAGATTTTTAAAAGAAACATGGAATAAACTACAAATTAATACACCATAAACTAGCAAACAACACAAATGCAGTTCGGCATCTATAAATGACTAGTACATATATAAAGAACCTCACAGGTAGCATACAAAAGCGACGCATTTAGAATGTTTTAGTGACACTATTGTGGCACTATTGGGGACATTCCGACTATATTTTAATGTATATATATACTGAGAAAAAATAAAAAGTACTCCTTTTTCTTTCCCTTATTATAAAGACAGCAAAACAGTAAATAATAAATGATGTATATGGAATAATTAGATCGATAGTCCAAACAAAATATTATTTTGAAAAGTTCTGTACACAAGGGAGTTATCCCCCTTTTTTTAAACCATGCATTCTTGGTAAAAACACATAAAATATACAAACTTTACCTCAATTTGTCCAAGACAATATTCTCTACACGTTACTTTCGAAAAAAATCACAGAAAAACACAACACCGATTGTGTAGGTAGCAGGTTTTTTATTATCAACAATCATCAAATTACCTCCCTTTAAAGTTTCCATAGCATCCATAAAAGAGTATTGCTTGGCAATATTTGAAATTGTTTAAAGGAATATTTAGTACTCAGTGAAGTGTGCTTAAAAACATCAAACACTGTTTAATTGAAGCGCTGTTCAAGCTGTTCTCAAAATTGGCCTATGGGAATACCAGCGAAAAAAAAGGGATACTTTGTTTTGGTGAGTATATATAGTCGACGCTTCCTCGCATTCGGGTGATATATCCTCCGACATCTTAAACCGTTCTCAATATCCAGTGTTTTTGAAAGGTGTTCTGTTCAGTGTATGATTTTCTCTAAGATAAATATATACGATAACTTTTTAATGCTGATGATAGTGATCTTCTCTTCATAGACACCACTAGCCTCGATAATCTCCCCCAACCGTATCAGTGCACCCATTTGGTTTCTGGTACGGTACGGCTTTTATCCCGAACTATATCTTGAAAAGTCGTAATCGAAAAAAACAAAAAACAGTATACAACTAACGAAATTCGTTTCAATCAGTTAATATGTTTTGTAGAATCAAAAGTTGCAAACTATTGAATAAATAAAATACGTTTGAACCAAATGGAACATGTCTCAACACTGACACTGCAGAACTGGAATCTGATTTTAACACCAGTTCACCTGCACCTACATAAACTACTATTCGTCCTGTTGTTTGTTTACAATAACCGAGACAACCAAATCTATCTTTGAGGTAATATTCCGTATGTAGTCCTCTTTGAATTACTGGCTTCAAACATCAGTGTTTGTAAACATCTCAGCTTAGATAAGACTGGTAATACGATTTTTTTTATTCTGATTGCATTTTTGTTCTATATAACCACTGAGATTACAGGAACGCCGTCTAGCACCGGCAGTGTTCTATCGACCAGAACCTGTTCACCTCGGAGCAATGCTTCGTATAGATATTTTAGAAATAATTCATGTAAATATACTGAACAAAAAATGTTTAGCACAACTTTTTAGGGACATATATTAAACATACGGACGTTGATATAATGGTTTGAAGATATCAGACGTGCTAGATAAGGATGTGATTTTCAGTAAAGTGTGTTATTTTATTATTTTTTGAATGAAATATCAAAATAACCTCCTATATATTAAAAATATCTTATTTCATTATAAAAATATATTACTTTGAATACATGTAATGTTTGCCATTGACAAGAATTGCCCATTCTATTATTGTTTGAAAACGCTAAATTGTGTTCACAAGCGTTTATTATTCTAAAACAAAACCATTCTGAATTTCGTAATTTTAAAATTACCTCCCTTTTCATTGAAATGAAAACGATTTGCGATAACCTATACAAGTATGTTCCCATCATATTTCCTTTATTTTTATCACCGACTTTATTCTCAAATGACTTTTTAGCATTAGTATTGGTCATATCTATGTCACTTTATCATTGACCCCGAACATACACGGCTCTGTATCTCGTCTATGGAAATGACATGCATTTTATATGCTCAATTTATTTTGCTCAGTATACATTCCATAATTGATACCGAGAGTATTGTTGTTGTTCAGTGATTAATATTAATTATAAGAATAATTCAAAATAAATTGTTTTTACTTATTACTAACTCTGGATTATATTGCTTCAATATATTAAAACCTGTGGTAGAATAACGAAAACAAATTGAGCACTCAACATTTTATTTAATAAAGCAGGCAAGAGTCAAAATGGTACCGGATTAATGAATCGAAATGCTAATTTTAATTCTGGATACATATTTCAATGTTTCATTGAACGCTGTGGTTTCGTCGGACGCTGTGGTTTCTATAGGCCCTATATATCATTATTCACTATAGTTCAATGCAATACACAACGTCGGTTTATGGTTAAAGAAACTAACCCGCCAAATAATGGCAAAATTACTCGGCAAAACTATTTATCAAACTCTATCTAGGTGTTCAGGTCATATAATTATGTATATATGCCGATTAAAAAATATAGGTTTATTCACAGGTTCTCCAAATATCCCTGATTGAATATAAGTGATATGAATTATGAGTTGGTAACTCTTAATTCGACGCTCCAGTTTTGGGGTTTGGTCTGGCTGGTAAAAGCGATTAATATTGTGTCTGTAGAATTATTATTCCAAAAATATTAAGTTATATATATACATCGTCGTCAGTAGGTTTAGCAACGGTGATTGTTTTGGCGGGATAACCACTTTAATGGTTAATAGTAATAGTATAAACTACAAAATCGCGAAACTTAGTTCGTGTTTGCATTTCGTGTATTAGCACCTTGTTTGCGGTAACATAGGTTACTTTCAAATATGTTAACATGATAACCAAACTGGTAATTTCCGCAACACACCAATAAGCACTACACCCACTGCAATCTCTGAAGAGTTGATCAAACACTGACATTATCGTCTAGATGTATTCATTCAGTATCATTATGACTTTACTCCGTGATCACGTGAATAGAACAGAAAAGTGCACCAATCACGAACAAGTATACATTACCCACCCAATATGACTTTACTACAATATGGGCGAATATTGACGTTTACTGTAAACGGAACTTGTCAATGCGTATGCAGTAAATATATACATACTGCAGACTTAATTCCACGTAACATTCCAGAGAAATGCCAAGTTCTTTTTGTAAACACAGGGTTGCAGCTATTTAGAGAAAGGACAACACTGTGCTGTTTAGCACGACCTTTTAAGGACATAGGACTTTTAGGGACCTTTTAGGGACATAGTTTAAACTGATGAATATTGATAGAATTGTTTAAGTCTTTTAGAAATGCTACGTAAAGATTTTTTTTCCAAAATAATGTGTTATTTTCTTAGCGAATTATTAGAATTATCTCTCATATAATAAAATACAACTTATTTTGTTATACAAATGTATTGCTTTGATTTTTAATGTTTTGCATTGACAAGGATATTGCCCATTCTGTCATTGTTTAAAACATGCTAAATGTGTTCGCTAAAATGTGTTCACAAAACAGTGTTATTCTCAATCAAAACCATTTCAAATTTCGTAATTTTAGAAGTACCTCCCTTTTCATTGAAATGAGAACGATTTCCGATAACATACACAAGCATATTGCCAACATATTTGCTTTACTTTTATCAGCGACTTTGTACACTGAGTTATGTTTAGATTTAATTGTATAATGTTTTGTCACCGACTTTGTTTACAAATTGCATTTTATGATCTAAATGTATTTTGTTCAGTATATAATTACCACGATCTCAGCTACTGTTTCAAAGGCAGATGTCATGAAATAATTACAGACAGTACGGATTCTTTTTACAAGGAATATATACTGAAAAGAAAAAGAAACGCATAATGGGTATTTCCGCTATATATTGTATGTTTAGTATGCTGTTGCTAATCAATGGTACAGGGCGACATTAGGCCTGTCCTTCCGGAATGAAGATTTAAACAGCACTAATGGTCACCCCTTTAACACACCCGATTACCGGCAGCCGTAGGCACAGTTCCCGGTAACAAAAAATCAAGTTTCAAAAGGGTAAGAAAATCTAGTTTTATGACTTGTTAGCCTTAAACTATTAGAAAAGTGAATCGGCCATTTTAATTTGGAAGAAATGTTGCCTATTTCACCTGATTCCCGTGAAATTTGAACCTATATTATGCGAGTTACGGTAGGTTAAATGTTGAAATTAAGCTAAAAATGTGATTGTAGAAAGTTAGAGACCTGGTACTCGGTAAATAGTCAAGTTTAAGAGATTTCAGACATACTGCCATAAAATATAATCTTTCCTGAATAAACAGTCCCAATTTTAGCCCATAGAACAATTTATTAAAAGAGTTGTGGGTTTTTAAACTCGACCGGGTATTGAAAAATGGCAGGAGTATGGTACAGTTCCATTATTTATTGGCAGGTAGCTACTACAGTTACGAAAATTGGCAGGAGTATGGTACAGTTCCAAAAACATCGGACGCTAACGTCTTTTCTCCTTTGGTTTGGTGGTGTAATTTCGAAAACAATTGCCATTTTAAGGGAACTGTAGTAGCTATCTGCCAATAAATAATGGAACTGTACCATACTCCTGCCATTTTTCAATACCCGGTCGAGTTTAAAAACCCACAACTCTTTTAATAAAATGTTCTATGGGCTAAAATTTGGACTGTTTATTCAAGAAAGATTATATTTTATGGCAGTATGTCTGAAATCTCTTAAACTTGACTATTTACCGAGTACCAAGGTCTCTAACTTTCTACAATCACATTTTTTAACTTAATTTCAACATTTAACCTACCGTAACTCGCATAATATAGGTTCAAATTTCACGGGAATCAGGTGACATACGCAACATTCCTTCCAAATTAAAATGGCCGATTCACTTTTCTAATAGTTTAAGGCTAACAAGTCATAAAACTAGATTTACTTACCCTTTTGAAACTTGATTTTTTGTTACCGGGAAACTGTGCATACGGCTGCCGAACTGTGCCTACGGCTGCCGGTAATCGGGTGTGTTTAAAGTTTCATTATCGACAGAATGCGCATTTGGCTCAAGCTGGTGAGCAAACTTAGACTTTAAACGTTGCAGTCTCTTAAAATTATACACAATACTGAAATGGCTTGACTTTTTCAAGCGAACTTCAACATTTATGAATTTCGTGTAACAAAGTATACTTTGATTAAAAGGTCTACTACATGACAGAGTTGTCCTTTCTGTAATTAGTTGTAGCCCATTTGTGTACAAAACACGTTGAGATATATCTGGAATATTACGTGGAATTAGGTGTATATAATAGTGTAGTTTTGGCAGGCAATGTTTGATTATGCGTTTCTTTTTCCTTTTAGTATATATTTAACATAATTACTGAATCGAAGACCTAGAGTCATTCACCTCCTCACAATGTATAATCTTGTAAGATTATAGAAGATTTAAATGCGTCATTTAGCAACTCCAGTGGAAACTAAAGAACATTGATTGTTATGTTCTTAAAGCTAAATATCCTATATTAAAATCGCATTCCTATTTGTAAGCGTGTCTTTATTTGTAATTTCATGTTCACCAGCTCTTGGCGACATCGCAAATTTAACGCAGGACATCACCGTGTGTGTGTTGCCGTGGTGTTATGGTTAGCATTTCGATTTGTTATGTAGAGCTAATGCGTTTTATCTCAGCTACGGTCATTTAAATCATTTGATTCGTTTGAAGTGACACGTGCAACCGAGGTATTTAATCTGGTATCCTCGATCATTCCAAAGACTTTAAAAATTGAGTAGTCACTTGTAACCCTTACCTGACGAGCAAATAATGGGTAGTGCTATGACTGATTGACCAGTGTCAGAATAATGTGACTGTGTGGGTGGGGGTGGGGGTATCATGTCTACTACGGCGTGGTATTGGGGGAGGGTATCATGTCTACTACGGCGTGGTATTCCAGTGTGGCAGCACTATAAAGAAACCATTGAGTTCGCTGCTTCAAGTAGACAATCATCACATCACACACAAAACACACAGATAAAAGTCCAGACACCATTGTGCCTATAATCGTCAGGTAGGACGCATGTCGTAGGCGGACGGACTATAATCCTTAGAAACACACACACACACATTCACTCCTTACTTGAAATCTAGTGTTTGATGAAAATACTACACCGTACTCAAGTTATGCTAACGAAAATCTAAGATTTGTTAAATGTAATATGAAGTTAATTCTCAGTGCTTTTTATTTAATGATGATATACTGCCGAATGTTCATCATGTAATATTAGACTTGGAAGGTGGCTTGCATACGCAATCCGATATTGATGTCATTTATAATGGCTCGTGTGATATGGTTAAAAACTAACTGTATGCCAGGTTACTTTACAAGGCAATTAAGTTTAGTTTTAATAATAATAAAAGGAGACGGATAGGGAAGCCATGGTGGGACGATGAACTTACATGTTTATGGACAATGTATGTGGCAGTGAAAAACGATGGTTGAACTGTAAAGTTAATTCTATAAAGTCTAAATAAATCTGAATACTGTTCATATAGAAAGGTTTTTGACCGTGAGATTCAGTAGAGTAAGCAACTTTATTGGTATAAGTTACTGATGAAGCCAGGACTGACCAAACGAATTTTGGAAAACAATTGGTAGGATTG
>JAWPHD010004510.1:0-185895 GCA_037043455.1 Cyrtodaria siliqua | reverse complement strand
TTTTTTTTTGCTACCACTTTATGCTCCCTGTTTTAGCGGACTTATTTTACCATTTCGTTTTAAAAATATGTAAGAAATAGAATATTACATAGTAATTTATAACCAATGCAAAGGAGAGTACTAGCACTTTTTGCCAAACGATAATAATCAGAAGCCGACTTGGTGACTGGAGCTAAACTTGGAGTCAAATTTTTTAATCAGGTTTTATGAGGACTATCAGAGCCTCCTCTGGCTATATTTTTTTTCTTTTTGTCACCACTTTCTCCAAGTAAAGAATTAGGAGCCTAGACTAGAATTCATTTAAAAGTAGGATTTCCAGGAAACTCCTTACACCTTAAATTAATGAATAGAAATATACTTTATATCTGTATTTATACATATACAGTTATATATTTTTTCTTTCCACCAACATGTATTTGTAACGGACAGTTTTTTTCTTATTTGATTATGTAAAAAAAAAAAAAAAAAAAATTATATATCCGAAATTATGTACCATCCGAAACTACTATGACACCGCACTTTTTACGGCCCGAAACATTTCACAAACATTTCAATCGAAAACATCATCAATAACGATTTTTTTTTTTCATGCATTAGTGTGTTTTTTAATGACAAAAAACGGTATTTCTTATCACAAAGGAAAGAAAAACACAACCCTAATAGCAGAATAATGAGTTTTATGTCAACAATTGTCCGACCTCAAAAGTTGTGACAAAACTGCCGACACGAAGCCAGGCAAAATATTCAAACTTCTTATTGTTTTCAATGTGTGTATAAACACATTTTAATTACTTTATTGCAAGTGTTTTTCACAGTTCACATGGGAGTATTTTGTCTTGAGGAACTTGAGCTTGAGATCCAGTAAAAAACTGATTTCTTTGGGTTTTTTTTTTTTTTTTTTTTTAAGGACAGGCCCGACGGGCTCCTCGTCTGCAAAATGAGACAGGCCCGGAATTGATTTCGAGGAGCCCCGGGCGTCGGGCTATCCTATTTTCTTGAGCACTGATTGCATGTGCGACTGGCAGAAGGGTGCTTGTGATGTAATGGTGCTTTTCTTTGGATAACGGTAAACCCCCACCCCAATTCCCCCAAAGTGAAGGGAGGGCCCTGATAGCTTTAAAATAATTACTCCATGTCACTGTTTGCAGTGTTGTCAACAATTAGTGTAAAAAACAATGGAAAAACAATTGGAGACTGAAACACCGTTTATGTGGAATGAACCTTCACAGAGAATATAAAACTTGATATTCATATTTTTTCCTGCTTTCAGAACACGTACAGAGAATTGCGGAGAAAGAAAACTAGGTTCCAGTTTCTTCTTTGTTGAAGATTATACGTGTAAGTTATTCAATAAATTTTAAACCTCCATAATAATTGCAACTTTGGTGGTACAACAACATCTGACAGCAGTAGCGTGAGTGGACCTTGACCTTCAAGGCAAAGAGAGATACCTGAGTGATTTATGGAATTAATTCATTTTGTTCTAAACAAGCATAATTCCAAAACAAAATTTAATTGCACTTTTCATATGTGTCGACATGAACTTATTTTTTAATTCTTGCCATAACGAAATGGCTACATGCTTTTGCCAGAACTATTTTTACGTCAACAGGGTCCCCTCTGGCTTATTTTTTTCTTAGCGCCACCACTTGCGCCAAATGAGATAAGTTGGAGCCAAAGTAGAAAAAATTGGAGCCCAAAATAGCTCCAGTGGAAATATACATTTATATTTACTATATTATAGAGAAAATATAAAAACAATTAGATATTAATTAAGGTGACAAATTGAATGGAATATATCAATTAATTGTAATCTTCCATTGTAATAATATTGCAACTTTTATTAAACACTGCTTCATTGTTATCCTTTGCTACATTATCCATTAGCCATTAAGCTGTGTTATAATGAAATTTGGTCAATGTTCCTATCTAACTGATATTACCTCATTGTTTAGAGGAGTATTGAACGTTTTCTTTTTTTAGTTATTGAAGTCAATTTAGAAGTATATCATAGTGAAAGCTAAAAAGCACAGGTCATATGTATTCATCCAATCAAATTTCTACATACAAATTTTATTGAACAATTTCAAAAACCGGCCAATCAATTTCCAGTTTATAACCAGTAATGTTATATTAATGACTTTCCGACCCTGGAGCCCAAAACACTTGTCACACTAATCTCAGAGTGGGGCATAGGACAAGTGTTAATTGGTTTTATTGTTCATTTTGTTATTTGCATTTTTGTGCCAAGGGTAATAAAAGGATGTGTATTATTGAAAGGCCCTTGATCTTGTTTCATTTTTGGTGTTTGGTGACAACTTTTTTTTTGTGTGTATATTTTTTTTTTTGCTCAAGTCATTTTCCGCCAAATGTTAAAAGTTAGAGCCATTTTTGATAATTTCTTCTTATTTGGCTCCATTGGCAATGCCCAGAGGAGACCCTGGTCACATAGTGTCATAGCTGTATGTAATGCCACCATTTATTAATCAAACATTTTTAAAAGGACACACACGTTTTGATCTAGTATCACAATTTTCAACTTGATTTTTTGGCCTGGTTGCATCAGTGTATTAGGCAGAAATTCAAGAAACTGGGTGTGGCAAATATGCCAGGCAGGGTGTGCAAAATAAGTTGCTAACACGCGCCAATTCGTGACAAGTGGGGTGTCACTGGGGTGATTTATTTTTTACAGATAAAGGTGAAAAAAATGCCCTGGAAACTTATACAGAGAATAAAACATGATATCTTATTTTTTCCTTCTTGCAGAACGTGTACAGAGAGATTTTGAGAAAGGAAACCAGTTTTCCAGATCTTCTTTGTTGAAGTTTATACTTGTAAGTTATTCATCAATTTCAACATCTGACAAAATCACATAGCAATAGCGCATGTGACCTTGACCCTCCAGGCAAAGGGAGATACCTGAGTGATTTATGCAATTTAATTTCACTTAGTTTCTGTCCCTTAAAATAACGAGCAGATTTTCAGACAAAATGTTTGTATTGCACTGCACTTTTCATGTGTGTCGACATGAAAATTATTTTTTAATTCTATCATAAGGAAATGGCTACATACTTTTGTCAGAAACTATTTTTACGTCACATAGTGTCATAGCTGTATGTAATGCAGCATTTTATTAATACATTTTTTAGCTCGACTATTCGAAGAATAATAGAGCTTACAAGTGTAATCACCCCGGGGTTGGCATCGGCCTCCTACATCAAGGTTTGCGTGTAAGCTGTGTTTTACAAGTCTGTATCTCTTTACATTTCTTATCCTAGCACAACCAAATTTTGGCCATGGGCTTCCTTAGAGCATTATTTTTAAGGGCTGGCATAAGCAATTTTGGTTTCCTGTAACCCATGGGCTCCATGGAACCCAAATTCTGATGTTTCAAATTTTGCGTGTAAGCTGTGTTTACAGGTCTATATCTCTTACATTTCTTGTCCAAGGCTGAACTTAATTTTTGGAATTGTTTCCTTATAGTATGTTGTAAAGGGTTGGATAAGTAATTTTGTCTTCTGCAAATTCTGGGCTCCCAGGCCAAAAATAAAATTTATGTTTTGTTTTCCCCTTCCCGACCCATGCAAAAAAAGAGTTGGGTAGGTAGGTAGGTAAAAATATTTTTTTTTATTTCATTTCTTTTATTTGAGATCAAAACTGGAAATACATGCTACCTATAAGACACATTTTAAGACAAAAAAAAAAAACATTTATGTCGAAAAAAATAATTCGGGTCGCGGCAATTTTCGGTGGGTCGGTCGGGAAGGGGAAACAAAACATAATTTTTATTTTTGGCCTCATGGAACCCAAATTGTGATTGGCCCATAAAGTGTGGAATAAAGGCAGATCTAGGTTTGCATGTAAGCATGTATATATATATCTATAATTTTTGGTTTGGGATTTGGGCCTCTTATTCATACTTCACCCATATTGGGGGCATGGGCTCCCTCCTCCCCCACCCCTTTTACCCCACCTCCTCCCACCCACTTCCACACTATTTTTTTTAAACATTTTTATTTTTTTTTAAACATTTTTTATGTGTTTTTAGTCAATTCTTACGCATATATGTTGGCCCCCTCCCCCCACCCCCGCCTCTCACAACTGCCCCCCACCTCCCCCCACATCCCCTAACCCACTCCTGCCTCTCATCCTGCTTCCCCAAACTTTTAACAGATTGTTAATATCAATGAAAAGCTGGGACAAGTTCGAAAAACCAGCCGGATCGGAAATAGTAAAAAGCGGAGTTGTGTGGCCCTGGGTTTAGTTTAAAAATGCTATATTTTTGCCTCGTTAAGACGATATGGCTTTCATTTTTTCATCCGATCTTTACCAAACTTTACCATCTTGTTAATATCAATGACAGCTCGGATAAGTTCGAAAAAAACCAGTTCAGATCGGACTAGTAACAGTGGAGTTATGGCCCTTGATTTAGTTAAAACGGCCTATAATTTTGCCTCGTTAAGACGATAGGACCTTCATTTTTTGTCCGATCTTCACGAAACTTTGCCGGATTGTTAATATAAAATGAAAGCTCAGACAAGTTCGAAAAAACAGGACAGATCGGACCAGTAACAGCGGAGTTATGGCCCTTGATTTTCTGAAAATATGCTATATTTTTGAGGCCTGCATTTGGCCAGATTTCATCGAAATTTCTTAGGGATGATCAGTACCAAGCCTAGTTGTACATATCGTCACTGTGTTTCCGGTGGAATGATTTTTGGCAGAGTTTATGTCCCCTTTAAAGGTTTTAATACACAAACTTTTGTCCTGACTAGTTTCTCCTGAACCCCTGGGCCGGATGTAAAATGAAACTTTTTAGGATGGTCAGTTCCAGGTGTAGTTATGCAAATCTTTTGCCGTTTTTCCGGTTGAATGATTTTTGGCAGAGTTATGGCCCTTTAAAGGTTTTAATACACAAACTTTGGACTATTCTCCTGAAACGTCTCCCCACATTTCAACGAAACTTTTACAGGGATAATCAGCACCAAGCTTAGTTGTGCATATCATCGTCGCATTCCGGTTAACAGATTTTTTGGTGGAGTTATGGCCCTTTAAAGGTTTTTTGATTGTACACTAACTTTGTTTCTCCTGAACGGCTGGATTTTAACGAAACTTGACAAGGATGATCAGTATCAAAACTTAGTTTGTGCACATCATCGCCATATTCGGGTTGAATGATTTTTTGTCAGAGTTATGGCCCTTTAAAGGTTTTTAATAGAGAAAACGTTGTACAGATTAGTCTGTTCTGAACTCCTTGCTGGATTTCAACGTATCTTGATGGGGATGATCAGTACCAAGCCTAGTTGTACCTATCATTGCCGTGTTTCTGGTTGAATGAATTTTTGGCAGAGTTATGGCCCCTTAAAAGTTTTAATACACTAACTTTGTACAGAACTAATTCTCCTGGGCCTCTTGTGGTCAATGTTTTTCACATATATCTGTGTTGTTTTGGTAATTTTCTTACACATAGCTTCTAACCTGTTTGCCCACTCCCACACACTACCACCCCTCCACCCCACCACTCGAAACTCAATTTTTTAAAATTATTTCTGTATTGTTTTTGTCAATTCTTACACATATATATTGCCCACCCACCCCCACTCCCACCATTTCGAAATATTTTTTATTTTGTTTTTACCATATTTGTGTTGTTTTGGTGAATTCTTACACATATATGTTTGCCCTCACGGTACACCACCCCCAATCCCTCCCACCATCCTCCCTGCCTCTCCTCCAACCCCACCCGCACCCTACTCAAAAACTAGATTATTATTTTTTTTACGTATTACTGTGTAGTTTTTGGTCAATTCTTACACATAGTTATGTTGTGCCCCCAGCCCCACCCCACATTGTTGTAGCCTTGTTTTTCTGATGTTATATACTAGCTATAAATTTAAAGCGACACTCAACAATTTTGATACTAGTCCAGCATCACAATTTTTCAACTTGATTTATTGGCCTGGTTGAATATACAGTCAAACCTGGTCATCTGACCACCTTGTTTTAAGCGCCCACCTGCCATAAGCGACCCACTTTTGAAAATTTCGTTATTAATTGATACTGTATTAAGCGACCACCTGTCCTAACGCGACCAACAACTTCATATTATCATACCAAAAGACCGATTTTATGATCAATTGCGACCGCCATTATTTTTCTTCAGAAAAATCAAACTGAAAAAAAACAAACAGTTTTAGCTATCGGTAATTCACACAGAAAACGAGATAAAACATAAAATTCAACAATGACCTAATTAGCCTTTGTAATCATCCCCCAGTAGGAGATATCAAATATAAGTACCAGTTAATAAGTTACCTATACCATTTATCACCTTCGAATGATTGAAAGGTTGAATTATTCATTAATATTCATAAGTTTATTTTTATATGAAGATGTGATTGGTCAATACTGTTTCAAGTGCCCTCATTAATATTGATGAAGTTATATTTATACGACGTAGTGATTGGATAACATAATCATTTGTTTATATCATGTGATGGCAACGGTAATATATTTTACTCTCTATCTATTTTTAACATATATATATATATATATAATATATATATATATATATATATATGAAAA
The DNA here is from genome assembly GCA_037043455.1 of Cyrtodaria siliqua. NCBI lineage: Eukaryota > Metazoa > Mollusca > Bivalvia > Adapedonta > Hiatellidae > Cyrtodaria > Cyrtodaria siliqua. The sequence continues at coordinate 179,310 of JAWPHD010004510.1, read as the reverse complement.
TTATACAGGTTACCTAAAAATTTAAAGCATTCATTTTAATACATGTACGTACATTGGTACATGTACATGTATTTCTCTTCAAAAAATAATCGAACCATGTTTAGACCCTGTTTTTAAGAGACCACCTGTATTAAGAGACCACTTTTGGTCTTTCCCCTGAGCGGTCTCTTAATCCAGGTTTGACTATATATTTAAATAAAATATTCTAACATTTTGAGCTTTCAATTTTTCTTTGTTTTTCTGCTATAGGTTTAAATAATTACTGCATGTCATTGTTAGCTTAGACTTATTTATAAGTCACCCATGGGTCCCGGTGGGGACTATAGGTTTGCACCCTGTCTGTCCGTCCGTTCTTCCGTAATGCTTGTCCGGGCCATATTTTCAATACTACAAGACTTTGCGATATCAAACTTAGTATGTGGATACATCTTGGGATAGCGGTGTGTCGCATACCAAAATAAGGTCACTGTGACCTCTGTCATAGAAAATGCTTGTCTGGACCATATTTTCAATACTATAACACTAAGAGATACCAAACTTGGTATGTGAATACATCTTGAATACATCTTCGGATAGCGATTAGTCTTGTACCAATATAAGGTCATTGTGACCTGTGCCCTCTGTCATAGTAAATGCTTGTCCGGGCCGTATTTTCAATACTATAATACTTAGAGACACCAAACTTGGTATGTGAATACATCTTGGGATAGCGGTGTGTCGCATACCAAAATAAGGTCACTGTGACCTTGATCTTTGACCTCCATCATAGAAAATGTCTGGAAAACGTTTGTCTGGGCCGGTTTGGGACTATAGATTGCCCTGCAATTCTTGATGCTCTTGTTTTACATTGATTGTAACGAACGCGCTCTGAACTTATTTTAATCACTCTCAATGTTTTCCTGGGAAGAACCAGTTCTAAGCAAATGCAGATAAAGTGTCTTGCTCAGGGACACAACACATATAGTTATGACGGGGATCGAACCCACGACTTTTGAATCATGGGTCCAAGACTCTACCACTAGACCACAGTCTAGTCTCTGTCATTGTTGCAATGTAATCAATAATTAGTATTAGTGTAAAAGCAATTTCCTTTGACCTATTCCAAGAAGTATTAGCAGTGACGCAGATTAATTGGAAAACAAACACTGTTATCTGGAATGAACCTATACAGAGAATAAACATGATATCATATTTTTCCTTCTTTCAGAACGTGTACAGAGAAAGAAAACCAGGTTGCAGTTCTTCTTTGTTGGAGATACATGTGTAAGTTATTCATAATTTTACTTTGTATGTGTTGAGCTCTACTGATCAAAGATCAGCAGAGTTTATGCCATGGTGTGTCGTCCGTCTGTTGTCCGTCCGTTTTTTGTAGCGACTACTCCTCTGAAACTACTGAATGGATTTTCAGGAAATTTTACAGGAATTTTGGCCATGGTGTCAAGTTGATCCTAGCAAAAATTCAGGTTGATGTGAAATCCTAGATGGCCACCAAAGCTAGAAATAGATTTTTAAAAAACAAGTTTGTAGCGATTACTTATTGTAAACTATGAGTGATATTTTTCTAAAATGATCACCATGACATGTTGTTGGTCCTTGTCGAAAATCGATTTTGATTCATCATTAAACACATGGCTGCCAGCGGCAATCTTCATTTACATATAGAGTTTATATATGGTAAAAACTTGTAGAGACCACTCCTCTGAAACTACTTATAGGATTTTTATGAAACTTAACAGAAATGTTGCTTTTGGTGTCTATTTCGTCCTTGCAAAATGTCAGGTTGGTCAAAAATTTAAGATGGCCACCATGTCTAAAAATATTAAAAAAGCAAATTAAAAGTGAGGGCTGTTCCATTAAAACATACATGGGACCCCAGGAATGCATTTTGAAATTGGAACACCCACCCATAGATGCAAAATTGAGTTTAAAGAACCAATTATTGGAAAATCGGGTTCATTACATTGCCTTCCTGGGGTCCTGGGCATGTCTTAATGGAAAAGCCCAGACTACTTAGGCCAAATAAAATTATACCTGAGTTTACTGTAACCCGACCGACCCGCTGAAAACACCCCCGAATCATTTTTTTTTTATTGAAAAAAAATATTTATTTTTTAATAATTATGTTCACGCTATCACTGCCGACTCATGTGCTCATTGTCCTGCTGTTGGAACTAACCCTCTTCCGGACTTGCGAAAAATAAATTAAACTGTTTTACCCCTTTGCAATAATTGCAAGTGATTGGGAAAAGATCCAGTTGTTGCCATGCCTTTTGGGAAACAATAACACATGTATACACAATTTCATATTGTTATCTATTGTAGTTTTTAAAATACCACATTTTCCCATTCATCAAAGCTCATCGCCACCTTAAATTAACTTCGCCAAAAAATAAAAAAATAAAATAAAATAAAATGCCTACCTACCTACCCAATTTTTTTCAGCAATGTTACAGTAAACACAGGTATAATTTTATTTGGCCATATTCAAAACTATAAGTATTATTGATATGGAACTTATTCTAAAATGAACAGCATCCTTGTTGAAAATTAATTTTGATTCGACATTAAACATGGCAGCCAGCAGCCATCTTTGTTGACATGTACCGGTACTTCTCAAAATTTGTTAAGGATCACTTTTATTCTTCCATATAATTTATTAGAAATTAATTCTTAGTAACGATAGTAATTTCATTGATATTTCAACAATTCCACATTTTGAATCAATTCATGAGATCACATGACAATACACTGCCCTAAATAATGTCATGTTAAATAGAAATAATGCTAGTTATTTCACAAGAAATTTAGACAGCGAAAAAGTGATCCTAAGCAAATTTTGAGTAGTATCGTAAAAAAACTTGTAGTGACTATTGCTCTGAAACTACTTCACAGGAATGCTAATGCCGCCCCAGCCATTTTTATTTCTTCCAAAAAAAAATCTGAAAAGTATATGTGCCTGAAAGTATAAAACACTATTACAAATGTGTTTTCTATCTTGAAAGTGCCTAGTAGTAAGTGTTCTAGTTTTGCCGAGGCAATATTCCATTTGTAGTATAAAGTAAAACTTAAAATTTTTCCGCCCCATTTTAAAATAAATTTGGATGATAAACTAGCAATTAATTTATTATGGCCTTAGTATAATATATTTCGTACAGTTTATCCGTTCTGTAAGTGGTGCACTTGTAATTTTAAGCTCTACTGCAGAGCTATTGGGATGACGTGTAGTCCATCGCACGTTTGTAGTCCGTTAACTTTTGCCTTGTGGACACTCCAGCCCCTTCATTTTTCATGCGATCTTAACCAAACTTGACCAAAGTCTTTATATCAATGAGCGCTCGGATGAGTTCGGGAACCGGCTAGATCGAATTGGTAACCCCAGAGTTACTGCAGTTGAATTAGCGAAACATGCTATATTTTGCCTTGTGAACACTCTAGCCCCTTCATTTTTCATGCAATCTGAACCAAACTTTATATTAATGAGAGCTTGTATGAGTTCGCAAACCTGCAAAATCAGCTTAGTAATACCAGAGTAACTGCCCTTGAATTAACAAAAAATGCGATATTTTGCCCTGTGAACACGCGAGCACATTCGTTTATTATTCGATCTTTACCAAACTTATACATATTGTTAATACCAATGACAGTGCGAACAAGTTCGAAATTCAGCCAGATTGGATCAGTAACACCAGAGTTATGGCCCTTGCTTTGCTGAAAAATGCCATTGTCTGCCTGGTGAACACTTCAGGACCTTCATTTATTATTTGATCTTTACCAAACTTGCACATTTTGTTAATATCAATAAAAGCTGGGACAAAAAGTTAATAAACCAGCCAGATCGGATCAGTAACACCGGAGTTGTGGCCTCTAAATGGGTGCAACTTTGGGGACCTGAAGTTGCAGTAATGTACTGTTTCAGAGTTTTTTCTCTACATGGGAACAACTAGGGGAACTTGAAGTTAGTAATTTGTTTGACTAGACTGCCAGTTTGCTCAGGGTTTTGTCATGTTTGCCACAATTTACCCCCATCCCCAAACACAGACTCCATATAGCAAGTAGAGCGATAATGGCCCTTGGGCCTCTTGTTGTTAAATGATTTTTGATACAGTGCCACCTATACACAAAGTTTGTCATTTTAACAGTTTAAAAATCAGTCTCCATAAAAAAATAAGTTTTTTACGTATTAGTCTACTGTCTCTAATTATTTCACCAATGTAAAAATTGTATTTTTTTCCAGATTGTTTATATCCAAGCTCGAAAACCAGCCAGGTAGATCAGTAACACCAGACTTAGGCACCTCAAGCTTTATTTAGCCTATTCTTCATCAAGATGTCAGCCAACATTCTGTTTTATTTCATCCTGAACCTTTATTGTTCATATAGTATTTAAAATACTTCCATTGTTATTGTACATGTGCTTCTTTAAAATGTGCTTCTTTGATTGATAAGGAACTACATGTATATGATACTGTAAACAAAATACAACCTACTCTGCTATCGATATTATCCGAACATCATAATGTCTGATATTGCTTTAAAATTAAAGTCTGCTTTTCAAGCTGGTGATATGTGTGATGTAACTTTAGAATTGGAATCTAAAAATTGTATTAAATGCCACTCTATTATATTGTGTTTAAACGCATCATTTTTTCGGACGAGGCTGGATGAATTATGGCAAAAGGCTGACTCACCTCAGTTAATTGATTGTAGCATGTTTCCTGATGAAACTGTTGCATCAATGATTCACTTCATGTATGGAACTGATTTTCCTGTTAATATTATTAATGTTGAGAAGACACTTCAGTGCTGTGATTATTTTTTGTTTGACGAATTGAAAAATGTGTGTGTTGCATTTTTGATTGAAAGTATATGTAGTAAAACAATCTTTTTTATACTGCAGACTGCCTTTACTTATTTACTTGGTGCTGTCAGTGATCACTGTTTACTGTTTATTGACAGCAACATAGATGTTATTTTGTGTGACCATGAACATTTTTACTCTCTTCCGATGAATTTAGTCATTGAAATTATTTCACGTGACACTTTGTCTGTTCAAGAGGAATTTCTCTTTGATCATCTACTGGACTGGGTTGATGCCCAAGATTCAGACCCAGCAGTTCTATGGGAGAAATTGTATCCCCATATCTGTTTTTTAAACATGAGTGTTGAATACTTTGTAAGTAAATGTATTCCCCAGGACTTTGTTCCGAGTGATTTATGCAATAAGATTTTACTGTATCTGTCTTGCGAAGATAATGTAGAATTTCCAGATATACCATTTAAACGTGACAGATCTGTATCTGATATTAATGGAATTGTACAGGTTAGACGTTTCTATAAAATATCGAGTGAGCCATCTTGGCAGAATGATGCAATGAATGGCGACCGGATTATTATGTCTTCTTCTGATGATATAAAATTAAAAGCAGTGTCTTTATTTGGTAAATCTGGAAGTTCTTTTATTTTTAGCCTATCTTTACATCAGACAGCTGATGGCAGTTTGCTTCAAAGGTGTAAGACTAGGCTTGATTTTACAGCTGATGTCGGTACCTTAGCCTTTAAAGAAGCAGTCACTTTAAAAGCGGGAATTAAATACACATTAGTTTGTATGAAGGGGGACGGGTTAACATTTTTTGGGGTGAATGGCTTGTCATCAAACGTCATTAGGAAACGTCATACTTGTGTTACAATAACTTATGAAAATCCTATCATAGGTAAAACAACAGTGTCTGAAGGACAATTTGAGGGATTTGTCTTTCTGTAATTTTCTACATGAAGCAAGCTACCATCAGCTGTAAAAATGTTATTCAGTTGATATTAAATTTACATAATTATATCAGAATGATCGTTAGTCAATGGTGTAACTTGGTTATGTATTTTTAGGTTAATAAAGTTTTTTTGTATTATTTTTTTCAGCAATAACTCAGAAGTTATTTTCAGATATGGCTATGCATTAATTGCCTTCTATTTTTAGCATGACTATTTGAAAAATAAGAGAGCTAATGTAATAACGTCGGTGTCCCACATAAAGGATAAAGTTTTCACGTCTTCGTCTCTTACATTTCTTATCCTAGCACAACCAAATTTGGCCATGGGCTTCCTTATAGCATTATCTTAAGGGCCGTTTAAATAATATTTATTCATATTCCATATATGGTAATTTGAAACTATGACGTCATAGTTTTCAAAATGGCGGCTCCCATATCTTTTTTAGAACAACCTTCAAATGATTATGCTCATATCTTTTTTGTTTGTCATCCGATTTTGATCATTCTTTCACGCTTTTCCCAGTTTTTCAGAAGTCCATACAAGAGATTGTTTGGCTGTGTTGCTACATTCTCTTTAACTTATTTGCCATTAGTACACAAGCTCTTAAAAATGGTACATATTACATAACAAAATGGAAATTAATTCACTTTAAGGAAAGGTATTTATGGAGCAATTATTATTCCATTAGCTGGTCATCTTTTCTGTTGAAAGGATTTCTTGCCGGGGTTTAATTTGCTAAGCAACTCGCTGCTAATTATGAAGAAATCCTCTTTTAAGAAATGAACAACAACAAGAGTAATGAACTCTTACTGTAGTTATTTTAAAAATAATGAGTATCAAGTTACTGATCAAGGGGTCTTGTTCATTGCTCAGTGAAACTAAAATTGAAACACAGTGAGATTGTTTGGACTGGTGCATCTTTTAGATCACCTTTAGTTTATATAAAAGTTGTACTTGACCTTAACGAATCAATATATACCACTCGGTTTTATTGTGTCGCCCACATAGCATGGCAGACACTTAGGGATCACTTTGTCCATCGTCGTTCCTCACACTTTAACCTGTAACCTAAACTTGTACATCACATAAAAATTATTTGACCTTTGTTCATTAAACTTCACACACATCTTTATCTTAACCCAAGTAATTTTGTTGCACATGTCCAATTAGTTAACTTTCATTTCGGCCGAGTTACGCCACATTTCATAAAACTTTAACCTACAACCTAACCAAGCTCATAACTGGACATAACTTGAAAAGTATGTGACCTATGTTCATTTCGTCATTTTTTTATCATGCTCATTCAAGGTCTTCATGAGGAAATGAGGAAACGTGGCTCCATCATAAATTGAGTGTCTACAACAGAATTTGTTGCATTTCTGCAGGTTAGAAGGTTCGAGGCCCATTCTCCATATTTATCTAGATGTAAATGGAGGATGAGTCTGGCATGTTCATCTCTGTTTGGCGTCATATAACCTTTCTTGTGTTGGCCCTAAAACCCCAATTACCCTGACTCATTTTGGCAGAGTAAGGCCCCTTTTTTATAAAACTTTAACCTGCAATCTGGTATAGCTCATAACTTGGCAAAATATGTTTTGACATGTTCATGAAACTTTATACTATATATCCCTATCAATTACCCAATGCAGATTTATGCCCGTCTTCAAACTTTATAGTTAGATTGTACTTGCTGAAATAATTACACACAAGTGTTCTGTGGAACCTCTTTCTAGTAATAGCTGTACTGGCCAAGAATGTTCACAACAGGATATGCTGCAACTGCAGTTCTGCATGTAGGAATGTTCTAGGCCCATACTGCAGATTTTTTATCTAGATTTAAATGGATGAGTGATCCTTGAATGTTCATTCCTGTTGTATAACCTTTGGTGGCTGTAAAACACCATTTCAGCTGAAATAGCCGAGTTTTCTGCCATTAATTGGTAAACATGCTTGATTTTGCCTTGTGGATACTGTAGCCCCTCAATTCTGTATTTGCTCATCACAAAATGTACACAGTAGTTATACATCAATAAGTTTTCAGATGAGTTCTTGAACCAGGCATATTAGACTGCTATTGTGTTATCTGCCCTTAAGTAACCAATGTTCCAAATTTTTCATTGTTGCTAATATTATGTAGTAGTTATATGTATATATCGTTTAGATCTCGAATGAGTTCTTGAACCAGCCATACTTGATTAGAAATAACTGAGTTAACTGCCCTTCAGTTGGCAAAAATTATTAATTTTGCTTTGTGGCCACTCTAGTACATTTGAAACTAATACGAAGTAATTATGTATTGAAAGGATCGTGGACAGTTATTGAACCAGATCTTCTAGATCACTAGTGAATTACAGATGCAAATGAGGACTGAATCACTGTGTGTGTGTACAATAGAACATAATTATATTCCCAATTGTTTGCACAGTAAATCGTACAATACGTTCAGACACCTTAAATATTTATCTATTATTTGAAATGGTACTTTATAAAATGCATGTTAGAAACGTTACATTTGTTTGGAAAGCCGCAGGGGACCCTGCAATTCTAATTATTTTTGACTATATGTTTAACTGAATTACTATAATCAACACTTCTACGATTTCGGAAGGTTATAATTATATAATTGACAACATTGAAGTGAAACTATTATGTCGTAGGTGTGTTACGTGATAAATAGAACCTTACATTCGTGACTGTGTATAACTGACTTTAACTCATTGGATAAAAAGATAGGATAGACGACAGAGCCTCGTATCCTATAATGTTATCCAACTTGTGTCTCAAAATCAGTAATACACTGTCACGAATGTAAGATCCGTTTTATTTTAATGATTTTGTAATACATTTCAAGGCTTGTTAAGGTGTTAGTTGTAATAACGATACTGTATGTAGTATTATGTTTGCAGGCAGCATTGTTTTGTTAGCTGAATGGAACAAGATTTATACATTTTGTTAGATGCTCCTAATGAATCAATGATTTGTGCTTTAGAAATGACATGGTTGCAAACAAAGATAAAAGTAATGTTATTCATTTTCATAAACCATATTTAAATACAAGTTTATATTTTATGGTTGGGATAGTAGATAGGAATACTTATCTATAATTACTTTTATCAGAATGTTCAGTTGATATTACATGAACAGCCAAATTTGTGGCACAAAGTGCTAGTTCAGATCTTTGTCTATTAAAGGCGCTGGTGGTCTCCTGTTTGATGTATAGTATACAACTATCTACTTCTGTTGAGGTTAATGGTTAAAACTATTCATCCAAGGGAGTGACTATTGACCCGAACTATTGACCCGAAGCAGTAAACTTATGACCGAGACAAACTGCTGAGGGTTAATGGTCATTCCCGAGATGAATAGTTTTTAACTATTTACTGAAACAGAAGTAGATAGTTGTTTTATTATATTGAATCGTATAAACTCCATTTCTTTGGTTACTTTTTCCTTACTTGTTTACATGCATGACGTCACGTCATGGGAAAGCGTAACATCATTCTCAGACTACTGACCTGCAAAAAAAGACTATTGACTGCAAAATCAGATTGAACCGAATAGGAAACATTCTAAAGGCAATAGTTCATACTAATGACTTTCACGTGACTGCCTTTTAGCCAACTTCTGCATTGCCGGGGGAAAATGGGTTGGGAACCATACTTTGACAGGCAATGGTATTGGGTCTGCAGGAACTTTGTAACAATATCTTGCAAAAATGCATTATGACTAGGGCGCATTGCAATATGGACTGCATCTAAAGCTTGATAAAGTTGTAGAAACTGGTTTTATAATGTAACACTACACATTAATACAGATTTACATACATAGCATTAGACTTCTAATTCTTTATTTTTAGTCTGTTTTGTGTAAAAATATTTAGGCGTTATGTTAGGTGTAAAAATATAAGAGGTATTTTTTCAGTTATCCTACTTTTAACTTCTATTTTTGAGAGTACATTCACGTTGATTTTACTTTTCTTTTTTTTTTCAATGAGCTCTTATCTCAGAAACTGATTGACAGAAACTTTACACATGTATTCACTATTATAACAGGAACCCGTACAAACAAGTACCATAACTTTGTTGCGAATTTTACAGAATTATGCTCTGTTTTCAACTTTGTTGCTCAATAAATAGACGAGGTCTAAAAAAAAATAATAGCGTACTGCCATCCGACAGCTTTTGTTTATTATTTTTTTAATATGCTGTATATTAATTCAATTCAATACCCATTTTATTCTTTAAGTCATATAAAAATGATAATTCAGTATGCTATTGTAAAAGGTTTCAATTTTGTTATATTGTAATGTCTCGTATTGATAGGTTATTAGAATTGTATTGGACATCTGAACGAGTGCATATATCCAATACAAATCTAATACTAGTAACCTTTTTATTGCATACACATTTTTTATGTAAAATGGAATAATTAGAACAAAACAGTTGGTTTAATTCAACATTTAATTTTCATCACACATTTAATTAAAACAAATATACCATAGTAACATCGTGGGAAGTTTTCACAATGAAACGGATACTATAATGTTTACATCACATGACAAACTGCCTATGACATGAACTGCTAATTGCAGCAATCCTTAAAGAGGATGCAACATATTAGTTCCAGTATAATGATTTTAGAACACATCAATAAGAATAGTCACTACGGGCGATTATTGACGTTTCCTGGTAATTCCTGTTACACTGAAAGTAAAGGGAGCTTGTATCTAAATAAATGTAAATATTTAGTGGCAGATATACTGTTATATACAGATAGATATATTATGTGTGTGTGTGTGTGTGTTGAACGTTGATACGATGAAGATAAAGATTAGAACTCTAAATAGATTATATTATTTTATAATTGTATGAAGATTGCATTGCCTGATTGTAAAATATAGCTTTGATAAACATTCAGATATTACATACCTAAGCAGTATCACAGAAATAAAAGAAAAAACACAATATGTGGTTGTTGCATGTTGTCCATTCCATATTTTATCAAAATTATTTCAACTCGAGTTCTATCAAATCGAGGTCTTGCAAGACCAGCTGCATCTGGAGTACAATACTTTATTGATGTCATGCTTTATAATACAATAGTATTTGGCAAAAATTATATGATGTCCTGTACTAAACCTTCTCGACTCTCACCGCTATAGGTTCGAATTTCACTGTGACCTCTACTTTGTCAAGTTGGACAGTGTCGATTCTTACGGAAGGTATACAGTACTGGTTCTATCGCCAAAAAATGGGAGGTCTGCTTCCATTACAAAAATATCAACAGTCATAATTATAGCCTAAAATGTGCTGAAAATGACATAATACCCCATTCAACAAACCATCATGAAACGTCAGTGGTACATTGCCCTTGGTGAGAGAATGAACCCTATTGCTGTGTCGCCTGCCTAACATGGCAGACACTTAGGGATCATTTTTTCCATTGTCATCTCTATCCATCCCTTTAACCTGCATCCTGACTTTAAAGGCACACACGGCAATCTTGATTTTTTAAACACTCGTGGCGTCCCGTTAATTTTTCTACATTAATTGCATTTGTTCAGTCATTAATATTAATATTAATTATAAGAATAGTATAAACTTAATTGTTTTTGCATATTACTAACTGTTGATTACATTTCACCAATAAAATATTCAAATCTATGATAGAATAACGAAAAAACTTAAAAACTTAAATGGTATTTAAATATATGCAAGCAGGTTTAAAGTCAAAACCGATACCGGAACTGGATAAATGAATCGAGAGGCTAATTGTAAAGACTTCAAGATCGCCATGTGTCCCTTTCAAAGTATTTGACCTTGTAGGTTGCCATGACTTCCTGGAAATATGCATTCTGTGTGATAACTTTAAAAGCATAAAACGCACTGTCCTGAAATGTTATAGGCACTTTGCCCTTGGTCAGAGGAACCATAGTGTTTTTGGGATCAGTAGGTCAAAGTTTAAGGTCACCATTACCTCATGGAAATTGTAACTTCAAAAGCATAACACCCACCTCAAAGTCATGAAAACATGCATTATGTATTGTCATCAGGCCACATTGACCTGACAAGGAACCAACACTTTAAGTGCTGTAATTTGTAACTATTGCACCTACAATCCTTAACGTTACAGAAATGGTTTTGGGGTTTAAATTAAAAAGAAAAAGACCACAGTAGTCTGTAGTCCAATATGACCCGCATGGACGTCCTTTTAATATATATTTGTTTATTAAATAATTCCAGCAAGCCAAATAAACTAATGCATGTATGGTGCAAATCTTGTAGAAACTGGATTGTTTGAAGACCAAATGTGAATGTGTCTGCTAACATTCAGGTTACTTGATCCTTAAGCTGTTTGGTTCATCTCTTCTGTGCTGCTAGGTGAAAATGATATGGCAGGGTAACAATGACTACTTCCTCCAATGATGCCGCAGTGGTTTCAGATTGGTTTTGGAGTTTTCATGGCTGGAAATAAATTATAGATGTGCAGAAGTTTTAATAAAACTCATATCACAGTATTTAAAGATAAGGTGATGAAGAATTGCAATAGCACATAATGAAGGCTAATTACAAGTGAGCAATCTTGGGTTACAGACCTGTAATGGTTCTCTTTCAACACATTTGTTGCTATGTATTACATTTGATAAGCATTTCTCAGTGAAAGAAAATTCATAACCATTGATATTATTTACTATTGCAAATTCTATTGTAAACACTTTTTCCTATGGAGCACAGATCATTCTTTTCTGCCACCACTCAAGCAGCACCTAAGTGAGAGTACCTGGTTACCCGGTTAGCTTAGTTGGTAGAGTAACTGCCCTGTAAGCGAGGGGTCTCGGGTTCGAATCCCATACGGCCTCACTTTTTCCACTTGGTTTATTTCATAGACGTATAGTTTTGAAGTAAACCTTGGTTTACTTCAAAACTATACAGAGATGATGATGCAGGCCTTGAAAGATTATGTCCCCTTGGGTAATCCCATTGCGATTGCATTTGAAAAATATAAAAAATTAGAACTCAAATAACGTTGAATAGTTTTACATGAAACTTTCAATTTAGTATGTTTACACATTTATCTAGGCAGTGCTACCCCTGAATTATAAATAAATACTTGATAAATATGTGAATTAGTCGATACATACATGACCTCGAGTATGACATAAGCTGATCAATATGGATCAATAAACACTGTTATCAAGTTTGTATTCATTATTCAAGTATAGCACCGTCTAGATAAAAGTGTAAACATATTAAACTGCCAGTTACCGGTAAAATATATTTAGGATTATTTGAGTTCTAATTTGTTTCTTTTGTTAATTCACTCAATGGGATTCCACAAAAGGGGACATAATCCTTAATGAACATTATAAAACATGACACAATTAATGTGCATTTGTGGGAGATTTAATTAACCCCTCTGTCTGGATTATAGAAAATCAGTGGCCCTATTCTTATACGGGAACCACAAGGAAACCATTTCATGTATAAGTAAAATAGAACAGTTATCACAGTTTCACATGTCTCCGGTCCCAAAACCAAAACTGGAATTGGAAACAAGGTTGCTTTCCAGTCTCGAGTGGGGGTTGGGGTGGGTGTTGGTGGAGGGGGTTGGAGCGGCAACATAGGTCCTTTGGGATCATTAAGCCCATTCTGTGTTGCTTTAAAGTAGAATATCGATATAGTCGGTGCTAGAATACTCAAAAGCGGGTGTACAGACACAGACATTGTGAAATAAAGATAATATAAGTTTTAATTGCATTAATCAAGTTGCTCTTCAAACTATTGGCAAATTTAAAACCAGTTGTTCTTACCTTGCATGTAATTAATGATTCTTTGACACCCTGACCCTGCCAGTGTCATCAGACTGCTTGGGAGATCGTCTTTGTGACCCGCTGACAGCTATTCGTTGTCATCTGAGACGCTTAACAGTTGCAGTTCACGCGTCCGGTAAATTCAGATAGAAAATAATAATAACCTCTTCGACGCAGTTAAAAATGTACACATTTTCAGAATGTATACATATTCAGAGCACAACATTTTGCCAAGTCTCCCGGACATAATTGTCGCTCGGGATTTAGAATTATAACACACACAGCTAAACATGTATCGATTTTCAGAATGTTAACATTTTCAGAATGTATACATTTTCAGAGAGCTAAGGGAGGTAATCGGACGGATGTTGTTATAATTATAATGCACACAATGTAATGTGCGGGTTATAATAAAAATGTTAACATTTTCAGAATGTATACATTTTTTCAGACAGCTAAAGATGTATGGATTTTGGTAATAATGATAACACGTACAAAATCGTAGCAATGTGGTGGTTATAATAAAAAAAAAATCAGACAGCTAAAAATGTATGGATTTTGATAATAATGATAACACGTACAAAATCGTAGAAATGTGGTGATTATAATAAAAATGTTAAAATTTTCAGAATGTATACATTTTTCCAGAGAGCTAAAAATGTATGGATTTTGATAATAATGATAACACGTACAAAATGGTAGAAATGTGGTGATTATAATAATTCAGTTAAACATATAGTAAAAAATAATTATAATCACAGGGTCACCTGCGGCTTTCCATAGAAAGCCGTAGGTGACCCTGTGATTATAATTATTTTTTACTATATGTTTAACTGAATTATTATAATCAACACATTTCTACGAATTTGTACGTGTTATCATTATTATCAAAATCCATACATTTTTAGCTCTCTGGAAAAATGTATACATTCTGAAAATGTTAACATTTTTATTATAACCACCACATTTCTACGATTGTGTAAGTGTTATCATTATTATCAAAATCCATACATCTTTAGCTGTCTGAAAAAATGTATACATTCTGAAAATGTTAACATTTTTATTATAACCCGCACATGTCTGAACATTTGTATTATAACCCGCACATGACATTGTATGCATTATAATTATAACAACATCCGTACGATTACCTCCCTTAGCTCTCTGAAAATGTATACATTCTCAAAATGTTAACATTCTGAAAATCGATACATGTGCGTCTTATAATCCTAAATCTCGCGAGACAATTTATGTTCGGGGGAATTGGCTTTTGGAAAATGTGTGCATTATAATTCTAAATCTCGCGAGACAATTTATGTTCGGGGGAATTGACTTTTGGGAAATGTGTGCATTATAATTCTAAATCTCGCGAGACAATTTATGTCCGGGGGAATTGGCTTTTGGAAAATGTGTGTATTATAATATTTGACCTCAATATTTTGAGGGAACACCAAGTACATCTCGCGAGATATTGGCTGGAGCGGCTGACTGTTCATTGTTTGCAAAGACGTGAAAGAGTGTGCAGCTGTATCTTGATCGGCTAATTAGGTAAGCATATTTACATGACTGATTATGCATTTGTGGCGTTTTCAATTAACCTTTTTCATTGTCTATGAGGTGCATTATCTCGTCCTCCAGACTTCTTAGACTTAGACGTGTACTGTGATCAGAAGGAATTATCAACTCGGCCCCTACCGGCCCTAGTCAGCTCGGCCCCTGGTCAACTGGGCCCCTATTTGGTCAACACGGCCCAACACAAATAGTCAACTCGGCCCCCGATGTAGAACAAATGGTCAACTCGGCCCATAGTCAACTCGGCCCCATATATATATATTCCCCCGCTGTAAAACAAATGGTCAACTCGGCCCATAGTCAACTTGGCCCCATATATATATATCTAATATATATATATGGGGCCGAGTTGACTATGGGCCGAGTTGACCATTTGTTTTACAAATGGTCAACTCGGCCCATAGTCAACTCGGCCCCATATATATATATCTAATATATATATATGGGGCCGAGTTGACTATGGGCCGAGTTGACCATTTGTTTTAATAAAAACAAATGGTCAACTCGGCCCATAGTCAACTCGGCCCCATATATATATATCTAATATATAGTCGGCCCATAGTCAACTCGGCCCCATATATATATATCTAATATATATATATGGGGCCGAGTTGACTATGAGCCGAGTTGACCATTTGTTTTAATATATATATATGGGGCCGAGTTGACTATGGGCCGAGTTGACCATTTGTTTTACAGCGGGGGCCGAGTTGACTATTTCCGGTCAATTGGGCCCCTATTTGGTCAACACTATTTGTGTTGGTCCGTGTTGACCAAATAGGGGCCCAGTTGACCAGGGGCCGAGCTGACTAGGGCCGGTAGGGGCCGAGTTGATAATTCCTTCTGATCACAGTACACGTCTAAGTCTAAGAAGTCTGGAGGTCGAGATAATGCACCTCATAGACAATGGAAAAGGTTAATTGAAAACGCCACAAATGCATAATCAGTCATGTAAATATGCTCACCTAATTAGCCGATCAAGATACAGCTGCACACTCTTTCACGTCTTTGCAAACAATGAACAGTCAGCCGCTCCAGCCAATATCTCGCGAGATGTACTTGGTGTTCCCTCAAAATATTGAGGTCAAATATTATAATACACACATTTTCCAAAAGCCAATTCCCCCGGACATAAATTGTCTCGCGAGATTTAGAATTATAATGCACACATTTCCCAAAAGTCAATTCCCCCGAACATAAATTGTCTCGCGAGATTTAGAATTATAATGCACACATTTTCCAAAAGCCAATTCCCCCGAACATAAATTGTCTCGCGAGATTTAGGATTATAAGACGCACATGTATCGATTTTCAGAATGTTAACATTTTGAGAATGTATACATTTTCAGAGAGCTAAGGGAGGTAATCGTACGGATGTTGTTATAATTATAATGCATACAATGTCATGTGCGGGTTATAATACAAATGTTAACATTTTCAGACATGTGCGGGTTATAATAAAAATGTTAACATTTTCAGAATGTATACATTTTTTCAGACAGCTAAAGATGTATGGATTTTGATAATAATGATAACACGTACACAATCGTAGAAATGTGGTGGTTATAATAAAAATGTTAACATTTTCAGAATGTATACATTTTTCCAGAGAGCTAAAAATGTATGGATTTTGA
Organism: Cyrtodaria siliqua; assembly: GCA_037043455.1. Classification (NCBI taxonomy): domain Eukaryota; kingdom Metazoa; phylum Mollusca; class Bivalvia; order Adapedonta; family Hiatellidae; genus Cyrtodaria; species Cyrtodaria siliqua. The sequence continues at coordinate 162,529 of JAWPHD010004510.1, read as the reverse complement.
TAATAATGATAACACGTACAAATTCGTAGAAATGTGTTGATTATAATAATTCAGTTAAACATATAGTAAAAAATAATTATAATCACAGGGTCACCTACGGCTTTCCATAAGCTAAAGATGTATGGATTTTGATAATAATGATAACACGTACAAAATCGTAGAAATGTGGTGGTTATAATAAAAATGTTAACATTTTCAAAATGTATACATTTTTCCAGAGAGCTAAAAATGTATGGATTTTGATAATAATGATAACACGTACAAACGTAGAAATGTGTTGATTATAATAATTCAGTTAAACATATAGTAAAAAATAATTATAATCACAGGGTCACCTGCGGCTTTCCATAGATTTTGTACGTGTTATCATTATTACCAAAATCCATACATCTTTAGCTGTCTGAAAAAATGTATACATTCTGAAAATGTTAACATTTTTATTATAACCCGCACATGACATTGTGTACATTATAATTATAACAACATCCGTCCGATTACCTCCCTTAGCTCTCTGAAAATGTATACATTCTCAAAATGTTAACATTCTGAAAATCGATACATGTGCGTCTTATAATCCTAAATCTCGCGAGACAATTTATGTTCGGGAGATTTGGCAAAATGTTCTGCTCCGAAAATGTGTGTATTATAATTCTAAATCTCGCGAGACAATTTATGTCCGGGGGAATTGGCTTTTGGAAAATGTGTGTTTTATAATATTTGACCTCAATATTTTGAGGGAACACTTTACATCTCGCGAGATATTGGCTGGAGCGGCTGACTGTTCATTGTTTGCAAAGACGTGAAAGAGTGTGCAGCTGCATCTTGATCGGCTAATTAGGTAAGCATATTTACATGACTGATTATGCATTTGTGGCGTTTTCAATTAACCTTTTCGGCCCCATATATATATATTCCCCCGCTGTAAAACAAATGGTCAACTCGGCCCATAGTCAACTCTGCCCCATATATATATATCTAATATATATATATGGGGCCGAGTTGACTATGGGCCGAGTTGACCATTTGTTTTAATATATATATATGGGGCCGAGTTGACTATGGGCCGAGTTGACCATTTGTTTTACAGCGGGGGTCGAGTTGACTATTTGTGTTGGGCCGTGTTGACCAAATAGGGGCCCAGTTGACCAGGGGCCGAGCTGACTAGGGCCAGTAGGGGCCGAGTTGATAATTCCTTCTGATCACAGTACACGTCTAAGTCTAAGAAGTCTGGAGGTCGAGATAATGCACCTCATAGACAATGGAAAAGGTTAATTGAAAACGCCACAAATGCGTAATCAGTCATGTAAATATGCTTACCTAATTAGCCGATCAAGATACAGCTGCACACTCTTTCACGTCTTTGCAAACAATGAACAGTCAGCCGCTCCAGCCAATATCTCGCGAGATGTACTTGGTGTTCCCTCAAAATATTGAGGTCAAATATTATAATACACACATTTTCCAAAAGCCAATTCCCCGGACATAAATTGTCTCGCGAGATTTAGAATTATAATGCATACATTTCCCAAAAGTCAATTCCCCCGAACATAAATTGTCTCGCGAGATTTAGAATTATAAGGTATGAAAGCACCAATTATTTTCCCCATAGACACCAATGTTAAAGTGTCACATATTAATGATTTGCTGCAAATTCAACTCAAGTATGGATAATGCAGCAGTGTAATGTTCATATAGAAAACTATTTTTCCACTTGAAAAATCACCAGAAAACGTGGGGTCACAAGACATGTAAGAAAGTTCTTGTTTGATTACTAAACAGCTCAAGGGTACAGCTGTTTTTATTGATCGACTGTTTTCATTGCTCACAAAGTGTAAGCATAGAGTCGAAATTTCGAAAATGTTCATCAGTGATCCATTAAAACCTATTAATACGCTTCTTATACATATAACCACAAAATCGAATAGAAATGGGCAGTTTTCCCCTACTTATAATGCCCATTTCCATCGAAAAAGGAGGGATTCCTTTTTTTTATAGGAACTTTCATTCGACTACACCTCGGACGTTTACATGTAATTGGTGGTGGTAAACCTATAAGAGGAGAAAACATGTTCAGATGTTTCTTAAATGAGGAGTTTGTGTTGTCATTTTCATAACAAGCTTAAAAACACTTACTTCATGCAAATCGAATGATTATTTGCAGAGATATGGTCTTGTGAATACCAAGGACAATAGTCTGAAATCGACAAAAGTCAGAGATTTTTTTTTAAAATTTTACACTATCTGAATTGTCATACCAAACGGCATTTCCTGTCCATACACCATATTAAATAGATCAAATGTTTAGAACATTCAATGGACATAAATAAAGTATGCATTTTAGGTAAAATTAGGACGATGAAAAGGCCAATTTATGTCGATTTTCATGCCAAAATTGATTTTTCAGTCAAATTCTTCAAAATTGGAGGTACCATATCTGATTATAGTAGCGAATACGAGCTTAATAATGCCAAAAATACCGCTAAAATCAGAATTGATACTAGCTGAACGCTACCAAGTCGAGTTTGAATGATAAGTATAATATTTTATCTTTTACACAAATCTTCATTTTTCACAGTATCCTACTTTAGTGGGGTAGGGGAAAGATTTAGTGGTTTCATGCCTACCAAAGCTGTCGTCATGCAAATTTAATTCATGAAAACATGTTGCAAACATGCAACCCTACATGTTGATACCAAAAAGACATAGTTCAACTGCAAACACTTCACCAATACGTCATTTTAAACAAGAAAAAAAAATGAAACTCAAAATTACGGCTTTTATAGACAAAATTGGACTAAAAACGCTCAAAACCTATGTAATAAACTATGGAAAACTTATTTCTGAGCTTATTTTACCAATTGTTATCGGAAAAGTGTCCCTAGGTACGAATCTGAGCGAGTCCTAATTACTGCACGCATCTCTTATAGGTATGAAAGCACCAATTATTTTCCCCATAGACACCAATGTTAAAGTGTCACATATTAATGATTTGCTGCAAATTCAACTCAAGTATGGATAATGCAGCAGTGTAATGTTCATATAGAAAACTATTTTTCCACTTGAAAAATCACCAGAAAACGTGGGGTCACAAGACATGTAAGAAAGTTCTTGTTTGATTACTAAACAGCTCAAGGGTACAGCTGTTTTTATTGATCGACTGTTTTCATTGCTCACAAAGTGTAAGCATAGAGTCGAAATTTCGAAAATGTTCATCAGTGATCCAGTAAAACCTATTAATACGCTTCTTATACATATAACCACAAAATCGAATAGAAATGGGCAGTTTTCCCCTACTTATAATGCCCATTTCCATCGAAAAAGGAGGGATTACTTTTTATTATAGGAACTACATTCGACTACACCTCGGAGGTTTACATGTAATTGGTGGTGGTAAACCTATAATGCACACATTTTCCAAAAGCCAATTCCCCCGAACATAAATTGTCTCGCGAGATTTAGGATTATAAGACGCACATGTATCGATTTTCAGAATGTTAACATTTTGAGAATGTATACATTTTCAGAGAGCTAAGGGAGGTAATCGTACGGATGTTGTTATAATTATAATGCATACAATGTCATGTGCGGGTATAAAAAAAATGTTAACATTTTCAGACATGTGCGGGTTATAATAAAAATGTTAACATTTTCAGAATGTATACATTTTTTCAGACAGCTAAAGATGTATGGATTTTGATAATAATGATAACACGTACACAATCGTAGAAATGTGGTGGTTATAATAAAAATGTTAATATTTTCAGAATGTATACATTTTTCCAGAGAGCTAAAAATGTATGGATTTTGATAATAATGATAACACGTACAAATTCGTAGAAATGTGTTGATTATAATAATTCAGTTAAACATATAGTAAAAAATAATTATAATCACAGGGTCACCTGCGGCTTTCCATACGAAACACTGTTGTAAAACATAATGATTATTTTGATTGGTCATCGTTTAATTTCAATATTTTTTCCATTTTAATGACCTGTTCTGGCGTTAAATAAGGATACAAAATGAAATTAAACAAATCATTCAAGATATGAATACTATTATATTCAAATCAACCTAAGTAAATAGTTATTGAAAGCAAGCAAACTGGCTCTTCATTTCTTCATCAGTCGTAAAGAAATGCGATAAAAATTAGCATAATTTTATGATCTGGGACACCATCAAACACCTAAAAAACTCAAATAAAACAAACAATAATATATATTTTATTTATCTAACATAAACCATATATGAAATTGTGGGGGCCGAGATGACTATATAAAATTCCATGTGGACCGCAATCACTAAGTGACTCCTTACGCAATGGCTGATCCAGGGGGATGTTCAGGGAGGACCCGGAGTACGAATCCAGCAAAAGTCTTGTCTGTTGTGCTCTATTTCAAGATCCACAAACACAATCTGGGTCAAATCTGTGTCTACAAATGCCAAGGACCGGAACATTTTCAAAATGCTTCAGTTTCTATGTTAACCACCCCCCAACCTCCATGCACACACTCCTGGAACAACAAGTTAAGCTTTGACAAATCACCCATGCAGTCAGATTGTTTGGCATGTGCAAATGCTGTAAGATATAAGAGAATCCAGGTTGCCAGTGGTATTCCTTAACTGCAGCCACTACCACAGGTATCATGAAATACCCAGATCTAACTATTTCGCACAAATAATCTCCCGAAATCCACACTATAATAAAAAATATTTTTTGAATCACATGTCGCAAAAAAAAAAGGTATTTGAGGAAAATGAAGATGTAGTTGTAGTGGTAGTTTATTATGAATTAACAGTCTGTGCGTTATGTTTACACACATCAGGTAACAACTTGCATCACAATGAACTATATATAAACATTTCAAAATTCTGTAATAATAGTTCTTTTTTACTATGTGTTTCACATTGTTTTTTGATAATAAAAGCTATGAAATAAATAGATTATATGTAACTATATATTAATTTAAAGCGGTAGTAACAAACAACTAAATAAAATCATTAAACTAACGCACAAATGTTAATTACCTAACTGAAGGTAAAAAACTACTAACTATATTTTCATTTGGTGGAAATGATTATTTTTATTGGTGTTTAAGGTGTTCCTCCACTCCAACCCCAAAACGCTTTCTACTTCTTCAACTGAAATACTGCCTGCCTAGGGCTAAACATCACAGCATGTGACCCCCAGGTTATTAAGCATTCCCTTCACCGGAGAAGAGCTGAAACAAAGCTTGCTTTAAAGTTACTTCAGCTGCAATTAATAGAGGTGCCAGTAAGGCATTCAGGTATTTTTTTCCATGCACAGTTCTGCAGTCACCAATCCATTACAACAACAAGAAGGAGTTGTTTAACCAGTTTTAATTGTAAATACTCAAGGAACTATGCGGCTTTTCTACAATTTGACAATTGATTTGGCAGTGCTGAGCTGCCATACATTAAGGTACCTGTAATGCCGTTAAATCACATTGAACTAAATAGGGAATTTGAAAAGTAATATAAATTATCTATAAAAAGATGTTGTATTATTTGTACACATAATTTGCAATATAAAACCTATACATTGGATTAGGAGCAAGAAATAAATAAAACAATTGATACAACCATTATGTGTTCTTTCGAACTATTCCTTTTATGGTATAGGAACAACCGGACCACATTTAGGACAACCCGGACCACGTTTTAGGACGACCCGGACTTATAAACAAAATTATTCCAAACATTGAAACTTGATATATGGGTTCCTGTGACTATTTGCACCATTATTAAATGCTTCCACCCTAGTACATCAAGGTTTGGTTTACTTAGTAAAATTCAGGACGAAACAAATTATTCTAAAAGGTCGAACAATGATGAGGGTGAGGGAAAAAAAGAGAGTATCCGAATGATGATATTTCACTTCATATCCGGTCACCTATATTGTGTTGATGAGCCGTTGTTTATGATAGGAATCCGGGAACAATGCCCTAATCTTATTACCAAATAGATTCCTATGGTTTTTTAACGTGCTCGGAGGATAGACCGATACACGGGACTGCCCGGTTTACGTCCCCATCCGACGGACGAGGCTAAGGGAAAATGTCTTGCCCCTTGAACACACATTTGTTTACATCCGGGTTAGCTGGGGAAAAAGATCCGAGATATTCCGAGTTGCTGGCCGGATTCGTATCTAATTGTCTGTCGATATTATAAATGGAAATAAATGCAGAAATACCAGTTTTTATGGACAAAAACTTAATACAATTATGTTAAATGATAATTTTCTTGCAAAAATAGTCATTTGTTTATGAAAAAAAGTTTGTAACAACGTGAATCGGAAATTACGTTTTCGGAAGAGCCATACCCCCCCTGCCGGTCACGACGAGAAGAACAGTTTGAACCGATTTAAAAACAAAAGACGTTCTGAAAGGTTATTAAAACCCAAACACAGTAATGACAATTAGCTAAAGGATAAATCATTCTAATATCGATTGGTTTGTAAGCGTGTTGCTCCTCTGCCATTGCTATCACATAGAATTAAACCGCACCATCCAGAAAGACACTCAGTCTACATGTCGGACAACCTACAACGAATATGTCAGTGACCTTGTAAGCGATAAGGGCAACTCTAAGAAGCTTTATTCCTTTGTGAAGAGCAAGAAGTGTGATGGGACAGGCGTTTCACCCTTGAAGAAGGATGGCTCAACCCATTCGGACCCGAAGGAAAAGGCAGATATACTGAACGAGCAGTTTTCATCAGTGTTCACCAGGGAGAACAGGACCCACATGCCTCAGCTTGGACAGAGTCACACTCCTACTGCCCCTCCCATCCATGTAACAGAGAAAGGCGTATTGAAGCTCTTACTTGGACTGAATCCCTACAAAGCCACTGGCCCTGATCAGATCTCCATTTAGATTCCTCAAGGAAATGGCCACCTCCATTACACCAGCATTGACTTTCATCTTTCAGGCTTCACTGAACCAAGGTCAGACTCCAGATGACTGGAAAGGTGCCTTTGTCACGCCATTATTCAAGAAAGGAAATAGGAACACAGCATCAAACTATAGACCTGTCTCCCTCACCTCCATCTGCTGCAAAGTCATGGAACACATTGTCCATAGCCACCTGATCACCTTCTTCGAGAAGCACAGCATATTGACAGACAGACAGCATGGCTTCCGGAAGAAGAGGTCCTGTGAAACCCAGCTAATCACCACACTCCAGGATCTAGCATCAGGCCTTAACAACAAACAGCAGCTGGATGTCATACTACTGGACTTCAGTAAAGCCTTTGACAAGGTCCCCCATGAGCGTCTTGCTGCCAAACTTCATCATTACGGTGTTCGAGACAAGACCCTGGAATGGATAAAGAGCTTCCTTGCTGATCGATCGCAACAAGTGGTACTAGAAGGACAATCTTCTCAGTCTGCTCCAGTTACTTCTGGAGTTCCTCAAGGTACAGTCATGGGACCACTGCTCTTCCTGGTGTACATAAACGACCTACCATCGAGAGTTGAGTCCAAGGTCAGCCTTTTTGCTGATGACAGCATGCTGTACCGGATTATCAACTCCGATGAAGACGCCAAGAAGCTACAATCAGACCTTGATCACCTTCAGCAATGGGAAGATGACTGGCAGATGGCATTTAATCCCAACAAATGTGAGGTTTTGAGAGTCACAAACAAGAGGCGTTTTATTCCTGCCACCTATTCTATACATGGCAAGCAACTGCAGATGACATCAAAGACTAAATATTTGGGAGTTACCATAGACAGTAAGTTATCATGGAACCCACACATTGATGCTGTCACGAAGAAGGCAAACAACACAACAGCGTTCCTTCGAAGAAACCTATCCTCATGCCCCAAGGAAGTTAAGTCCACTTGCTACAAATCCCTTGTTAGACCACAACTAGAATATGCGTCAACAGTATGGGATCCATCTACAAAGTCCAGCATCACCAAGGTTGAAGCAGTACAACGCAGGGCTGCTCGTTTTGTCATTGGAGACTACAGCCGAACGAGCAGTGTCACCACCATGCTTCAGCACTTGGAATGGAAGGACCTCCAGACACGTAGACAGCATGCCAAAGCTGCTATGATGTACCGCATTGTACACCAGCTGTACCATATTTCCACCCTACCGGCGCCAATACCAGAGGACATGCTAGCAGGTTTCTTCAACCGTTTACTACAGTGAATAGCTACCGTGACTCCTTCTTCCCGTCCGGCATCAGATTATGGAACTCCCTCCCAGTCAGCCTCATCGACGCACCATCCCTCGAAGTGTTCCAGACGAGGATGGTTGCTATGACGGAGTGACCAGTTACAAGATGTTTTTAACCTGTTTTTAACTGCACTACCGACCCTCCCTCACGTGTACATAGTTCACAATGTGCGAGTATGCTCCAGAGGAGTCCTGCACAGTAACGGAAGAAGAAGAAGAAGAAACCAGGATTATGGATCTCGCCATGTGCTCGACGCTACGGCAGAGCCTGAAGGTAACAATTAACATTAATAATAAACGAGTACATCATCTAATATAGATCGTTGAACTGCAGGTATACAACAAATTGCATCACATACAAATTAACTAGAAGTATGTTATGCAGAGCAAAACATCCATAATTATACTTCACAAAGTGAAAGTGGGTGGGGAAGTGCAAGAAGTAAATTTCTAGCCAGTATCATAGAAGAAACATTTTCTGAAAATTCCCCCCCACCCCCTCCCCCCTGCCCCCCAAAGTGAAGGGAGGGTCCTGATAGCTTTAAATAATTACTCCATGTCACTGTTGCAGTGTAATCAACAATTAGTGTCAGGGCTCCAAGAATAGGATAGCCCGACGCCCGGGGCTAGTCCAATCTGAATCCGGGCTAGTCTCTCTTTCAAAAATGGTTTCCCGTCTAGTCTTAAAAAATCTCGGGGCAATCAAAAATACAACCAGAAATTGTGTTTTATTGCGGGTAATTTGCAGCCGTATTTGTTAAAAATTATCTCCCTTCATTAAAGTTCATCAATTTGAAAGCGCGCATTTCATTGGTTGATTACATGATTTGAACAAATCACATAACAGCTTTCATATTCACGCAAATTTGTCACGTTGGACAGAACAAAAAATATCATTCGAATATTATTAGTTTGAACGTAGATTTCGTTTTAATATACTTTTTTTCGATGAATTGCTGTATATTCTTTTTCTAAATAGCAAGTCTGTATCTTACAAACGCTTAACAACGAACGCTTATTCACAAATGCAGGCTGCTAAATCAATCGGAACTCTTCGCCAATTTCCGTATTCCTGAGTGACGGAATCCGACGAGGCAGTTCCGATTGGCTGCTAAATAACACCGGGAACGCGCACCTGTTTTAGATGGTTTAATGTGCGGGACCCGTAACGGTTTTTGACGTGATTTACGGCGCGATCCTAAAACTGTAAAAAGAAAATAATATTTTTTTAGTTATGTGATGCAATGGATATAAAAGGAAAATAGAACCTTCTAGTTTGATTCTAATCATATGTGTATTATTAATTAATTAAATAAAACAAAGTAAAAAAGAAAAACATTTGATATCGACAAAATAATGTACCGGCAACTATTCATTGGTAATAATAATTTCGGGGCAAGTTAAAAAAAATCAGGGCAAGTGGACTTTTGAAATCTACTTGCCCTGGGCTATTCCCCAATTTTAATTTTCTTGGAGCCCTGAGTGTAAAAACAATTTGCTTTGACCTATTGAAAGAAGTATTAACAGTGACGCAGACTAATTGGAAAACAATTGGAGACTGAACACCGTTATGTGGAATGAACCTTCACAGAGAATATAAACTTGATATCATATTTTTCCTGCTATAGAACGCGTACAGAGAATTGCGGAGAAAGAAAACTAGGTTCCAGTTTTTCTTTGTTGAAGATTATACGTGTAAGTTATTCATAAATTTTAAACCTCCATAATAATTGCAACTTTGTTGGTACAACAACATCTGACAGCAGTAGCGTGAGTGACCTTGACCTTCAAGGCAAAGGGAGATACCTGAGTGATTTATGGAATTAATTCATTTTGTTCTAACAAGCATAATTCCAAACAAATTTAATTGCACTTTCATATGTGTCGACATGAACTTATTTTTAATTCTTGCCATAACGAAATGGCTACATGCTTTTGCCAGAACTATTTTACGTCACCAGGGTCCCCTCTGGCTTATTTTTTCTTAGCGCCACCACTTGCGCCAAATGAGATAAGTTGGAGCCAAAGTAGAAAAATTGGAGCCAAATAGCTCCAGTGGAAATATACATTTATATTTACTATATTATAGAGAATATATAATACAATTAGATATTAATTAAGGTGACAAATTGAATGGAATATATCAATTAATAGTATCTTCCATTGTAATACTATTGCAACTTTTATTAAACACTGCTTCATTGTTATCCTTTGCTACATTATCCATTAGCCATTAAGCTGTGTTATAATGAAATTTGGTCAATGTTCCTATCTATATGATATTACCTCATTGTTTAGAGGAGTATTGAAAGTTTTCTTTTTTAGTTATTGAAGTCAATTTAGAAGTATATCATAGTGAAAGCTAAAAGCACAGGTCAGATGTATTCATCCAATCAAATTCTACATACAATTTTATTGAACAATTCAAAACATGCCAATCAATTCCAGTGTATAACCAGTAATGTATATTAATGACTTCCGACCCTGGAGCCAAACACTTGTCACACTAATCTCAGAGTGGGGCATAGACAAGTGTTAATTGGTTTATTGTTCATTTTGTTATTTGCATTTTGTGCCAAGGGTAATAAAAGGATGTGTATTATTGAAAGGCCTTGATCTTGTTTCATTTTTGGTGTTTGGTGACAACATTTTTTTTATGTGTATATTTTTTTTTGCTCAAGTCATTTTCGCCAAATGTTAAAAGTTAGAGCCATTTTGATAATTTCTTCTTATTTGGCTCCATTGGCAATGCCCAGAGGAGACAGAGGAGACCCTGGTCACATAGTGTCATAGCTGTATGTAATGCACCATTTATTAATCAAACATTTTTAAAAGGACACACAAGTTTGATCTAGTATCACAATTTTCAACTTGATTTTTTGGCCTGGTTGCATCAGTGTATTAGGCAGAAATTCAAGAATTGGGTGTGCAAATATGCCAGCATGGTGTGAAAAATAAGTTGCTAACACGCGCCAATTCGTGACAAGTGGGTGTCACTGGGGTGATTTATTTTTACAGATAAAGGTGAAAAAAATGCCCTGGAACTTATACAGAGAATAAACGTGATATCTTATTTTTCCTTCTTTTTCCTTCTTGCAGAACGTGTACAGAGAGATTTTGAGAAAGGAAACCAGTTTCCAGATCTTCTTTGTTGAAGTTTATACTTGTAAGTTATTCATCAATTTCAACATCTGACATAGCAATAGCGCATGTGACCTTGACCCTCCAGGCAAAGGGAGATACCTGAGTGATTTATGCAATTAATTCACTTAGTTCTGTCCCTTAAATAACGAGCAGAATTTCAGACAAATGTTGTATTGCACTGCACTTTCATGTGTGTCGACATGAAATTATTTTAAATTTTTATCATAAGGAAATGGCTACATACTTTTGTCAGAACTATTTTAGTGTCATAGCTGTATGTAATGCAGCATTTATTAATACATTTTTAGCTCGACTATTCGAAGAATAATAGAGCTTACAAGTGTAATCACCCCGGGGTTGGCATCGGCCTCCTACATCAAGGTTTGCGTGTAAGCTGTGTTTACAAGTCTGTATCTCTTTACATTTCTTATCCTAGCACAACCAAATTTGGCCATGGGCTTCCTTAGAGCATTATTTTTAAGGGCTGCATAAGCAATTTTGGTTCCTGTAACCCATGGGCTCCCATGGAACCCAAATTCTGATGTTTCAAATTTTGCGTGTAAGCTGTGTTTACAGGTCTATATCTCTTACATTTTTTGTCCAAGCTGAACTAAATTTTGGAATTGTTTTCCTTATAGTATGTTGTAAAGGGTTGGATAAGTAATTTTGTCTTCTGCAAATTCTGGGCTCCCATGGAACCCAAATTGTGATGGCCCATAACGTGTGGAATAAAGGCAGATCTAGGTTTGCATGTAAGCATGTATATATATCTATAATTTTGGTTTGGGATTTGGTCTCTTATTCATACTTCACCCATATTGGGGCATGGGCTCCCTCCTCCCCCACCCCTTTACCCCACCCCCTCCCACCCACTTCCACACCATTTTTTTTTAACATTTTTATTTTTTTTAAACATTTTTATGTGTTTGTTTTAGTCAATTCTTACGCATATATGTTGCCCCAAACTTTTAACAGATTGTTAATATCAATGAAAGCTCGGACAAGTTCGAAAACCAGCCAGATCGAACGAGTAACAGCGGAGTTATGACCCTTGACTTAGTTAAAAATGCTATATTTCATTAGGGCCTTCATTTTTCATCCAACCTTTACCAGATTGTTAATATCAATGAAAGCTCGGAAAAGTTAAAAAACCAGGCGGATCGGAATAGTAAAAGCGGAGTTGTGGCCCTTGGTTTAGTTAAAAATGCTATATTTTGCCTCGTTAAGACGATATGGCTTTCATTTTTCATCCGATCTTTACCAAACTTTACCATCTTGTTAATATCAATGACAGCTCGGATAAGTTCGAAAAACCAGTCAGATCGGACTAGTAACAGTGGAGTTATGGCCCTTGATTTAGTTAAAACGGCTATATTTTGCCTCGTTAAGACGATAGGACCTTCATTTTTCGTCCGATCTTTACGAAACTTTGCCTGATTGTTAATATAAATGAAAGCTCAGACAAGTTCGAAAAACAGCCAGATCGGACCAGTAACAGCGGATTAGGCCCTTGATTTTCTGAAATATGCTATATTTTGGGCCTGCATTTGGCCAGATTTCATCGAAATTTCTTAGGGATGATCAGTACCAAGCCTAGTTGTACATATCGTCAGTGTGTTCCGGTGGAATGATTTTGGCAGAGTTATGTCCCTTTAAAGGTTTTTGATACACTAACTTTGTCCCGACTAGTTCTCCTGAAACCCTGGCCGGATGTAAATGAAACTTTAGGGATGGTCAGTTCCAGGTGTAGTTATGCAAATCTTTGCCGTTTTCCGGTTGAATGATTTTGGCAGAGTTATGGCCCTTTAAAGGTTTTAATACACAAACTTTGGACTATTCTCCTGAACGTCTCCCCACATTTCAACGAAACTTTACAGGGATGATCAGCACCAAGCTTAGTTGTGCATATCATCGTCGCATTCCGGTTAACAGATTTTTGGTGGAGTTATGGCCCTTTAAAGGTTTTTGATACACTAACTTTGTTCTCCTGAACCCCTAGCTGGATTTTAACGAAACTTGACAAGGATGATCAGTATCAAACTTAGTTGTGCACATCATCGCCATATTCGGGTTGAATGATTTTTGTCAGAGTTATGGCCCTTTAAAGGTTTTAATAGAGAAACGTTGTCCAGATTAGTCTGTTCTGAACTCCTTGCTGGATTTCAACGAATCTTGATGGGGATGATCAGTACCAAGCCTAGTTGTACCTATCATTGCCGTGTTCTGGTTGAATGAATTTTGGAAGAGTTATGGCCCCTTAAAAGTTTTAATACACTAACTTTGTACAGACTAATTCTCCTGGGCCTCTTGTGGTCAATGTTTTTCACATATATCTGTGTTGTTTTGGTAATTTCTTACACATAGCTTCTTACCTGTTGCCCACTCCCACACACTACCACCCCACCACTCGAAACTCAATTTTTTAAAATTATTTCTGTATTGTTTTTGTCAATTCTTACACATAGATATTGCCCACCCACCCCCACTCCCACCATTCGAAATATTTTTATTTTGTTTTACCATATTTCTGTGTTGTTTTGGTCAATTTTTACATAGCTTCTTACACATACATGTTGCCCTCCCCACCCCCAGCCTCTCCCCCATCCCCACTCATTTTTTTTTTTTTTTACATACTTTGTGTTGTTTTGGTGAATTCTTGCACATATATGTTGCCCTCACGGTACACCGCACCCAATCCCTCCCACCATCCTCCCTGCCTCACCTCCACCCGCACCCTACTCAAAACTAGATTATTATTTTTTTTACGTATTTCTGTGTAGTTTTGGTCAATTCTTACACATAGTTATGTTGTGCCCCAGCCCCACCCCACATTGTTGTAGCCTTGTTTTCTGTGGTTATATACTAGCTATAAATTTAAAGCGACACTCAACAATTTTGATACTAGTTGTCCAGCATCACAATTTTCAACTTGATTTATTGGCCTGGTTGAATATACAGTCAAACCTGGTCATCTGACCACCTTGTTTAAGCGCCCACCTGCCATAAGCGACCACTTTGAAATTTCGCTATTAATTGATACTGTATTAAGCGACCACCTGTCTAACGCGACCAACAACTTCATATTATCATACCAAAAGACCGATTTTATGATCAATTGCGACCGCCATTATTTTTCTTCAGAAAATCAAACTGAAAAAAACAAACAGTTTAGCTATCGGCAGGGTTCGACACTAGCGCTAGCCCGATAGCCCGAGGCTAGTCACTTTCGAGAAGGACTAGTAAAAAATCACAATTGACAAGCCCGACGGGCTAGTTGTTTTTATTATTCAAATGTCGATTTTAAATGATATTATATGATCCTGATGTCGAAAACTGTCAAATTGTTTCAATATTTCGCTATTCAAACTCTTCAATAGCGTGTAATGTAGGGTACGATATAGACAAAGACAAGCACCTGCGAATGTGTAGGTGTGTCAGATTACTGAACACCGATTGGTCATTTTTTCTTTGATGGCGCAAATATGCTGAAAAATAACAGGTCGGTCTCCACATTGTTTTTGTAGAGAAGCTTGCATTTCTATCACTATATTAATTTCTAAGCTTTTTATTGACATGGTGAGTGTGACCTTCACATTGTAAACAAAAATGTGGCGATATTTAAATACGGAACTGTCTCCATCGAAACAAACGAAAAACAGCATAGGAAAAGCGTCATCAGCAAAAAACAGCATGATTCAATTGATGTGTTTTTTAGCCATCGTGTCACTTTCACAGTGCCTACAGAGCCTTTTTCCCAGTTTTTGAGAAGGGGCCTTTTACCCTTTAATTGGGGGAAAAAATCCATAAATGGCGAATGAAATGTCCAAGGTCTGCATGACTTTAAAAGAAATTTGGGTGGGGAAAGGGCCTTGTACAGGCTGCTGCAAAGAAGGGTATAATGGCCATGGCGTATGTATGGATTGACTAAGACCTAGTCACAAAGCTGTTGTCTTGCAATATTTACAAGCAGTACAGTCATATAGGAAATGCAGCCTCAGCTATAGATGAGATGGTTACTTTGTATGTGTTTAGCTCTACTGATCAAAGATCAGCAGAGTTAATGCCATGGTGTGTCATCCGTCTGTTGTCCGTCCGTTTTTTGTAGCGACTACTCCTCTGAAACTACTGGATGGATTTTCAGGAAATTTTACAGGAATTTTGGCCATGGTGTCTAGTTGATCCTAGCAAAAATTCAGGTTGATGTGAAATCCTAGATGGCCACCAAAGCTAGAAATAGATTTTTAAAAAAAAAGTTTGTAGCGATTACTTATTGAAAATTATGAGTGATATTTTTCTAAAATGATCACCATGACATGTTGTTGGTCCTTGTCGAAAATCGATTTTGATTCATCATTAAACACATGGCTGCCAGCGGCCATCTTCATTTACATATAGAGTTTATATATGGTAAAAACTTGTAGAGACCACTCCTCTGAAACTACTTATAGGATTTTTATGAAACTTTACAGAAATGTTGCTTTTGATGTCTATTTCGTCCTTGCATAATTTCAGGTTGGTCAAAAATTTAAGATGGCCACCATGTCTAAAAATATTAAAAAAACAAATTAAAAGTGAGGGCTGTACCATTAAAACATACATGGGACCCCAGGAATGCATTTTGAAATTGGAACACCCACCCATAGATGCAAAATTTATTAGTTTAAAGAACCAATTTTTGGAAAATCGGGTTCATTACATTGCCTTCCTGGGGTCCTGGGCATGTCTTAATGGAAAAGCCCAGACTACTTATTCAAAACTATAAGTATTATTGATATGGAACTTATTCTAAAATGAACAGCATCCTTGTTGAAAATTAATTTTGATTCAACATTAAACATGGCAGCCAGCAGCCATCTTTGTTGACATGTACCGGTACTTCTCAAAATTTGTTAAGGATCACTTTTATTCTTCCATATAATTTTATTAGAAATTAATTCTTAGTAACGATAGTAATTTCATTGATACTTCAACAATTCCACATTTTGAATCAATTCATGAGATCACATGACAATACACTGCCCTAAATAATGTCATGTTAAATAGAAATAATGCTATTTCTTTCACAAGAAATTTAGACAGCTAAAAATTTATCCTAAGCAAATTTTGAGTAGTATCGTAAAAAAACTTGTAGTGACTATTGCTCTGAAACTACTTCACAGGAATGCTAATGCCGCCCCAGCCATTTTTATTTCTTCCAAAAAAAAATCTGAAAAGTATTTGTGCCTGAAAGTATAAAACACTATTACAAATGTGTTTTCTATCTTGAAAGTGCCTAGTAGTAAGTGTTCTATTTTTGCCTTGTGCCGAGGCAATATTCCATTTGTAGTATAAAGTAAAACTTAAAATTTTACCGCCCCATTTTAAAATAAATTTGGATGATAAACTAGCAATTAATTTATTATGGCCTTAGTGTAATATATTTCGTACAGTTTATCCGTTCTGTAAGTGGTGCACTTGTAATTTTAAGCTCTACTGCAGAGCTATTGGGATGACGTGTAGTCCATCGCCCGTCTGTAGTCCGTTAACTTTTTCCTTGTAGACACTCCAGTCCCTTCATTTTTCATGCGATCTTAACCAAACTTGGCCAAAGTCTTTATATTAATGAGCGCTCGGATGAGTTCGGAAACCGGCTAGATCGAATTGGTAACCCCAGAGTTACTGCACTTGAATTAGCGAAACATGCTATATTTTGCCTTGTGAACACTCTCGCACCTTCATTTTTCATGCAATCTGAACCAAACTTGGCCAAAGTCTTTATATTAATGAGAGCTTGTATGAGTTCGAAAACCTGCAAAATCAGCTTAGTAATACCAGAGTAACTGCCCTTGAATTAACAAAAAATGCTATATTTTGCCCTGTGAACACGCGAGCACATTCGTTTATTATTCGATCTTTACCAAACTTATACATATTGTTAATACTAATGACAGTGCAAACAAGTTCGAAAATCAGCCAGATTGGATCAGTAACACCAGAGTTATGGCCCTTGCTTTGCTGAAAAATGCCATTGTCTGCCTGGTGAACACTTCAGGACCTTCATTTATTATTTGATCTTTACCAAACTTGCACATATTGTTAATATCAATAAAAGCTTGGACAAAAAGTTAATAAACCAGCCAGATCGGATCAGTAACATCGGAGTTGTGGCCTCTAAATGGGTGCAACTTTGGGGACCTGAAGTTGCAGTAATGTACTGTTTCAGAGTTTTTGCTCTACATGGGAACAACTAGGGGAACTTGAAGTTAGTAATTTGTTTGACTAGACTGCCAGTTTGCTCAGGGTTTTGTCATGTTTGCCACAATTTACCCCCCATCCCCAAACACAGACTCCATATAGCCAGTAGAGCGATAATGGCCCTTGGGCCTCTTGTTGTTAAATGAATTTTGATTCAGTGCCACCTATACACAAAGTTTGTCATTTTAACAGTTTAAAAATCAGTCTCCATAAAAAAATAAGTTTTTTTACGTATTAGTCTACTGTCTCTAATTATTTCACCAATGTAAAAATTGTAATTTTTTCCAGATTGTTTATATCCAAGCTCGAAAACCAGCCAGATAGATCAGTAACACCAGACTTAGGCACCTCAAGCTTTATTTAGCCTATTCTTCATCAAGATGTCAGCCAAAATTCTGTTTTATTTCATCCTGAACCTTTATTGTTCATATAGTATTTAAAATACTTCCATTGTTATTGTACATGTGTTTCTTTAAAATGTGCTTCTTTGATTGATAAGGAACTACATGTATATGATACTGTAAACAAAATACAACCTACTCTGCTATCGATATTATCCGAACATCATAATGTCTGATATTGCTTTAAAATTAAAGTCTGCTTTTCAAGCTGGTGATATGTGTGATGTAACTTTAGAATTGGAATCTAAAAATTGTATTAAATGCCACTCTATTATATTGTGTTTAAACACATCATTTTTTCGGAGGAGGCTGGATGAATTATGGCAAAAGGCTGACTCACCTCAATTAATTGATTGTAGCATGTTTCCTGATGAAACTGTTGCATCAATGATTCACTTCATGTATGGAACTGATTTTCCTGTTAATATTAATAATGTTGAGAAGACACTTCAGTGCTGTGATTATTTTTTGTTTGACGAATTGAAAAATGTGTGTGTTGCATTTTTGATTGAAAGTATATGTAGTAAAACAATCTTTTTTATACTGCAGACTGCCTTTACTTATTTACTTGGTGCTGTCAGTGATCACTGTTTACTGTTTATTGACAGCAACATAGATGTTATTTTGTGTGATCATGAACATTTTTACTCTCTTCCGATGAATTTAGTCATTGAAATTATTTCACGTGACACTTTGTCTGTTCAAGAGGAATTTCTCTTTGATCATCTACTGGACTGGTTTGATGCCCAAGATTCGGACCCAGCAGTTTTATGGGAGAAATTGTATCCCCATATCTGTTTTATAAACACGAGTGTTGAATACTTTGTAAGTAAATGTATTCCCCAGGACTTTGTTCCGAGTGATTTATGCAATAATATTTTACTGTATCTGTCTTGCGAAGATAATGTAGAATTTCCAGATATACCATTTAAACGTGACAGATCTGTAACTGATATTAATGGAATTGTACAGGTTAGACGTTTCTATAAAATATCGAGTGAGCCATCTTGGCAGAATGATGCAATGAATGGCGACCGGATCATTATGTCTTCTTCTGATGATATAAAATTAAAAGCAGTGTCTTTATTTGGTAAATCTGGAAGTTCTTTTATTTTTAGCCTATCTTTACATCAGACAGCTGATGGCAGTTTGCTTCAAAGGTGTAAGACTAGGCTTGATTTTACAGCTGATGTCGGTACCTTAGTTTTTAAAGAAGCAGTCACTTTAAAAGCGGGAATTAAATACACATTAGTTTGTATGAAGGGGGACGGGTTTACATTTTTTGGGGTGAATGGCTTGTCATCAAACGTCATTAGGAAACGTCATACTTGTGTTACAATAACTTATGAAAATCCTATCATAGGTAAAACAACAGTGTCTGAAGGACAATTTGAGGGATTTTTCTTTCTGTAATTTTCTACATGAAGCAAACTACCATCAGCTGTAAAAATGTTATTCAGTTGATATTAAATTTACATAATTATATCAGAATGATCGTTAGTCAATGGTGTAACTTGGTTATGTATTTTTAGGTTAATAAAGTTTTTTTGTATTATTTTTTTCAACAATAACTCAGAAGTTATTTTCAGATATGGCTATGCATTAATTGCCATCTATTTTTAGCTTGACTATTTGAAAAATAAGAGAGCTTATGTAATAACGTCGGTGTCCCACATAAAGGATTACGTGTAAGCTGTGTTTTCACGTCTACGTCTCTTACATTTCTTATCCTAGTACAACCAAATTTGGCCATGGGCTTCCTTATAGCATTTCTTAAGGGCCGTTTAAAATAATATTTATTCATATTCGATATATGGTAATTTGAAACTATGACGTCATATTTTTCAAAATGGCGGCTCCCATATCTTTTTTAGGAACAACCTTCAAATGATATGTCATATCTTTTTTGTTGTCATCCGATTTTGATAATTCTTTCACGCTTTTCCCAGTTTTTCAGAAGTCCATACAAGAGATTGTTTGGCTGTGTTGCTACATTCTCTTTAACTTATTTGCCATTAGTACACAAGCTCTTAAAAATGGTACATATTACATAACAAAATGGAAATTAATTCACTTTAAGGAAAGGTATTTATGGAGCAATAATTATTCCATTAGCTGGTCATCATTTCTGTTGAAAGGATTTCTTGCCGGGGTTTAATTTGCTAAGCAACTCACTGCTTCTAATTATGAAGAAATCCTCTTTTAAGAAATGAATAGCAACAAGAGCTTACTCTTACTCATTATTTTTAAAATAACTACAGTATCAAGTTACTGATCATGGGGTCTTGTTCATTGCTCATTGAAACTAAAATTGAAACACAGTGAGATTGTTTGGACTGGTGCGTCTTTTATATCACCTTTAGTTTATATAAAAGTTGTACTTGACCTTAACGAATCAATATATACCACTCGGTTTTATTGTGTCGCCCACGTAGCATGGCAGACAACTAGGGATCACTTTGTCTATCGTCGTTCCTCACACTTTAACCTGTAAACTTGTACATAACATAAAAAATTATTTGAGACCGTTGTTCATGAAAACTTCACACACATCTTTATCTTAACCCAAGTAATTTTGTTGCACATGTCCAATTAGTTAACTTTCATTTCGGCCGAGTTACGCCACATTTCATAAAACTTTAACCTACAACCTAACCAAGCTCATAACTGGACATTTACATACATAGGCATTAGACTCCGGTAATAATAATAATTCTTTATTTTTAGTCTGTTTGTGTAAAAATATTTCGGCGTTTTGTTAAGTGTAAAAATATAAGAGGTGTTTTTTCAGTTATCTACTTTTAACTTCTATTTTTGAGAGTACATTCACGTTGATTTTACTTTTCTTTTTTTTTCACTGAGCTCAGAAACTGATTAACAGAAACTTTACACATGTATTCACTATTATAAGAGAAACCGTACGAACAAGTACCATAACTTTGGTTGCGAATTTTACAGAATTATGCTCCGTTTTCAACTTTGTTGCTCAATAAATAGACGAGGTCTAAAAAAAGTCTAGCGTTCTGCCATCCGACAGCTTTTGTTTATTATTTTTATAATATGCTGTATACCAATTCAATTCAATACCCAATTTATTCTTTAAGTCATATAAAAATGATAATTCAGTATGCTATTGTAAAAGGTTTCGATTTTGTTATATTGTAATGTCTCGTATTGATAGGTTATTAGAATTGTATTGGACATCTGAACGAGTGCATATATCCATACAAATCTAATAACCTTTTTATTGCATACACATTTTTTATGTAAAATGGAATAATTGAACAAAACAGTTGGTTTAATTCAACATTTAATTTTCATCACATCACACATTTATTTAAAACAAATATACCATCGTAACATCGTGGGAAGTTTTCACAATGAAACGATTGTTCTTGAGCTGGCTGTAGACCCCCCCCCCCCCCCCCCCCCCCCCAGGGGGAATTTTGTAGGGTATGATTTTCTGAAAGAACATACATTAAGCTTCAAAATGAGACATGTGTGCCATCTGAGCATTGGGGCTTTAGTGAGTTTTGGGGGAAAACGTTGCGTTTTTAGACGAAAATCGTCGAAATCTGGAATTATTTTTTAGAAAAAGAATGGAATATATTAGAACCAATTTGAATTGATGGAATCTGTCTCGGAATGCATCTCTACGTGTTCCACCATATAATTTATGGATCTGATACTTAAATATTGAGATTTTAGGTAAAAATGTTAAAAAATTGAATAAAATCGCTGATTTCTGTAATACATTGTAGGTATTTAACTAAAAATTAGAAATTTATCTAATACAATAGAAAAGAGAAATATTGTAACCTTTTTTGGCAGGGTAAGGTCCAGTGATTAAACAGAAAAAAGTTCCAAACCGCATGATGTTTGGAAATGCCTTAATTTTGGGGTGAAAAATGTGTATTTTTGTCAAAAATTGCCGGAATCTGGAATTATTTTTTAAAATTAGTTTGAACATAACCTTATCAAATTGAAGCAATGGAATGTTGCACAGCATACACATTCAAGTTTTCCTTGCATCATAATATAACATATGTGCTCAGATATTGGCATTTTAGGGCAAAATGTTGGAAAAAATGACAAAAATCACTAATTTCTGTCATCCATTGGGGTATTGGGTTAAAATTTAGAAAAAATATTTAATACAATATAATAAAAACATATTGTAACATTTTGGATAGACAAAGGTCCAATAATTAAGTAGAAAAAAGTCCTGAACCATATGATGATTAAAATATTGCCTTAATTTTCAGGCGAAAAATGTGTATTTCCGTCAAAAATCGACGGAATCTGGAGTTATCTTTTGAAAATAGTTTGAACATAAACTTATCAAATTGAAGCAATACAATGTTGCACACTATACATATCCAAGTAATTTATTGTATCAGATCAGATATAACATATATGCTCAAGTATTTATATTTTAGGGCAAAATGTTGAAAAAATGACTAAAATCGCTGATTTCTGTAATACATTGAGGTATTGGAAAAAAATTAAAAGTGCATAGAAAGAACGGAATTTGTTTTTATAACATTTCTGCAGTCCAATGTGCAATAATATACCAGAAAACCTTCTTTCTCTATGGAACATTCCTACTCTCACCTGGTGATATTGCCATTGACCCATCATATGTTTCCAAGGAGTGCATGGCACGCTGACATTTTATTTATTTGCTTTTATAAGCAAACAAGCCCGCTCTAGCTGATACCTTACGGGAATGTTTTATAAAAAGAACCTCCCGAACAAATACAACACATCATGTATTAGCTGGCTGTAGTCCCCCTCTCTCTCTCCCCCCCCCCCCCCCGCCACAATCCCCCATGGGGGATTTTTTAGGGTATGATTTTCTGAAAGAACATACAATAAGTTTTAAAATGAGACAGGTGTGCCATCAATTATGAGCGTTGGGCTTTAGTGAGTAAGGGGCATGTAAACTATGTTACCTTACATAACAATTAAAATTTCAATGTACATTAAAAACGTTGAATATAAATTAAATCAAAACCATGTAAAAAACATAATACATGTACTTTTATTAATATAAGTTGAAAAGCGCTTCAAACTTAATGAAACTATTCTGTAATTTACGTTACACCACATTCATTACCAAAAACAAACTTATGTTTAGTGCAAATAGGTGGCTGTAAAAACTGGTGTTCGTCTGTTTTAGACTGTGTATAATATGCATATGTATACTTGCTGAAATTTATGTGTAACACAATAAAGATAAATCAAACATGGCGTCCAAGATGATCCCGTTGTGTCACAAGATCTGTAGGTCGGCCCAGCAGCTATTTCTCTATAACTATACTGTATATAGCTCTAGGTGTCATGTTCGAGGCCCGAACTCAGGTAGCCCTCCCCCCGATACGGTCTAGCGACCGAGTGCCACGCGTAGCGGGGACCTTTGCCGAGGCTGGCCACCGTTCCCGTTGAGTCACAAAACCTGTTGGTCGGCCCATATATATATCTATATAACTATACTGTATATAGCTCTAGGTGCCATGTTCGAGACCCGAACTCGGGAAGCCTTCCCCCTGTTACGACCTAGGGACTGAGTGCCACGCGTAGCGAAGACCGTTGCCGATGGCTGACCAGCGTTCCCGTTGTGTCACAATACCTGTGGGTTGGCCCAGCGGCCGTCGGCTGCAGGTCGCTCAAAGCTATTTACTATATAGCTCTAGGTGGCATGTTCGAGACGCAAACTCAGGTAGCCTTTCCCCTGATACGACCTAGGTACCGAGTGTCACGCGTAGCGAGCACCATTGCCGACGGCTGGCCACCGGTCCCGTTGTGTCACAAAATATGTGGATCGGTCCAGCGGCCATCGGCCGAAGATCGCTCAAGGCTATTTTCCTCTATACATATATAACTATACTGTATAAAGCTCTAGGTGAGTTACGAGGTTCGAGACCCGAACTCGGGTAGCCTCCCCCCTGATACAGCCTAGCGATTGAATGCCACGCGTTGTCGGGACCTTTGCTGACGGCTGCCTACTAGTCTCGTTTTGTCACCCTATCTGTAAGTCGGCCCAGCGGCCGTTGTCCGAAGGTCGTTCAACGCTATATCCTTCTATATAACTGTATATAGCTCTATGTGCCATGTTCGAGACTCGAACTCAGGTAGCCTTTCCCCTAATATGGACAACTGACCGAGTGCCACATGTACTGGGGACCTTTGCTGACAGCTGGCCACCAGTCCCGTTGTGTTGCAAAATATGTGGGTCGGCCCAGTGGCCGTATGCAGAGGTCGCTCAACGCTATTTCTCTGTTAATAACTTATACTGTATCTAGCTCTATGTACCATGTTCGAAATGCCGGTAACGTGGTAAATGCCAAGTCGCCAGTTGGTACACGTACATGTTCCAGAATGCTCTACACATAATGGGCTTTCAGAAAAATAGGGTGTACAAAATCCCCCCTGGGGTGAGGGTTACTCCTACTAGCTTACAGTCTATTTTTCTGTACCTGTATTATATATTTTTCTAGATTTTAACCAAATACCCCTAATGTATTGCAGAAATAAGTGATTTTAGTCCTTTTTTCCAACATATTTCAGCAGATATGTTATATATGATGCAAGGAAACACTTGAATATGATTGCATGCTGTGCAACATTATATTACTTCAATTCGATAAGTTTATGTTAAAACTATTTTCAAAAATAATTCCAGATTTCGTCGATTTTTGACAAAAATACACATTTTCGCCTAAAAATTAAGGCATTTTCAAGCATCATACGGTTTCTATGGAAAGCCGCAGGTGACCCTGTGATTATAATTATTTTTTTACTATATGTTTAACTGAAATATTATAATCACCACATTTCTACGATTTTGTACGTGTTATCATTATTATCAAAATCCATACATTTTTAGCTCTCTGGAAAAATGTATACATTCTGAAAATGTTAACATTTTTATTATAATCACCACATTTCTACGATTTTGTACGTTATTATCAAAATCCATACATTTTTAGCTGTCTGATTTTTTTTTATTAAAACCACCACATTGCTACGATTTTGTACGTGTTATCATTATTACCAAAATCCATACATCTTTAGCTGTCTGAAAAAATGTATACATTCTGAAAATGTTAACATTTTTATTATAACCCGCACATGATATTGTGTGCATTATAATTATAACAACATCCGTCCGATTACCTCCCTTAGCTCTCTGAAAATGTATACATTCTCAAAATGTTAACATTCTGAAAATCGATACATGTGCGTCTTATAATCCTAAATCTCGCGAGACAATTTATGTTCGGGAGATTTGGCAAAATGTTCTGCTCCGAAAATGTGTGTATTATAATTCTAAATCTCGCGAGACAATTTATGTCCGGGGGAATTGGCTTTTGGAAAATGTGTGTATTATAATTCTAAATCTCGCGAGACAATTTATGTCCGGGGGAATTGGCTTTTGGAAAATGTGTGTTTTATAATATTTGACCTCAATATTTTGAGGGAACACTTTACATCTCGCGAGATATTGGCTGGAGCGGCTGACTGTTCATTGTTTGCAAAGACGTGAAAGAGTGTGCAGCTGCATCTTGATCGGCTAATTAGGTAAGCATATTTACATGACTGATTATGCATTTGTGGCGTTTTCAATTAACCTTTTTCATTGTCTATGAGGTGCATTATCTCGACCTCCAGACTTCTTAGACTTAGACGTGTACTGTGATCAGAAGGAATTATCAACTCGGCCCCTACCGGCCCTAGTCAGCTCGGCCCCTGGTCAACTGGGCCCCTATTTGGTCAACACGGCCCGACACAAATAGTCAACTCGGCCCCGATATATATCTAATATATATATATGGGGCCGAGTTGACTATGGGCCGAGTTGACCATTTGTTTTAATATATATATATGGGGCCGAGTTGACTATGGGCCGAGTTGACCATTTGTATTACAGCGGGGGCCGAGTTGACTATTTCCGGTCAATTGGGCCCCTATTTGGTCAACACGGCCCCATAGAAATATATATATATATGGGGCCGAGTTGACTATGGGCCGAGTTGACCATTTGTTTTACAGCGGGGGTCGAGTTGACTATTTGTGTTGGGCCGTGTTGACCAAATAGGGGCCCAGTTGACCAGGGGCCGAGCTGACTAGGGCCGGTAGGGGCCGAGTTGATAATTCCTTCTGATCACAGTACACGTCTAAGTCTAAGAAGTCTGGAGGTCGAGATAAAGCACCTCATAGACAATGGAAAAGGTTAATTAAAAACGCCACAAATGCATAATCAGTCATGTAAATATGCTTACCAAATTAGCCGATCAAGATACAGCTGCACACTCTTTAACATTTTCAGAATGTATACATTTTTTCAGACAGCTAAAGATGTATGGATTTTGGTAATAATGATAACACGTACAAAATCGTAGCAATGTGGTGGTTATAATAAAAAAAAATCAGACAGCTAAGAATGTATGGATTTTGATAATAATGATAACACGTACAAAATCGTAGAAATATGGTGATTATAATAAAAATGTTAACATTTTCAGAATGTATACATTTTTCCAGAGAGCTAAAAATGTATGGATTTTGATAATAATGATAACACGTACAAAATCGTAGAAATGTGGTGATTATAATATTTCAGTTAAACATATAGTAAAAAATAATTATAATCACAGTGTCACCTGCGGCTTTCCATAGTATACATTTTTTCAGACAGCTAAAAATGTATGGATTTCGATAATAATGATAACACGTACAAAATCGTAGAAATGTGGTGATTATAATAATTCAGTTAAACATATAGTAAAAAATAATTATAATCACAGGGTCACCTGCGGCTTTCCATACATTTCACTGAATAAAGGTCAGACAGTTATTTGGTTATGCTCAATATCTGCTTACTTACGGACAGTGTCCCTTTAATTATTAGAACAGTTCAAAGCAAATTGTTTTTACATATTACTATCTCTTTAGAATATTGCACCAATAATATATTTAAAAAAATGGTAAAATAACGAAGCATATTGAAATCTTATTTTTTTATTGAATTATATGCAAGCAGTTTTAAAGTCAAAATGACGCAGGATAACTAATCGAGGAGCACTTGTTTTAATGTTTTAATAAAACTCAAGATTGCCATGTGTCCCTTTAAACAATATGAAAAAACAAAACAAAAAAACTAATGTTCTAATCCAGTTCAATTCAATTTGAGATTTAGCTCGAGGGCCTCATATGGCTATCAAGGGACAGACAGACTGTCTGTCTGTCTGTCTGCTATCAAGGGCCAATTTCACAAAGAGGCACACCTACACCAGTTAATAGCCTCTAATTATTATTGGGGGGTGTAATCAGGCAGATGCGGGATACGTAACGGCCGTTTTTAAAGGTCGCCCGTATTTATACTTATTTAGGTTGGAATCAGGGTGATGTGTGATACGTAACGACCGTTTTTACAGGTCGCCCGTATTTATACTTATTGAGGTTGGAATCAGGGTGATGTGTGATACGTAACGACCGTTTTTACAGGTCGCCGGTATTTATACTTATTGAGGTTGGAATCAGGGTGATGTGTGATATGTAACGACCGTTTTTACAGGTCGCCCGTATTCATACTTATTGAGGTTGGAATAAGGGTGATGTGTGATACGTAACGACCGTTTTTACAGGTCGCCCGAATTTTTATTTATTGAGGTTGGAATCAGGGTGATGTGTGATACGTAACGACCGTTTTTACAGGTCGCCCGTATTAATACTTATTGAGGTTGGAATCAAGGTGATGTGTGATACGTAACGAACGTTTTTACAGGTCGCCCGTATTTATACTTATTGAGGTTGGAATCAGGGTGATGTGTGATACGTAACGACCGTTTTTACAGGTCGCCCGTATTTATACTTATTGAGGTTGAAATCAGGGTGATGTGTGATACGTAACGACCGTTTTTACAGGTCGCCCGTATTTATACTTATTGAGGATGGAATCAGGGTGATGTGTGATACGTAACGACCGTTTTTACAGGTCGCCCGAATTTATATTTATTGAGGTTGGAATCAGGGTGATGTGTGATACGTAACGACCGTTTTTACAGGGCGCCGGTATTTATACTTATTGAGGTTGGAATCAGGGTGATGTGTGATACGTAACGACCGTTTTTACAGGTCGCCCGTATTTATATTTATTCGGCGAGAGATCGGGATGATGTGGGATATGTAACGATCGTTTTTACAGGTCGTTCATATTTATACTTAATGGCCTTGGATATGGGGTGTTGTGTTTGTAGGTCTGCTATTGATTTTGATGAGCTGTTTGCAAGAAGGTTCGAATAAGACTTCCCGTTCCACGCTGACATAAAACGTCGCAGTAGTTTGTGTAAAGAGAAACTACTGTTTTTTCATTTAAAAACAAAACAATATATAAACATTACAATATTACAGTGGCATATGTTTCCAGCCCACACGCCTGCTTCCAATCGCCAAAGAAATCTATTCTACACAGTTGTGTTGCACGACGATGTGATTATCACACAGATGTAAATGTTATCGGCCGCAGGCTAATATTTCAAATGAACAAGAGGGAGGTAAATAGGCTAAACTATATTAGTGAAGAACATGACCCACAGAGTTATCTGTGACATACCGGCCATAAACGAAATGGACTCTCAATATAACGTATTTACGTTATTTTGAGCATACACGCATCAACTAATTTCGTCGTGCGCCCCAAGAAAAACGGCTTGCGCCTCATTTTTTATTGCAAAAATGTAAAGATAACACATGTAACTAACTTGGAAAAATGTCAAATAGCGTCAGAAAAATCGGAAAGCGTAAAAAAAAAGGGACGAAAATAGTCAATAAACGGTTAAAATGGAGCAAAAAATGAGATATTTTGATAAAAAAACTGCTCTCAGGCGCACATAAGTATGTCATTCTTCGTATACATCTAGTAATTTAAGGGAGACGTTATAAAATATGCTTAGATGTCGGGTTTTCCATGTCAAACTGAAACAAATGTCAAAATACGGACGCTGGAATTTGCCGATGTTTTCGTGACGAAAATAACGCATTTAAGTTATTACGAAAATAACGTGTATACGTGACACCCCTGACTGTTTATGTTGATATCTTAATTAAAAACGATTTTATCTCAATTTGAAATTAAAGATTGTACTCACCATTAATTTTGACGTTGACGTCGGCATCTTGGACGACGTCGTTGGTTAAATAACACCAAAAAAACATAAACAATTACCATTTTCTATAGCATCAATTATTTATATTTAAGCAAACATATTCCCTATGATATAATAATTAGGTAAAACACGGAAGTGACGAGAAATTTTATTAGTAATTAATCCATAACCTGCCGACGTCATAAATTGTTACTTTATGACGTTGTCGTCTAAACGTCCGAAGGGACGTTTTCGTGTGTTGCGGCTCATATAATGGATGTAAGTATTGTCTAAATGCTGAAAACGTTTTGGTAGAAACTTGTGCCCTGAATAATAGTACCCAACTTGAGCATGATATAGGAAACACTGAGCAGACGTCCCAGCTTCCTACACTTAGCAGACGTCTCCTAGCTCACTACACTGAGCAGACGTCCTAGCTCACTACACTGTTAGCAGACATCCCAGCTCACTACACGGAGCAGATGTCCCAGCTCACTACACTGTGAGCAGACATCCAAGCACACTACACTGAGCAGATGTCCCAGCTCACTACACTGTGAGCAGACATCCCAGCTCACTACACTGTGAGCAGACATCCCAGCTCACTACACTGAGAGCAGACATCCCAGCTCACTACACTGTTAGCAGACATCCCAGCTCACTACACTGTGAGCAGACATCCCAGCTCACTACACGGAGCAGATGTCCCAGCTCACTACACTGTGAGCAGACATCCCAGCACACTACACTGTGAGCAGACATCCCAGCACACTACACTGTGAGCAGACATCCCAGCTCACTACACTGTGCAGACATCCCAGCTCACTACACTGTGAGCAGACATCCCAGCTCACTACACTGAGCAGATGTCCCAGCACACTACACTGAGCAGACGTCACAGCTCACTACACTGATATAATAGAGATACAGTATGTGAATATATACATATCATATGTGTATATATAAATACCATATGCTTGTATATAAATAGAATATGTGTATATATACATACGATATGTGTGTATATATATATGCTTGTATATAAATACGATATGTGTGTATATAAATACCATATGTGTGAAAGTGTGTGTATATAAATTCAATATGTATGTATATAAATACAATATGCTTGTATATAAATACCATATGTGTGTATATAAATACAATATGCGTGTATATATATATATGCAATATACATGTATATACATATATGTAAATACATATTCATACCATATACATATATATAAATATCATATGTGTGTATATAAATATCGTGTATGTATTTAAATACCATATACGTGCATATAAATACCATATGCATGCATATAAATACAATATGTGTGTATATAAATACCATATGTATGTATATAAATACAATATACATGAATATAAATACCATATCGATATTTGTGTATATATAAATACCATTATGTATGTATATAAATGTGTGTATATAAATACCATATACATGTATATACATAACGTACACGTGTATATAAATACAAATGCATGTATGTACGTACCATATATATGGATATAAATACAATATACGTGTACATGTGTATATACATACCATATGCATGCATATAAATATATAAATGTAGATACCATATACGTGTATATAAATACCATATACATACCATAGTGTGTATATAAATACCATATATATACCATCTACATGACTGTATCTACATACCATATACTTGTATATACACACACCATACATGTATATAAATACGAGATAAGTAATTTCAAATAAAAGCAACAACAAAAGTACAGTAAAGCTGTTCTAAATATTTTCAATTTATTTGAAAAGGAAACCTCGTTTATGTTACTCGAATCAAAATAATACTATCTTTTAAAATGTCCAAACATTACCTGGTGATTGAAAACGCCTGGCAATCTTGCTTGATGCTCATTGACGGATTAGTCCTGGTTTTTACACTGAGGCCCAGTTACACCTTTTTTTTTGAAATAACATTGCTATGTTAATTATTTTCCTAGGTTAGCTATTTCATATATAATTTCCATTGAAATCTTGGATTTTATGAATAAAATAAAACGTTATATTTTCATTGTTTTTTTCACATGTGAGCCGTATCAGTTTATGTTTTCACTCTTATTCTACTGTTTAGCTCTTCAGCTCAGCCAGACGAGCTTATGAGATGACATGTCGTCCGTCCGTCCGTTAATTCTTGTTGTGTGTTATCTAGCCGCTCCACTTTTCATCCGATCTGAACCAAACTTACACAGTATGTATATATCTATAAGATCTCGAACAAGTTCATGAACCAGTCAAATTAGATTTCTAATAGCTGAGAGATCGCTCACATGCCAAATTATCAAAACCAATCAGATTGCATTTGTTATATACTATTTCATACCGCAACAAACCAACTGTGCCAAAAACTGCGCCTTTGGCGCAGTCGTTAGAGCGTCGTCGTAGTATGTGTCTACTGAACCAAAGGTTTATGATTCGAGCCTTATATAACGCAAACAAATTTAAACCTTACAATGTTAAGATACGGAACTACTACGGAATAAATCTGATTGGTTCCGACAATTTGGCATTTGAGTACTCAGCTTAGCTATCTGCCCTTGAAATGGCAAAAATACATAATTTTGCCTTGAGGCACCTAAACTCTCTATTTTTTATCCCATCTTATCCAAACAAACACAGTAGTTATATATTAATAAGATCTCGGACGAGTTTTTGAACATTCACTCGGTAATAGCCGAGTTATCAAAAATTTATAATTTGGCCGTGTTACTATAAGAACATTTTAATTTCCCATATTATCTTAACAAAACTTTTACAGAATGTGCATAGTAATTTCTAACCACATACATGTATATCCTATGGTATCCAAGTGAGTTATCTGCCCTCGAATATGCAAAACATAGTTTGACATTGTTACCATCATAACACTTTCAGTTTTAATCCAATCCAAACCAAATGTGTATAATAATCATCTTAGATATGTTGTTTTTCAATTATGCATATCCGATGGTATTAAAGTATTATTGCAACTTAGATTAATCACTTTCGATGGCTTCCTGGGTAGAACCAGTACTAAGCAATGTGGATTAATTATCTTGCTCAAGGATAAATAACGTGGCCGCGGCGAGGATCGATGTTGAGGGTAAACCCATACAGCACTTGATAAACAGAATGTACTGCACGAAACATACACAATTCTGGTAATAACAATTTCTCATACCAGTCATTTGTAACCGTGCTATAAATTTTGGTATTAGTCATCTTTTTCCATGACATTTTGCTTGGAAATTCAGCATTTTAACACATATCCATCCAGCTCGTTCCTTATTCCGTATTTGTCCAGAATTCTATAAATATCTGGGAAAAATACACTATTTGAGTAATAATAGAGGGCTGGCGTGGCGCAGTCGGTAGCGCGGCGGATTTGTAACCGGAGGCCCCGGGTTCAATCCTCCGTGGTGCCACTGAGTTTCGTCGATGTGTTCTTGGGCAAGACACTTTCCCTTAGCCTCGTCCGTCGGATGGGGACGTAAACCGGGCGGTCCCGTGTATCGGTCTATCCTCCGAGCACGGTAAAGAACCATATGAATATATTCGATAATAAGAGTAGGGCGGGTTCCCGGACTCCTATGTAGCCTTCCCCTCTCTCTGGGTCGGCTCTAAATAACCTATACTGTGTTGATGAGCCGTTAAACAACATTCAATTCAATTAAATTCGAGTAATAATAAAAGAGCTTAACCCTAACAAGAAAATGTGTTTTACTGCACACTCTCGAGTCCCAAGAGGTTAAGTTTCTTGCGCTCAATTTCAACTTCAATAGACCCTTCTTAATATTGCCTCATGAATATTCGTAACAGTTTCCAGAACGAGGCTGAGTTGGCAAACATCTCTGTAGCAGAAGCCAGCGTCCTTA
Organism: Cyrtodaria siliqua; assembly: GCA_037043455.1. NCBI lineage: Eukaryota > Metazoa > Mollusca > Bivalvia > Adapedonta > Hiatellidae > Cyrtodaria > Cyrtodaria siliqua. The sequence continues at coordinate 129,479 of JAWPHD010004510.1, read as the reverse complement.
GAGATAATGGCTACTTCATACAGTGACAGAGATATTTCTCTTATTCCAAATATTTCTTTTGCATTTGTTGAAAATTATATCAAAGATACCAAACAGTCATCTGGTGATAAATCTATCAGCAAGGGATATACATATTATAGTGAAGGATATATTCAAGATCTCACAGGTTAGAAACCATTCATTATACTGATCACATTAATCTAGGTTACTAGTACAATTTAATGGTGAGAATTATGATTCAGTTACAACCAGTTAATCTTCATTCTGCAAGCACTTCTTTTATTAGGTCTGCAAGGCCAGTGCTATTATATAAAGTATTTATTACACATCCAATTTATAGGAAATGCTATACAATGTTCTGTTGATAACAAATAACAAATAGTTCAATTCTTGGCCCTAAATTCCTGATTTTATCAAATTAGATACCCTATTACTCCCTGGGGAATCTCTGTTGGTTGTTTCATGTAATAAACACAAAATAGTTTGAACCTATTACATCCACTTCAAATTATAACTATCAGTGTTTTTTTAGCAGTATGACTTGGTTCAAGAGTATCAGGGAAATGTTTCAGATCCCAAACGAAAAACTAAAAGCCACATCAATTATCAGTAAGCATATGTATTTATTGTTTTTCAAATAAACAAAAATATATAGATTTTAAAAACAAATTTAAAGCCAAACGATAATACACAAGTTAAATGACGACAATAACATTAACAGTTATTTTCAGATAAACTTCCTTGTAAGAGAAGCAAATGAGTCGTCCATATCATTGGCAAATTGCTCATGCGTTATTGGATTGTCAGGAGCATGTGGACATATTGTTGGGGCCCTATATCAATTGGCCAACAATATGAAATTGGGCCTGAACATATTGCCAAAACATCCCAACCCCAAACGTGGCACACACCTAGAGGGGAAAAGATTCATGGCAAAGCCGTCCAAGATCTTGAGTTAAGTGGCTATTCAAGGTCAGGGTCATTGGACGGAAGTATTAAATCCACCTTGTACAACCCAGTAAGAGATAGTGGGATCCACTGGAAAGACCATATCCAAACATTGAAATCTGTGGACAAAAGAATGCTAATTCTGCCAGCTATCCGCCAGAATATATTGGACACAGTTGATACAAAGTTCGGAAAAGCTACTTTTGTAGCTTGAGTATGACTGTGAATTAAATACAAGAGATGAGGGTTGCTGTGTTTTAAGCTCTGTACAATCTATTATTACCCTTGTTCGCGGCTAGACGTTTTTAAAGCACTCTGACATATGATGTTGTATTACATCAGGTGATAGCCATATTGGGATAGAACCTAAAACAACATACACACAAATTGCCCATGTAACCATTTTTCTACTAACAGATGTTCTGAAACATTAAAACTAACACTTAAATCTTGTTCAAACAAGCCAGGACGGAATCTACTAAAGAACATAAACATTTCATCTATAAGAAGCATATTTCGCTTTCTGCCAGCAAGACTCGTTGTGTTTGATGGCTGATAATATGCTCTTTGCATATTACTTGCAGAAGGCTGAATACATTGAAAAAATGTTAAAAAAGCGCAATATGTGGGAAATCCAGAGTAAAAATTTATCATAGCATCATCATTGGAAAATCTATTTAAACCAAATCTTTCTAAATCTAGCTTTTTTTTTCAGCAAGGCACATTGTTCTGTTTTGTCCATCAATTGATCCTCCAGATCTGCTATCTTTTTTTTTCTTTTTTTTTCGCGTCTTCTTCTTATGTGACACTGCAACTCTGTCTATCGCCAACTTTGAACAACATCCATTTCTTCCTCATCACCAGAGTTGTAATCCAAACTGAAAAGAATAGGATGTGAAACTGAATAATGGCTAACGGGGATTACTAGTAGAAAGTATCATATATAACATCAACAATTTCATGGCTTTTTTAAAATGATGTTTATGGTAAAAATGAAATCTATTAGCAAAGAACACTTCTCTAACCTTTTATTGTCATTAGCTTCATTCGCCAGCATATTTCTGTGTTTCCTTCTTTCATCACATTTTGCACCAGTCCACAAGAAGACGGATGGAACTGCATCTTTCTTTAGATTTTTTTCACAGGACCCCATGATCTGTAATCTTGCTTTTTAAAATGTCTTGAACAGACAACAGTGGAGTTTGTAATCTGGAATAGTCAATAGTAAAATAGTTAACTAAATGTTTGAAATTATTTTGGAGCACTACGGTAAATACACACATTTGCCTACAATTATGTGCCCGAATAAATATTTAAATGTATGTTATTGTTTGTGCCTGTTTTACTATTTAAGCATGTTTATTATTCAGTGAACTTGCTATTTAAAGTTTTCATAGATATTCATGACAAATATTGTGTAAAAATCATGTTTTTCATTATCCATGCATGTTCAATATATATCAGTTTAATTTAATTTGTATATAGAGTTACCTGAAAGTTTTCTCCTGTATCTCTTCTAATTTTCACTATCTATTTCTTCTTTTGATCTTTGTCTTTTTGAATTCTATGAAAATGTAAATCTTGCTGATATCTACCATCACCTTTACATCCTGGGACACAACAATGTTGATTACTCCTACCTAATCTACTGCCTGATTCTACTGTAGTAGCCATTACTGCTGAGTGTGTTTGCCAATACAGCCTCGTTCTGATATTCATGCATAAATATTGAGAGTGGCCTATTGGTAAACAGTTTAACTTACTCAAGCTACATCAGTGCGTGTTTTGATGTTAAGACTGATGCACGCTCCAGTGAAAGCATTTCGGTGTTTGAAAGTGAGTACCAGCACTCACTGCCGTAAAGCGCCTTTGGTAATACAACATCATTATAGATGCGTTTGTATGTTACAGGCTGAAGACAATCTTCATGAAACCCACTATTAATTAAACTAAAAAAATGTACCCTTCAGTTTATTACAACATTCTTTATTGTTAATAGTGTTTTTAGAGTATTTGTCAAAAGTGACTCCGAGATGGGTATATTGTTCAACTGTTATGAATATGGGATACGCCGCAAAGGTATATTTTTGGCGCCGTGTTTTAAACTTGCCATAACCTGTAAAATTGTTTCCCTTGTTTCGCTCTCTCGAAAAAAGGTATTAAAAAAAAGAAAGAAGTAAAAATAAGATCAGCGTTGTTAATCTTTTAATTTTGCCAAATTTAATCAGGAACAAATCAAGCAGAGCAAGTAAAGTTAATTCCCAAGTTCATTACATGGTGGAGAATCCAAACTCAGACGTCGATACTTCAAACGTTATATAAAAAACTTTTCTTTTCGTCGGACCTCGTGTATTCGTGTGAGCGCCATCGCATCATCATCATGGATCCAGAATCGACAAACCCGTTTTTGAATGATATGTTCAATTTAAACACTGCTTTTAATCCAAATGGAAGTTTTAATGTTGATGCCCAACCAGTCGGTACACATGCTACCAGTACACCCTACAAGCCACAAACTTTTATAATTCAGCAGCCATCAATTTCAACAGTTACTGATAAAACTGTAACCAAGTTCGCCGGATATATGCATGAAGATGCTGACAAATTTCTACAAGAACTAGAATCATATTTGCTGCTGTCTAACATTGACTTGAACTCCCCAAAAGCAGTGGCAGCATTACATCTACACTTAACAGAGCCAGCCCTGACATGGTTTACAACATTGGAACCTGCTGCAAAAACAGATTACCAAACTGTTAAGGTACATTTTCAGACGGAGTATGGCTACAATGTGGATGTGACCTTAATAGCGGAAGAGGCCGCCTTCAATAACTTGGTTTTGGGCAACGGTCAGCCTCTAGAACTTTTTCATGCAACTTTAATTGAGAAGGGTCGAAAACTTTTGAAATCGGAGAGGGAACTGACGTTCAAGTTTATCTCGGGCTTACCAGCACAACTGGCCTTTTTTGTACGTGCCAGCAATGTCGCGACATGTCGTGAGGCTTTACACACGGCTAAACTTGGGGAACTACATGGCTACAGGTCGGTTCCTCCATCCACATCCGTGAGTGCCATATCATCCCAAGACACCCAAATAAGTATGCTGACGGAGCGGATTCGTCAGTTAGAGAATCCGTCTGGTGGGCATCCGCCTGTCAGACGCTACAACGCCCTGAATAAGCCACCCCGGGTCACTGAGTGCTTTAAATGTCAGGGGATCGGACACATAAAACGGTATTGTAATTGGTCAGGAGTTGGTGGTTCACAGAAGGACGCAACTTGCCAGCTGTGTGCTCAGAACGGGCATATGGCAAAGAACTGTACTCGGTCGACACTTGGAGGAGGATCACCTGAAGTTGTATGCCAGTTATGTGACGGTACTGGTCATACAGCCAAACAATGCCAGAATTTAAACACCAGTGGTCTGAGACCGGAGCGTCCCTCTCAGGCCATGTAGACAATAATGATAGTTTAAATATTGAGTCGCACAATACTGATTGTCAAATAGTACAGGATAAACAAACTCAGTTTATGTACATGAATTTGATTATTAGCAACAAAATTTAACAGCTTTGCTAGATTCTGGCAGTGCTATTAATATCATTTCTAAAAGTTTATTAGATGTTATTTCTGACTCAGATTTAGTCAATTTTCAATTGTCCAATACAAAAATTACTTTGGCAAATGACCAAAATGTTAGTATTTATGGCACGGCCAGTATCAAGGTCAAAACCCATGTCAGCGGACAGTCTGTTTTAATTTTTGTGTACATTATAGAGCAAGCATCTCATCCTTGCATTTTGGGAACTGAATATATGAAACAAAACAATATTGTACTTGATTTCAGACAAGGTGCTACTTTTCCAGGTGTTAAGAAGACAACAAAAATTAAATGTAAAACTACTATTGTTATTAATCCTCATTCTAAATGTGTTGTTAGTGGATTACTTTCTGATAAAGTGCAAATTGGTATGCAGGGTATGTGTATTGGTCATGCAGAAATGTCATACAAAAACTTGATGGTGGCTAAGGCAGTAGTTACATGCAGCCCAGATCACACAGTTCAGGTGAAACTGTTAAACCCTGGAAATGAGGTTGTCTATGTGACTAAGGGTGCTATCTTGGCCACTTTTGAGCTTTGTGACAATTCTATAGATCTTATACCATTGTCTTGTTAACATGCCACTGTTCATAAAGAACAAGGTTCAGATATTGTTGGTATGCCTAATGATAAGTTCAAGTCAAATTTGCAATTAGATCCCGAGCTTTCTGCTGATGACGCAACACAGGTTTATCAATGTTTGTTTGACCATAAAAGTGTTTTTATAACAGAGGAAAGTCCTGAGTTAGGGTTTTCTAACTTGGTTCAACACCAAATCAATCTTAAACCGGATTTCGTATCCAAACATCAACGACCATATCGTTTACCACCAGATAAAAAGGAAGTATTGCGTCATCAGCTGGATGAACTCTTGAAACAGGGTATCATTACCACTGTTTCGGAATCTGAAGAGGTACCCATAACCAGTCCTATTGTTCTGGTAGCTAAACGCAATAAGCCCAAATTCCACCCAGACCATATAACAAAAGAAAGTAGTCTTGCTTCATACAGATTTTGTTGTGATTTTCGATATCTGAATTCACAAACACAAGATTTTAGGTATACCATACCAGATTTGCAAGATCTTACTGAGTCTTGTGCAGAACGTACGCCTAACTTTATAACCTCCTTGGATTTATCCTCAGGTTTCTTTCAAATGGGGATCTCTGAACAATCTACTAAGTATACAGCCTTTAATACTTGTTACGGGACCTTTAAATTTTTGAGATTGCCGATGGGTTTGCGTACCTCTCCAAATTCGTTCCAGTTATTGATGGATAAAATACTCAAAGGTTTAACATATACATCTGTATTGTGTTACTTAGATGACATGTGTATTGTATCTGACACGCTAGAGCGTCATATTTCTGACTTACATAGTGTTTTGTGTAGGTTAGAGAGTTCAGGTTTGAAATTTGGACCTAAAAAGTGTAAGTTTGCATTTTCAAAATGTGTATTTTTGGGTCATGAGATTTCGAAAGATGGTATTAAACCGACTACTGATAAACTTGAAGTTATAAAAAACTATCCAATTCCAACTAGTAAAAAGGAATTGCAGCGTGCCCTCGGACTTTTCAACTGGTTCAGAAAGTTTATACCAAATTACAGTGCTATAGCTTCACCTCTTTATTACTTGATGAAAAAAGACAGAGCATATGTGTGGACAGCAGAATGTGAGGAAAGTTTTCGAACACTTAAGACTAGTCTAGTAGAATCTCAGGCATTAGCATTTCCGCGCTATGATTTAGAATTTAGGTTAGCGGTCGATACCAGCAGTAAAGGTATAGGATATATGCTGTATCAATTTCATGAGGATGGAACACCAAGGGTTGTTAGGTTTGGATCAAAGGGTTTATCACGTTGGCAACAATCATATGGACCAACCAAATTAGAACTACTTGGATTAGTTACGAGTGTTCTTGATTGTGCCCCCTATTTGAGAAGTAGACATTTTATAGCGGAATGTGACCATCAAGCTTTAAAACCATTATTCCAAAAACAACTCAAAGGTGCAATTTACGAAAGATGGTTGGCAATATTACAGCAATTTGATATGGACATAGTTTACAAACCAGCAGCACAAATGGTAGTTGCTGATGCTTTATCGCGAACAGAGTCCTTCCCAGAAGTATTAGCATCAAGTCCTGATGAAGATGATCCCTTCTTTCCATATACCCCAGAAAAGCCAACACAAATTAAACTAATATCATCGAACAACAAGGATTACTGTTTTTTGCCTCATGTTAATCATTTAGTTCTACAACAACAAGATTTGGACTTGTACGACGCCGATACTGAAGACAATACAATATATGAGACCAAATTAAAACAGGGTACTCGTCTTCGTAAATGGAAAAGGAAAACTAGGGACCACACTAAAGGTGTTATATTGAAAAATTTGGATGCGAGGCCAACACTCGATGCTAACAATGACGAGTTGAAATATAATACTTATACAGAAGACAGCTCCCAAGCAAACAGTGAATCGAGCAAGATCTCTGAAGGTGACGGTGCAAGTGAACACGAGTTTCCTTTAAAGAATAATTCAGTTGGAACTGACAATGTAGAAAATGTAATGCTTGAATCTTCAAATGAATTACATGCCGAGGAAACTCAAAATGAAAATGACCTCAATGTTTTGGCACATTCTATTGAAACTTTCAATGGGACTACTTCAGGGGATGATTTGACAACTGAAGAAACTATCGCTGCGCCTGGGAATGACGTTTTAAACCTTGAAATACTAGCCAAATTGGATTTCAATGTGGATAGTTACCGACAACTTCAAAGCAAAGACAATAGGTTACAACCTTTAATTGCACACTTATCTGAGGGAAATTTACCAGAATCTCAGAAGGAAGCCAGAGACATAATTTTAAGGAGCGCAGATTATGCCTTAATCCATGGATTGTTGTTTCACTCGCGTATTAAGAAGTCAAAGCGTTCTAAGACGTTGAATCATTATCAATTAGTTGTCCCAGCAACGTTGGTAAAAGTTGTTCTGGAATTATATCATGATTCAGCATTTGGAGCACATGGAGGTATTCAAGATACTATCGACAAGATCAGTGAACACTACTATTTTGAGAGGCTTACAAGCAGTGTCAGTGATTATGTGAAGTCGTGTCATGCTTGTCAAAGTCGTAAGATTACACACATTCATACAAAGGAGAACACTGTGTCCTATCCAACACCACCGGCGCCATTCCAAGTTTGGGAGATAGACTTGTATGGTCCATTGCCATGTACGACAAACGGACATTCTTATATATTTACAGCGCTGGATATGTTTTCCAAATTTGTTGTTAATATTCCTATTGCCAGTAAATATTCATTAACAGTTTCAACGGCGATTTATCAACTTGTATGCATGTACGGTGTTTGCGATACCTTGATATCAGACTTAGGCAGTGAATTTATTGCAAAGGTTACTAATGACATATGTAATCTTTTACAAATACAACAACAATATACGCCAGCATTTACACATCATTGTCTAGGTGCATGTGAACGCACTCATTAAACATTAGCCACGAAATTAACACCATACATGAATGGACAATGCAATAATTGGGACTCTTCCCTACTAACAGTGACTTTTGCTATGAATAGTGCAGTCAACTCTTCTCTTGGTTATTCACCATTTGAAATAATATTTGGTCAAAGGCCAAAGTTTCCTCTGTTTCAACCGATATCACAGCTAGATCTAGAAACATTGCCAAGGGACACTGATGACTACATTGTGAAGCACGCGTCAAAGTTGAATACTCTTCGTTTACAAATTCAAGAAAATGCTCTCAAAGCACAAGACATTATGACCAAAAGAGCAAATTCCGACGCGAATCCACTTAAATTAACTATTGGTGACTTTGTATACTTACGGTCGGAACCTATAGGCGCGGCCAAAAAGCTACACTATCAATATAGTGGTCCATTTGTTGTACATGGTTTACCCAGCCCACATATGGTACAACTTCGTGGCTTAGAAAATAAACAGTTACATAAACATCCGATTCACAAGGATCGTCTAAAGCCAGCGTATGTTCGAGAACCAACCCCAGGACCCTATTTCAAAGTTATAACTAAAGAACCTGTGATAGTGAAAAAGTCAGTTTCATCACAAACTGTGGAAAGAAAACGGTTCGATATAAATGATGATGTTCATCCCGATTTAACAATACCAGTTTTCCCTATTCCCCAAAATGTTCATCAGGAGGAGCCTGTTTTGACAGAGACTCATGACGTACCTGTGTTTCCTATCCTTCCTCAAAACGAGCCTATTGAAATAGAGACTCCAAAAACCCAAGTGAGAAATGAGAATTATATGACTACAGATGAGACATCTAGTGACAGTGACCAAATGCCATTAGCATCTTTTGTACAAGGACGTCCAAAACGCCATGTTCAGAAACCGCTCAGATATCGTGACCATGTGACAGATTTGTCAGACACAAGTGAATCTTCCAAGTTTTATCGTATTAAACGTATACTAGCCCAACGCCATACTACCAATGGATTGGAGTATTTGATTCATTATGCGGGAGAACCATCCCAAAATGCAATTTGGGTCCAGGGTTCAGGCCTGAATCAGAAAGCCAAACAGTCTATTAAGAGGAAACCACCTCCATTAGTTTGAGTAGTTCTGTAAATTTCATTTACATATTTGCAATATTTTGCAATAGAAATACTTGTACTGATTTTTGAATATATGATCAATATCACATAATTTGTTGATATGATGGTGTTTAGATTGTTTAAATATATTATGGGACAGAAAGTACAGAATTTCTGTCATATATATTTTATTAAGTTCCTGTTTGAAACTACGTCATTGTTAAATGTAAGATGATAAAATGTGTGTATATATATATTGCAACTCATGACCACTGTTTTTACCAGCAAATATGGTAGACTCAGATTCTTTCATATGCTTTGAATACACTGATTATCGAGTTTTAGTTGTATGTACAAATGGTTCTTTTTATGGTTACAACTATAGCATATGTATTTTAGTCGTGACACAGTGTTAAAAAAGTTATATTTTTACATATGATTGTCTGATTATTGTATAGATGTTGTAGTGTATATAGATTACATAAAGGTGTATTGACAGGAGATGAGTCTAGGTTATTCTATTGAATTTTTGCTCATCATGTCCTCATATAACCTCGCTGTGAACTGGTTGTAATAATTAATCATTGGTTTATATAGATAATAGGCACATATAACACATTATATATGCATCTGTACATTTATACCAGATAGTGCTTTATACATATGTTTCATTTGATTGCCTATATCTCACAGTATAACCAGTAAAAGTAAAGAAGGTGCTACTGCATGTTGATTGTAATGTGACCTTCTCAGAAGATGGAGATTTTTGTTTTATTAAAGACTTGTTAAATACTCAATATTTTCATGTTTAGGGTCACGGCTATACTGTCTTTTTGTTATTAGGGATTTCTGGATTTTTAATAATAATAGTACAGTGTATTGACTTTATGATTCTACCATACATGCTTTCTTTGTACCTATTATTCATGTAATATCTGAGTATCATTGTATAAAGTTTGTGTAGATTTATAGTTGATAGATCTAATTATTTGTGTATTTTTCTCCATGCTAGTATGTTAATCTAGTCTTCATACTGTAAAGATACAGGGAGCATTGATTTTAATATGCCATCAATGAGTGACTATTACAGATTTAAATTAAGTTTGACATTCAAATTGGATGTGATTGTGATATACATTTTACAGTATAGTAGTCATCAATAGATCATTTGTTCAACAATTTTAAGATGAAAGCTAAATATCACAGTTTATGTAATTGGTGTTCTAAAAAATTTACCTTTGCTGGCTACTTTAATAAAAGCAGAAATTTAATAAATTTTTATTTTAGGGGCGGGATGTTATGAATATGGGATACGCCGCAAAGGTATATTTTTGGCGCCGTGTTTTAAACTTGCCATAACCTGTAAAATTGTTTCCCTTGTTTCGCTCTCTCGAAAAAAGGTATTAAAAAAAAGAAAAAAGTAAAAATAAGATCAGCGTTGTTAATCTTTTAATTTTGCCAAATTTAATCAGGAACAAATCAAGCAGAGCAAGTAAAGTTATTTCCCAAGTTCATTACACAACAGAGTCAACAATCGGCCAGTTCCTTGAGGATCGATGGAATGCTTGATTCGTATAACAGCACATGTTTGTGCATTGTTTTCATATCTCCACAAACATGAGTACATATAATATTCATTTATCACGAGTTGGAGCGAATTTTTCGAAAGGGCGAGCATAACATGTCGTCAGCGACAGTCCGGGAACAAACGGTTGTTTTGCCCATGCTTAGACCTTTTCCAATTAAAACAAGTTTTTCAATCAGTTCATCTATAAAACAAAGGTAGATAAACGGAGACCCACACAGGAAAAAGCTATTCTAGTTACAATCTTAATAGCCACCGAATTTCAAATGAGATGGGAGGAGTTTGGAGGCGGGGTTATATGTCGGTGAAGTCGTTATAAATGCACCATAAAAAGGTCTAATTTTATTTATTTAAGAAATCTCCACAACAGGAACATTCAAATTATTTACAAGGAAATGATAATTAAGTTCTAAAATGTATTATTACGAGGGGTGTTCGAAAAGAAATGCAACTGCACGTATATCTTGCCATCCACAAGATTCCCGCGTGTCAAATTTTACATGTATATCACTGAAGCCTTTATGTATATGTCCCTAAATTTTGGCTAGTTTTCATTTAATCGGTCGGAAGTTATAGCGTCGCAAAGTACATGCAGTCGATACACTAAACCAAAAGTATGGTAGGAAAACGTACTGATAATGTAACGGAAATACGCGCTTACATTAATGGTAGAAATAAACTTGGACTATGTGTAAAAAACATAATGAAATATGTGATATTTATGGAAAGGATGAAATGTCATATAGCTCTGTCACACGCTGGATTTAACGATTTAGAGCCGGCCAGGAGCATCTTAAAGACAAGAAGAAGAGCGGTCTCCCAAGAACTGAAACAACCAAACAAAACATCGACAAAATTAAGGAACTGCTTCGAATTGATGCAAGGTTGACTGTTCGCCAGTTAGCCAGACGTACTGGCCTATGTTTATCCCAAGTTCACTTTATTTTGAAGAAAATTATGAAAGTTAGTAAGATATGTGGTCGGTGGATACCCCATTTATTGAGTGAAGACCAAAAGCGCAACAGAATTTTGAAGGCCAAAAAGTTACTGAAGTTATATCCTGAATACTCTCAACGGACGTTTTCTCGTCTGATAACAAGAGATGAGACATGGATTCACTATTATGAACCAAGAAGAAAGCAGGCAAACCGTGTTTGGGCGACTAGAAACTCCAAGAGGCCCGTAATTGCTAAACGCACATAGTCTGTGAAGAAGGTTGTGTACGTGGTTTTATTTACACACAAAGGTCTCGCGCTCCAGATACCAGTACCAAAGGGCAAATCTGTGACTGGCAAGTTCTACAGACATGTTGTGCTGAACAAACTTGAGAACTATTTTCTTAAACGTCGTGGTTTGAAGTATGTGCACCTGTTACATGACAATGCCTCTTCGCACAAGGCTGACATTGTGAATCGTTTTTTAAAGGAAAGACATGTGACAGTGCTTGATCATCCAGCCTATTCGCCCGACCTTGCCCCCTGTGACTTCTTTCTCTTCCCCAGGTTGAAATCTCATCTAGCTGGAAGTAAATACACTTCCAGGAAAGCCGTGGGGTCAGCCATTTACCAGTATATGAACAGTATACCACTTGCAGACTACCAAAGTTGCTTTAAATCGTGGATAAACAGATTAAAAACATGTGTAAAGTGTAAAGGAGATTACTTTGAAGGTATACATTGAGTTTTGTTGTGAATGATGGATCTAATGCAAAGTTACAACATGAGTTGCATTTCTTTTTGAACACCCCTCGTAATAATTAAATATGTATATCACAAGCAACACCGACGCGTTTATCACAATACCCCGGTCTCCTTGGTTTAGTCAAAGTAACTTTCTAGTGCCCATGCACTGTGGTGGCTACTACCTTCATAGTGACTACTGCCTTGCTAGTTCCCATGTACCTTGGTGCCTACTACCTTACCAGTGCCAATGTATTCTGGTGGCTACCACCTCATTAGTGTCCCTGTACTTTGGTGGCTAACACCTTACTAGTGCCAATGGACTTTGGTGCTACCACCTTACTAATGCCGAAGGATTTCCTGGCTACAACCTTACTAGTACCCATGGACTTCCGTGGCTACCACCTTACTAGTGCCCATGTACTTTGGTAGCTACCACCTTACTAGGGCTAACGGACTATGGTGGCTACGACTTTACTAGTGTCAATGGACTTTGGTGGCTACCACCTTACTAGTGCTAATGGACTTTGGTGGCTACGACTTTACTAGTGCCAATGGACTTTGGTGGCTACCACCTTACTTGTGCCAATGGATTTTGGTGGCTACCACCTTACTAATGCCCATTGACTTTGGTTGCTACCACCTTACTAGTGCCAATTGGTTTTGTTGACTTTCACCTTACTAATGTCCATGTAGATTGGTGGCTACAACCTTACTAGCGGCCATGCACTTTGGTGGCGACGACGGAAGACGGACAACTCGCCATCCCATAATCATTCAACCAGAACGCCCTAACAATGTGCACTTACAGACTGATACTTCCTAGAGCTTATGGGATGGCGAGTTCCGGCGTCCATCGTCGTCGTCCGTTAACGTTTGCTTTGTGAACATTCTAGCACCTTCAATTATTATTTGACCTTTACCAAACTTTATCAGGGTATTTTGTATTATTGAATAAAATGAATACCAATGAAAGTTCGGGCAAGTTCGAAAACCAGCCACATCGGATTAGTTTAACGGGAGTTAAGGCCCTTGATTTGCTGAAAATGCCATATTCTGCCTTGAGAACACTCTAGCACTTTCATTTATTATTCGATCATTCCAAACTAGCACATAAAGCTCGGACAAGTTCGAAACCAGCCAGATCGGATCAGTAACACCAGAGTTATGACCCCTTGAATTACGGAATGCCGTATTCATCATTGTGAACACTCGAGCACATTCATTTTGTATTTCATCTTTACCAAACTTTTCCAGTGCCTTTATTTTCAATACAAGTTCTGAAATGTTCAACAATCAGCCTTATTGGATTAGGAACACCAGAGTTATTGCACTTGTTTTACGATATATACCCTATTAAGCCTTGTGAACAATCTAGCTCCATTATTCCGTAGTAGCTACGGAAGTACATGAGCACTAGTAAGGTGGTAGCCACCACATTCCATGGGCACTAGTAAGGTGGTAGCCACCAAAGTCCATGGGCACTAGTATGGTGGTAGCCACCAAAGTCCATGGGCACTAGTAAGGTGGTAGCCACGGAATCCATTGGCAATAGTAAGGTGGTAACAACCAAAGTCCCTGGGCATTAGTAAGTTGGTAGCCACCAAAGTCCATTGGCACTAGTAAGGTGGTAGCCACCAAAGTACACGGGCACTGGTAAGGTGGTAGCCACGAAAGTCCACGGGCTCTAGTAAGGTGGTAGCCACCAAAGTCCATGGGCACTAGTAAGGTGGTAGCCATCAAAGTCCATGGGCACTAGTAAGGTGGTAGCCACTAAAGTCCAATGTCATTAGTATGTTGGTAGCCACCAAAGTCCATTGGCACTAGTAAGGTGGTAGCCACCAAAGTACACGGGCACTAGTAAGGTGTTAGCCACCAAAGTACATTGGCACTAGTAAGGTGGTAGCCACCAAGGTCAATGGGCACTAATAAGGTGATAGCCACAAAAGTGAGTGGGTACTAGTAAGATGGTAGCCACCAAAATCCATGGGCACGTGTAACGTGGTAGCCACCAAAGTCCATGGGCACTAGTAAGGTTGTAGCCACCAAATTTCATTGACACTAGTACGGTGGTAGCCACCAAAGTCCATTGACGCTAGTAAGGTAGTAGCCACTAAAGTCCATGGGCACTGGTAAGGTAGTAGCCCCGAAATTGTATGGTCGCTAGTCGGGTAGTTGTCTAAAACATTCGGTTATGTTGGCAAGCCAGAATGAGTATAGTATACTATAAACAGTGATCGGCGTATTTAGTAATATTCACGGTATTGTGTTTCTTACACGTTCTCAAACTCCGCCTCATACTGACGTCATATCGAATCACTGATAATCGGCAGGTGCCTTCCTGATTTTTCAGGACTTCATCCGCGGTGCAGTTATTCGGTGTGCACATGCACTACTGAAACATAACGCGTTCTAATAATTAAATTATTTCCCGTTATCCAGGCATTGCCTATTTCATATCACTTCTAAATGAAGTCAAAGTCATGCACCATAACAAATTCTTCACACGATTCATTCATACGTACAAGGATTGTCTTTGTTGAATATCGTCTTGCGTGATAGGGGCCGCCATGTTTGACCGGACTACTTCCTCACCCCCCCCCCCACCCCCCCACCCCCCCCCCCCGTGTTATGTACAAAGGGTGTGTATCTGGCTGGTCCCCGGTGCTACAACAGGGAACCAGAAAAAGGGTGTGCACCGGGAACTAGTCAGATACACACTCTTTGTACATAACACGGCTATACATATCTTTATGTATTTCAATTACTGTCGACCAAAGATGATGAGATATACACAAGAATGATGTCATAATTCACCCCATACCTTATTGAAAACCACCTTGCAGTGCAGTTATAGGTTTATTCATTTCAATTTTTAAACATTTTAATAACACACTTTCATAAAGCTTCAGGATGGATGAAGATAATGTAATAGCGCGATAACTACGGGGATTATCTTTGCGTTTCCCGCCCCACTCCCACACCCCCCATCTCCTGTTATAAAGAGTACTGATTTGACCCCTTTTCATATCTAAGGGTTGGTTGGTTGAATTGGATTTTATAGTCGCACCAACAGCTAAGGTCATATGGCGACTTTCCAGCTTCCATTGGTGGAGGAAGACCCCAGATGCCCCTCCGGGCAATTTTCGTGCACGGGCGGGCACCTGGGTAGAACCACCGACGTTCCGTAAGCCAGCTGGATAGCTTCCTCACATAAAGATTCCTAGGCCCCTGAGGGATCGAACCTACAGCGGTGAGGGGCAAGTGATTGCAAGTCAGAGACGTTAACCACTCGGTCACGGACGCCCCCATATCTAAGGGAACATGCACATACAACAAGTTAAATAACTTTGTTAATACATTTCGTAAGAAATTACCACCATGCATTATATTTTCATTATAAACACAATCTAAGCCACACATTTTACCTGATTTTAACAAGCTTATTGAATCAACCACCTCTCTATACTGTATTTCATCATTATTATTAACTGGTATATAGGATTCCTGTCAGTAACTTCAGACACAGTTCGGTCACGAAATGACTTGTCCTACTTTATTTTCAGTATTGGAGTACAGGTCAGAGAAATGATCACCTCCTGCAATGACTATTTCCTTAGGGTCGCGTAAGGTGAGACCATCAAACTGAATTTCTCCGCCGGCGTTAACCGCCGGTTGTTTCTTTTTGAATTAAAATTCCTTCTAAACGTACCCAAATTTAATAGTTTCAATCGTACGTATCGAACCGTGAAGTGATCAATTGTATTGAAAACTGAGTGAGAATGTTTAAGGCGATTGCTTTGGATTACGACAGCTAATGATGAATGTAAAAATTAAAACCATTTGAAAAATATGATATATAAAGAACCGTATAAATCTGTTGGCCTTAAGTATATTTTATGAACCGTGCACATCTTTTGGCCTTAAGTATATATACATCATTGATACGTTGTTTTTTTTAAAAATCGTACTCGTCTCTTGTTATTACGCTAAGAGTGATGCTTTTACTTTATGCGTGTCATGTAGACTCGTATTTATGTAAACAATGAAACGTTAATAAATTAATAAACTACCATTTCTTTGGAGAAGTTATAAATAACCTTAAAGAGGCTCTACTTCAACACACGATGTATACATCTATATATAGTTATCTGTAGTATTAATTAGCTGAACAATATTAACCGCGTTTTACTAAAAACACTCCACATAATATATGGTGAAAATATGTGCCGTAAGTAAACCAATATATTTCATAACCATTTTTATATCTTTACTTTGTGATTCTTGAGGGCCTCATGGAAGATTGACTAGTTTCAAATGAGTAATGAGTTCTCTCGTTAAATACAGTTTTTATTAATATTATTATTATTATTATTAATAATGTGAATTACGTCTATGACATATTAAACTGTTACTGTTTTCCATGCTTTAACAAAATGAAATGTATGTACTAAATGTGGGACATTTTCTTAAAAGATCTACGTCAATAGACCTGTTTCAGTCGTAATTACACCATTGCGCGTGTGCTCTTCCTTAGTGTAGGGTCAAATAGTGCCAAATAAAAACCGTTTCCCCGCCTTACTGGTGATACAAAATGCCCACGTTTGATTGCTTTTTGTTATTATTACCTATAATTCATCCGAATGATGTATTGGGATCATTTATTAGTGTTTGTTTGAGATAAATATAATTGACATAGACAGTCAAGCCAATGTTTGTTTGTGTGTATGGCGTTTTACGTCATTTTCAACACATGTAAGGTTATATATGACGGTCGATTTGTTTTTTTTTGTGGTGGAGGCAGACCACCCACTTTTCCTGGGTAGAATCAGTACTGTACACCTCTCGCCATCCGTAATAATCGACACTTCCTCACTTACAAATCGAGATCCCAGTGGGATTCGAACCCGCAGCGGTGAGAGGCGAAGGTTAACAACGCAACTTCGTTAACCATTCGGCCACGGAGACGCTCTTAAAGCGAAAATAGGGTAAACCTATCTGTGACGTGTCAAAATAGAACGTGACGTCATTCAACATATTGGCTTTTTTCTTACATGATACATGACGCCCCATTTTTATTGCATGTTTATATTGGCGGACGCTCGATCGTTTGATTGATGTGTTTTAAAAATTTCTAGCGAGACAGATGCGGATTTTTTGTCTAGACATACATTCGTCCTCTATACAACGAAGAAGGAAAATCAATGGTGCAATGACCTCTTCAGTAGAGCGTTCCAATGTTATTGATATCTTGCTTTCTTTACTGTTATGAAATTTAAATGGATATTTCTTTATCACACGGCTAAAATAGTTCAGCCAATTAATAAAATATATTGGCCTTGGGCCAGTATGACAACACTCGGACCAATAACTGTGCCAAATTGAAATCACTTAATTGATAACATTCTAGTAGTTTAGAATATATATATTGCGCTTAGGTCACCATAAGGTAGGGCCACAGTTATCACATATTTCAAAGTTCAGCCCATTTTTTTTGTTTGCGGTTTGAGCGCACTGGTACATTTCGGGAGATTTATCAGTGTCCAGTAAAACTATACATACTTTATGTGCGATACTGAATAGAATATCTAAAATACCGCCTTTACTCCGATAATTGTACCACGTCAGGGGCGTAGCGCGGCCTGTTTTCAACATATTGCAAATACGAGGTGCGAAACCCCCAAGTGGATAGGGACAGGACCCTAGGAGGTGTCCCCGTTTCAGAAGGGGGTTTCCGATTATATTAATTTGTTTCATCTTTGGACCAAAATGGAGCTCATATAAGCGATATTTCCCAGGAATATAGACATTTTTGCTGGCAAACAAAAAGTGGTAACAGTCAACCCTTACCCACCCTCCCCTCTAATTTTTATTGCACTTTTCAACATTTTAGGATTTTTATTTTTGTATTTTTATTGACCAAGTTACTCCCGGGAGTAAGGAGTATTCCACGCTACGTCCCTGCTAGTTTTATTTCTTTAATAGATGCACAAATCTATGCAACACGGGCTTATTCACTAGGGATGTAATTTTTTTTTAATTGTAATAATAGATTTTAAGAGATAGTTTATTCAGATAATTCCAATGGGTCAAAAGACTTGGAGGATACAACAACTACATATGGACTTGACAGCGAAAATGAAATACATAAACACAATTATACTAACAACTA
Organism: Cyrtodaria siliqua; assembly: GCA_037043455.1. Taxonomy (NCBI): domain Eukaryota; kingdom Metazoa; phylum Mollusca; class Bivalvia; order Adapedonta; family Hiatellidae; genus Cyrtodaria; species Cyrtodaria siliqua. The sequence goes on along the minus strand of JAWPHD010004510.1, from coordinate 110,880 downwards.
ACATAATAAACATATGTATAAGGTAATAATTAATACTTTAGCAGTCCGGCTATCCCGTTAACAACAGCCAAATTTTACAACATGTGTACACCGCTTCCAAACCTACTGACGACGAGGTATGTATATATATATACAATTTACCTATTTTGAATCATTTTGAGAATGCAAAATCTATAGACTCAATATAAAGGCTTTAACCAGCCAGGCAAAACCCCGAAACTGGAGCGTTGAAATAAGACCACCGACTGTCGAAGATATGTTATTGAGTTTTAATAAAGCTTCCTTCAAAGGATAGCAAAATAAGTACCAACTCATAATCCAGGTATGAAAGCACTAATTATTTTCCCCATAGACACCAATGTTAAAGTGTCACATAATAATGATTTGCTGCAAATTCAACTCAAGTATGGATAATGCAGCAGTGTAATGTTCATATAGAAAACTATTTTTCCACTTGAAAAATCACCATTAAACGTGGGGTCACAAGACATGTAAGAAAGTTCTTGTTTGTTTGCTAAACAGGTCAAGGGTACAGCTGTTTTTATTGATCGACTGTTTTCATTGCTCACAAAGTGTAAGCATAGAGTCGAAATTTCGAAAATGTTCATCAGTGATCCAGTAAAACCTATTAATACGCTTCTTATACATATAACCACAAAATCGAATAGAAATGGGCAGTTTTCCCCTACTTATAATTCCCATTTCCATCTAAAAAGGAGGGAGTACTTTTTATTATAGGAACTACATTCGACTACACCTCGGAGGTTTACATGTAATTGGTGGTGGTAAACCTCCACGGGTCCCAACACCAATCAACAGCTTATATTACATTCCCCTTAATATCGTCGTTGGCGATACCCATAATCGGATACCGTATATGCCGGTAGATCAACGTGCATATCTTCACAAAGGTCAGGGTTGAAGCGACAACCAATAAAACCGCCGTGTGGATCGAAGTCGTGTAATTTTTCTCGAGGTCGTAATTCTTGTCAAGGGAGCCAACAAGCGCGAGGATCAAGACGATGTACGGACTAAAAGTATACCTGACAAACTTGTCAAGGACAAACATTTCAAGAATGAACCATACGCCTACGTCAGCCGACAGAACTGAGAGCGCAACGATGCATGCGGTCCGTATATTTACTGACCACACGTACGTCAGCGTAATCGCAAAGTTCAGCAATGTAGCTATGGAGACCCACGTGGCGAAAAACGCTATGCCGTTTTGAACAAATACTCTTATAAACCAAATTTCTTTGGACAATCCAGCTGTTCTAAGACTTTGTAAGTTTGTGTACAATTTCCAGAATGATAAAAAGAGACATATAAACAGCGTCACGGGAGTAAATGCAATAACTAAACACGCCCATTCCACCCACTGTCTATCCCATACGATCAGCCAAGCCGTCGTAAAGATATTGTTGAAAATGAAAAAGACAAAAAACGCGGGAGGCAGCAACGGTAACTGGTAGATGTATACGCCGTTAGAATCAGTCCGGAATATGGTGGTGACAACGTAGATCATCCAGACGGCTTGCCAGGCGTAGACAAATCCCCAGATACTGAATGTCCATGATGCAGGAGCAATCGGAATGTAAAATTTGTCCGATATGTCACCAGTTTTGTTGTTGTACAGACCTGAAATAATTGATAATAGTTTGTTAGGTGTGCAATGAAGCAATACTCAGAATAACGTGTAGTGGTCAAACCAAACTAATACACATGTACTAGTATTAAGGCAATAAAGAATAAAGTGAAAGAAACTGTGACATCAATGAAATCGAAATGGATGCTCCTCCCACCAGAGTTGATTCTCCTCTGAAAGTGGTGGAGGCAGACCATTCTCGCCTTTCATTGCATACATTACCCTTTCTACTTTCACTTTTCAAATTTATATCTAAAACTGTCATAAGCATGATGATTAAGTATCCCGTTCTCACGCCATTCCAGCAAGATAGCGGCATGCCACACACAGAGTTACAAGTGATGTTATCTTGCTCCAATTACGTTGTAAGCAATAACGTAGTTATCTTGCTGAAATCACGTGAGGTCGGGAATAATTTCTTAGGAACGGTAAAACGGTTAGACATAACCCGGTATGAAAATGTGTGACTTTTGTTTTCTACCCGTGTGACTTTAACTGAACACAGTATACCAGGAATTCTGAGACAACCAATGTTTTGTAATTCATAATTTGTGTTTCAAGACGATCAACTTAACCTGACTGTGTACATCAAGTCTTAGAAAGCCGAGGTTTGCCCAAGGTTGTCATTATCGGAAGATGAGGTATTCTTCAATTTCAAAATATGCGTTTATTATTATAATATACTTAAGAAATAAAATTTAACACCCATATACTCTACTGATGCGTTTTCATTGACCACCAGTATATGTTCAATCACGCGCAACAACTGTTTTTATCTTAGTAGCTGTATGGTGCTTTAATACTGACCTATATCGACTCCGGCCGGAAGTGAGGCCAGTGCTGAGATGACCAACAAGGCGACGTATACCACTATTGTGACCACTATCAACACAATATTTCCTACACTGTGTCCTGCCATAGTTCTCGGTAGTCTCTCGCAATTCTGTGTATGAAGAATAACATTGGCAATGGCATAAACGTATGTGGTTAGTGCTCTGTCGTTTGGGTATGTCGTAAGTAATCTGTCGTCGACTTAAATCACTAGTACATCGAGAAGTGTACAACACAATCACATATGTCTGCCATTTCAGTGTTAACTATAAACTTTGTAAGGAATGAACATAACACGCATTATGCTTCTGTTCCGATCTTTTTATTTGTTGTCATTGTGTATATGCATAAGTATTATAGTTAAACTACACTTAACCAAATTGCTAAGTACTTACCTAATAATATTTCAATAATATTCTCATTGTTTTGTGTATTTTGAGCTTGATTAGAGATATGGTTAAACTGCAAAATAACGAGTGTAAATCTTCTGCTCTGATTACATGAACATAATTTAAAACGTTTAAGTCAATGTGTTTTCTTAGAAATAAGTTATTACACTTATACAACTGGGTATAGAGGATTTTATTAAGTACTTCGAATTAGTGAAGCTTTCGATGTTTCTAAAATATGCCAGTTAAAATTAATTTGACATATTTTACTAGCATTACCACTACAAATGCGTTTGCAAAAAGAAATTTTCGAAATATTTAATGTTAACGCTGAACTACAGTTACTTGAATTTCAAACAATATTCAATTTAAAGGGAGGTAATTTAAGATTATCCATATTTCATTTTTTATAGACAGAAAATCTGCGATAAAGCTGGGTCAAATGTTTATGTTTTTTTCTATTATTTCATACCAATTTTAAGAATGTTATATCTTTAAGCGATCTTTGACTCATGTTATGTGTATGTCATAAGTAATCTGTCGTTTTGGTAAGTCGTAAGTAATCTGTCGTTTTTGGTATGTCGTAAGTACTCTGTGGTTCGGGTATGATGTAAGCACTCTGTGGTTTGGTATGATGTAAGCACTCTGTGGTTTGGTATGATGTAAGCACTCTGTGGTTTGGTATGAGGTAAGTAATATTTCGTTTGGGTATGTCGTAAGTACTCTGTGGTTCGGGTATGATGTAAGCACTCTGTGGTTTGGTATGATTAAGTTCTCTGTGTTTTGGGTATGTCGTAAGTACTCTGTGGTTGGGTATGTCGTAAGTACTCTATGGTTTGGGTATTTCGTAAGTTCTCTGTCTTTTGGGAATGTCGTAAGTACTCTGTGGTTGGGTATGTCGTAAGTACTCTGTGGTTTGGGTATGGTGTATGTACTCTGTGGTTTAAGTATGTCATAAGTACTAAGTGATTTGGGTATGTCGTAAGTACTCTGTGGTTTTCGTATGTCTAAGTACTCTGTGGTTTGGGTATGATATAAGTACTCTGTGGTTTGAGTATGTCTAAGTACTCTGTGGTTTGAATATGACGTAAGTACTCAGTGGTTTGGGTATGTCGTAAGTACTCTGTGGTTTGGGTATGTCGTAAGTACTCTATGGTTTGGGTATAATGTAAGTACACTGTGGTTTTGGTATGTCCTAAGTAATCTGTCGTTTAGGTATGTCGTAAATAATCTGTGGTTTTGGTATGATGTAAGTTCTCCGTCTTTTGGGTATGTCGTAAGTACTCTGTGGTTGGGTATGTCGTAAGTTTTCTGTGGTTTGGGTATGTCGTAAGTACTCTATGGTTTGGGTATAATGTAAATACACTGTGGTTTTGGTATGTCGTTAGCAATCTGTCGTTCAGGTATGTCGTTAATAATCTGTTGTTTTGGTATGATGTAAGTTCTCTGTATTTTAGGTATGTCATAAGTAGTCTGTGGTTTGGGTATGGTGTAAGTACTCTGTGGTTTGGGTATGATGTAAATACTCTGTGGTTTGGGTATGTCGTAAGTACTCTGTGGTTTGAGTATGTCGTCAGTACTCTGTGGATTGAGTATGTCATAAATACTCTGTGGTTTGGGTATGTCGTAAGTACTCTGTGGTTTTAGTATGTCTAAGTACTCTATGGTTTTAGTATGTCTAAGTACTCTGTGTTCTTAGTATGTCTAAGTACTCTGTGGTTTGAGTATGTCGTAAGTACTCTGTGGTTTGGGTATGATGTAAGTACTCTGTGGTTTTAGTATATTTAAATACTCTGTGATCTAGGTATGTCGTAAACTTGTACTCTGTGGTTTGGGTATGATATAAGTACTCCGTGTTCTTAGTATGTCTAAGTACTCTGTGATCTGGGTATGTCGTAAGTACTCTGCGGTTTTGGTATGATGTAAATACTCTGTGGTTTGAGTATGTCTAAGTACTCTGTGGTTTGAGTATGTCGTAAGTACTCTGTGGTTTGAGTATGTGGTAAGTCATGTTAAATTTTCTTTTACACGATGCCAAAAAATGTGTGTATTGCCATATTTTCTGTCATGAAATCTATACGTGTATATTCAGCATACACATTCATGAATGTAAAATGTTTAACGGAACGTCGGCGAATACTATGAGGTCATTTAACATTGTTCTAGCGGCGAGTCCAATATGGTTGTGTCAGCTGGGTACGAGTCCAAATATATCACCGTATTGTGCAGAACAATGTTACATGACCTTTTTATTATATACCTATTTCTCTCGATGTAGAAATATAAATGATCTAAATTTTTACCAAACGACAACAAATATTTTCATTTAAGCGCTTTATAAAACGAAAGTATAGAGGTATGTGATATTGATGCATTCGGAACATTTTACCGGTTTTCGGACTTTATCGTTGAGTTAACATGGGGCTCCAATCTCTAACCAGAGTACACTCGTTCTATTATAAGTAAAACTATTTACAAGTGTATTGATATGGTAAATATTAACACTACACAGTACAAACATATTGGAAGTCAACAAATACTCGTCAAAGGGTGTGTTAACAAGAAATGCAAATACACAATAATAATTTAATTCATGTGGCAGAAGTTATATTTAGTAAGTTATTTCAAACAAAATTTGAAATTTAAATTAAAAATGATTTATAAATGTATAATTTAAAATTAGATGTTTAAACAACCCGTTACGCACTTTTATATACTGAACAAAAAAAGAAACTTCCGCATTTTAAGCTGTGATTTGCATAGGGTTGACTTTGTTACACTTTATACACCAATCTAGATACAATTTCATCATTATATACTTATCACTAAATTATTATGATCAATATTAATAAAAAAAACAGAGTAAGTGTGTTGCTGCTAAAACATGTTTTATTCAAATTGTGAAATCACTATATTTGTATTATAAAGGGAGGTAATCTGAAAATATTTATTCTTGAAAGCTGTATGGCGCAAACGTGAGTGAACAGGTCAGCTTACTTTCTCCGTCTTTTTGGTGCTGGTGTTATCTTCTGTTTATTTCAATAGAACAAAACTGTGTTAAATCGAAGTTTAAACCACAAGACCGGAAATGCTGTTTAAACCAAAACAAGGGGAATAACTTTGCATACAAGTTTGATTCAAGGAAAATTGTTTTCATGACAGTGCTGGCCTTTTAACAAAGGTATTAACATATAGGACCAAACAAAAAATATTTTCATTGTGTCTACATGTATATAGTGTCTACATGTATGGGTAAAGTTGCGGAAGTTTCTTTTTTTGTTGAGTATATATCGATGAATTTCAATTACAAATTACACAAGAGTACACCTGAGACGAGTATTATCAATACAAACAATTGAACTGAATTGGGGATTTACGGCGCACCAACACAGGAAAGGTTATATGGCGCCAAACAAGGATGAACATGCCAGGTCAGAGTTTACCTGCTACAGCGCACAAGAAGTGTTTATTGCGTGGTCCAGTGGTAGAGCGTCGAACTCCAGATCGAGAGGTCGTTGGTTCGATCCTCGCCGCGGCCACGTTATTTATCCTTAGCAAGATAATTAATCCACATTGCTTAGTACTGGTTCTACGCAGGAAGCCATCGAGAGTGATTAATCTAAGTTGCAAGAATTTGTTTCGCAATCGATGTAAAACAATTATGTTTAAACTAAGAAGTGTTTACCTGAGGTAGGGCGTGTTTGGTTGGGGTAGGTCACATGAAGTGTTTGCATGAAATATCGCACAGGAAATGTTTGCCTGAGATATGGCACAAAAGGTGTTTGCCTGCGGTAAGGCACAATAGGTGTTTGCTGTATATATATCACAGGAAGTGTTTGCCTCAAATATGGCACAGGAAGTGTTTGCCTGAGATGGAGAACAGGAAGTGTTTACCTGAGGTAAGGCACAACACGTCTTTGCCAGAGACAGAGCACAGGAAGTGTTTGCCCGAGATAGGGCACAGGAAGTGTTTGGTTTGCCTGGTTTAGGGCACAGGAAGTGTTTACCTGAGGTAGAGCAGGGCACAGGACGTGTTTGCCTGAGCTAGGGCATAGGAAGTGTTTGCCTGAGATAGATCACAGGAAGTTTTTACCTGGGGTAGGGCACAGGACGTGTTTGCCTGAGATATGGCATAGGAAGTGTTTGCCTGATATAGGGCATATGAAGTGTTTGCCTGGGTTAGGGCTCAGGAAGTGTTTGCCTGAGGTAGGGCATAGTAAGTGTTAGCCTGAGATAAGGCATAGGGCGTGTTTGCCTGATATAGGGCATAGGAAGTTTTTACCTGAGGTAGGGCACAGGAAGTGTTTACCTGAGGTAGGGCACAGGACGTATTTACCTGAGATAGGGCATAGGCAGTGTTTTCCTGATATAGGGGACAGGAAGTATTTACCTGGGGTAGGGCACAGGACGTGTTTGCCAGAGATAGGGCACATGAAGTGTTTACCTTGGGTAGGGCACAGGACGCGTTTGCCTGAGATATAACACAGGAAGTGTTTACCTGAGATAGGGCACAGGAAGTTTTTACCTGAGATAGGGCACAGGAAATGTTTGTCTGGGATAGGGCATAGGACATGTTTACCTGGGGTAGAGCACAGGAATTGTTTGTCTGAGATAGAGAACAGGATGTCTTTGTCTGAGATAGAACACAGGAAGTGTTCGCCTTAGATAGGCACATGATGTGTTTGTCTAGTTAGGGCATAGGGTGTTTGTCTAAGAAATAGCACAGGACGTGTTGGCCTGGGTACGGCACAGGACGCGTTGGTCTGAGATAGGGTACAGGAAGTGTTTGCCTGGGTTAGGGCACAGGAAGTGTTTTTCTGAGATAGAGCACAGGAAGTGTTTGTCTGAGGTAGGGCACAGGAAGTGTTTGCCTGGGTTAGGGCACAGGAAGTGTTTGTCTGAGGTAGGGCACAGGAAGTGTTTGTCTTAGATAGAGCACAGGAAGTGTTTGTCTGAGGTAGGGCACAGGAAGTGTTTGTCTGAGGTAGGGCACAGGAAGTGTTTGCCTGGGTTAGGGCACAGGAAGTGTTTTTCTGAGATAGAGCACAGGAAGTGTTTGCCTGGGTTAGGGCACAGGAAGTGTTTGTCCGGGATAGAGCACAGGGCGTGTATGTTGAGGTAGGATGTAAAATTATCATGTATGATTCAATGTTATTTGATAATTCCCACAATACTCTAGCATTATCATATATTACATGTAATTACGGTATGCTTTCCCGCCACTCAGCAGTCAGCGTGCGGCCTCTCTAATACTCATTTGAGTATAGCAATATTTGTGTATCATCTATATATATTGTTGTATATATTTTATTAAAGTGGATTAAACACTATCTGTGTTGTGCTGAGACATTCCATCATAAGTGAACTTATTATTAATACAACTGGAAATATTACATAGTATCAGAAGTGGAAATGATTGCCTGATGTAGCATATATGGCCCAAAATTACAAACGTTTTCACACAGTTCAATTTTTGTACCCAGGTACAACTGGAATATATTCGGTTTTCTAATAAAAAAAGCTAGGTTCGGCGGGTAAAACTATAACGGGCGTGCTACCCGAAGCCCGCGTTTTTTTGTTGTTGATCCAACTGGTTATGCCTATTACACTTTTAATACAATCGACTAACACAATCAATATTTCAAAATGGTAGGTTTCTGTTATACTCAGATCACAATGCGATGGTAGAAGGCTTTAGCAACTGTGTAGTTACATAACTACAGTTAAGTATAGGAGCATGAGTTTTGCACGTGTACGGGGAGATAATGCACGAGCGTTAGCGAGTGCATTATCGTCCGTACACGTGCACGACTCATGCTCTATTGTATTTATACCACAATAACTTACATATGCTGTGTATATCCTCGGGTATTACACGATGCATAGTGTGTATTTAGGTTATTGTGGTATAACTATATATGTCATGGCTTTACTACATTCCCACACAGATTGATATCTATTCTCCCATTTTATGTGATATTGTTGTTGTTGTTTTTCTTCGTTTATTTATAATGGAGTACGCTCATAATAGAACATGACAGCCATGCTTGGGGGTTAAAACAGATAAAAGATTGCATGCCTTCCCAGTTACTCAATCCAGCAGGAGATGGCAGACAACACAACTTGAAGTGAAAAGCAGTGACCTAGTGCAATTAAAAGATAAAAACATAGTACATATTATTTACGGTAGTTTGTGCCATGTAGCAAGTGCTGATTTAAATCCTCCGATTGATTCACCTACACCTATTATATAAGATTCAAAACTGAACGAAACAAACATACCTGTGCGTACTGAAACAAATATTCGCCACTTTTTGCACAAATTATAATTGACCATCAGGATAAAAAAATACTTACGAAATTGGTCTGTGAGTAAGATTTTCCGAGTAAAAAACACAGACGACTGATTTTAAATGCCCGACCTAAAATGTTTTATATAATTTGTTCACACAGATTCGGTACACAGCATGCTCGTAACCCGCTTACAAACTGGTTTCTGTACTGGACAAAGCATTTTGATCTCATGGATAAACAAACGGCGCTAAACACACACTAGCCAGTTAGTGTAAACAGCCGCGGGGTTAATGTTCGGTCAGCTATATTATACCTAGGCACAACGGTTTGTACGTTAGGCGTGGACTTCTGCGTAGGTGCGGTGATTTAAGAAATAGTATGATATTTATGTCATGACGTTATTACACTCACACACCTACCAGAGACGCAATAAATCATATTTTCCAAGTGTTGTCAGTTGTAAAGATTGCTCGACTGTACGTCTAATTTCCCTGGGTGAACTATAAACAGTTTAACTGAGACGCTGGTAGATTGTTTTATTAAAAAATGAGCGTTAACAAACTTAAACACCCCTATTCATTGGTTATGAATCTCTCTCTCTTTCTCCATCCATCCATCCATCCATCCATCCATCCATCCATCCATCCATCCATCCATCCATCCCTCTCCCTCTCCCTCTCCCTCTCTTCTCTCTCTCTCTCTCTCTCTCTCGTACGCACGCACGCACGCACGCACGCACAAGCAAGCAAAATAATATCCTATATTGGAGAATATGAGAAAAACATAAAATGTATATGGAATTATAACGTATCTTCTATATCATTTGACCTGAAGGAACTTGCTTAATGTTGATTTTTACTTTTTTTAAAATAATTTTTAAATTATTAATGCAATAAAATCATCAATTAGTCATATGCAAGTCTTGAAGACAATTGCAAAATTTTAATACAAAACATTAATCATTGCAAACATGCAAGTTTTGTAGTAAAAATAAACGGACAAAACAAAAGTATCACGATTGCCTGAATCCGTTAAAGAGATTCTGTTTTATTGATTGCCTTAATTACAACATTTGTGAAAACATTACGAGCAATAAACAGAGGTCTTCCCAATAGGAATCATATTAATTAGTTGCGTTTACTACACTTCTGCCATCTTCTGAGACCTTACTTATTGGTGTAGAGAAACCTTACACGCGTGTTGAGAAATGGGAGATAACGTGAGTCGGTATCCTTGACCGTTTGAAGATGACATACTTCTATAAAACGATTCTGTGAAACGTCATCTTTCACTGATAATATTTCTCCAAAATCGGAAAAAAATAGCAGTATTAATTGATAATGCTCACATTAATATTCCACACGTACGTCCGCATTTTACGTGTAGCACACACGTTGCAACCCAGGAAGTGACGACCAGTAAATAATTTTCGTTTCATTTTGTAAAACAAAAGCATTTTCATTAATTTAAAGTGCCATTTTTGGTTTATTTCACATATTTGATCTATTTGTTACATTTTTCATGTTAAAATTGCGAGTTTTAAATGTGTTATGCTTATATAGAAATCAGTGTATGAATACAATATTTTGGCATCTCAGTGTTTATCTTTCACTCATTAGACAAGGTTTTATTCTAGAAGATACATGGCCCACACTATTTTGTGGATTTTTGGCAGCATTTGTGATAAGAATGTAAGTTATTATTATTATTTTAATTGGGCCTAGGTATGAAAGACTACATTGCATTTACATTTCATAAACATACACAACTCAATGCACACGTCAATGGGGATGTTACACGTTAATGTAACTGATATATTCTTTTCACCATGTAATTAACTGAGCAAACACCATATTTGTATTGGATATATATATGGCGGACTCTTTGTGGTTATCTACACTGTGAGAACGCCAACCCGCCGCGGAGGGATATTTCCCTAAAAACGTCACGCGCAAAACACGTAAACAAACTGAATTTTGAGCAGATTTCAGGACGGCGGTCAAAATGACACCAGTGATGTAAAATGTATTCAGCAGACAATGTACAACGATGACACGCATAAACAACTAAATAAATTCGTTTGTTACAAAGTGGATTTTAATTTTTACATGTTTTGGCTATTCCATTTTATTAAAACACAGCTTTTAATCAAATTTATAATTACAGTTTGTTCTTATAGCGAGAAAAAAGACAAAAGCAATAACGCCGAGAAAAACTCTTCCTCTACAAACCTGTAAAATTTCATTAAAATTTGGAAAAACTACTTTTATCTACCCGAAAAAAACGTTTCACGACCGTCAGTAAAATTACACACGGAAAAAGCGAGAAGTTTTTCAAACGGCTGCTTCCAACAAAACACTTCTTAAAACACCTTTCTGTTATTTAAATTCATAAATAATTTATACAAGTCATTTCCTTAAAAAAATATCATTTTCGTGGTCTACTTTTTAAAAGATGTGCTGTCTATGTTGTGTTGTTGTAAAATGTATCTCCGTCAACAAAGAAGTGAAACAGTAAACTGTCGGCTGTTTGCCAATCGACTTTATTTTGTTAAATTTTGTAATTCTAATTTTATGAAGATTTTAACAGCGAGAAGAAAGAAAAGAACATGAACGATGAGTTTAATTCTTCCTTTAGCAGTATGTAAATTTTCTAGAAGATTTGAAAAAAATACTTATTTTTTGCCCAAAAAAACCGTTGGTTTCTACTTTTACGGAAGCGTTTCGAACGTTGGTTTGTGTATTGTTGTAACATGTTACACGGTATAGGCCTGTCAGAGGTCAGCTCACTCCATGATAAATTCTAAAATTAGCCTATATATGGTAAAGAACAAAATGTCAATCAACGGATAAATGTCAATATTAATAAATAGATAATATGATAGATTTTTTAAATAATTGTCTTAAAAATAATACGACATCAATCTTACCGTGTTTCCTCGAAAACCACATTCCAATACACAAGTTATAAGAAAAGTGACGTCAAAGTGGGTATTGATAGTAAAGTCAAACACGGTGAAAAGATGTACGCGGAGAATTGTGTCAGCTTCTTTCAAAAATAGAAAGGTGTCTGTATATTTTATGGGCGGGGAGCCTTTAAAAACAAAACTGCATCATTTATGCATCCGATTTCACCCCCACCCCCCACCAAAGATGCGATGGTAAGATGCGATGGTAAGATGCTATGGTCGATGGTAAGATGCGATGGTCGATGGTAAGATGCGATGATCGATGGTGCATCGTATCTTACCATCGACCATCGCACCTTATACCATCGACCATCGCATCTTACCATCGCATCTCACCAGCGACCATCGCATCTTACCACATGGCCCTAACAGGACACCGTAGTATTTTGCTAAAATGCTTGGAAAGTGATTATGCAGGTTTGAAAAGGAATGACAAAGGAAGCTTTCACTTTAAAAATCCGGTAATAAAACGTTAGTGCGTATAGCACCCTGTATACATGTCCAAAGATTTGTAAAACAATGACATTTTCAGAATAAACGAAATAACAAACTGATATTCAATTTCGGAAAAGTAATTCAATTTAAAACGCTTGTCAAGATCGTCAATCCTTTCTGTATAACTGTACAAAGTATCTCATTGAAATAATGAAAACATTTCGAGTAATATAGCATTTTAAATTCGACAGGGTAAAAATACAAGAGGCCAAAGAGGGCATGTGGACGCTCTACTTGCTAAAACGGCTCTTATATCAAGGGTTACATAAAATTTCCATCAGGTACTTCTTTCAAAACATTGCAAAAACAACAGGGCTAGGATGGCCTTAGATCGCTCACCTGGTAATCATAGGCAATAAGTCTGCTGTGTCTAGTCTGGCACGTATATTTTATAATTTGTCCCACTTTCTTCTGTGAATGAAATTTCATAAACATGGAGGGGGTGGGGGTCGGGGTTGGGGTGGGGTGGGGGGGGGGTGGGAGGGGGGTTCGAACTTGTCCAAGATTTCATTGATATACCGAGCTTTGCACAACTAGAAATCATACTGAGACTTCCTGCCAAATTTCGTAGAAATCCAACAAGCCGTTTAGGAGGAGTAGCGCCGACAACAAATTTAAAGTAAAAACGTCAAAAGGCCGTAACTCCGTCAAAATCAACGAACTGGAACAAAAGGTATGATCTTACGATGCTTCCTGCCAAGTTTCGTCGAAATCCAACAAGGCGTTTAGGAGGGGAAGTGCCGACAAGAAATTTAAAGTAAAAATGTCAAGGGGCTGTAACTCCATCAAAAATCAACGAATGGGACAACAACGCAATAGGCACAACTAGAAATCATAGCTATACTTTCTGCCAAGTTTCGTCAAATCCACGGTGTTAACTATTAAAAAAAAAATTAAAAAAAAGAAGTAATTAAAAAAACAGAAAAAAAATAAATAATTTTTTAAATTGTAAAAAATTAAAAAATTATAAAAACCAAAACAGTTATATATATATATAAAAAAAAATATTTGAAAAACAAATAAAATCAAAAAAAAAAGATGAATAAAAAAAAAAGTAATTAAAAAAAACGGAAAAAATCAAAAAATCAAAAAAGAAAATCAAAAAATATTTAAAAAAAGAAAGAAAAAAACTAACAAAAGCAAGGGCCACAACTCCGCTGTTACTGGTCCGATCTGACAGGTTTTAAAGCTTATCCGAGCTTTCATTGATATTAACAATCTGGTAAAGTTTGGTAAATATCGGACGAAAAATGAAGGCCCTATCGTCTTAACGAGGCAAAATATAGCATTTTTAACTAATTCACGGACCATAACTCCGCTGTTACTAGTCCGATGTGGCTGGTTTTCGAACTTGACCGAACTTTCATTGATATTAACCATCTGTTAAAGTTTGGTAAAGATAGGATGACAAATGAAGGCCCTTTCGTCTTAACGAGGCAAAATGTAGCATTTTTAATTAAAACAAGGGCCACAACTCCACTGTTACTGTTCCGATCTGGGTGGTTTTCAAACATTGATATTAACAATCTGGTAATGTTTGTTAACGATCAGATGAAGGCCTATCGTCTTAACGAGACAAAAGTAAACGAAGGACGGACGACGGACGGACAACGACCAACGGACGACCGACGGATGGACGACGGACAACGCACGACGGACGGACGACGGACTTCAGAGTTAAAAATAGCGAACCGGAATGTCAGATGTGTTTTACAAGTGCGAACGGTGGTCAGAGTGAACATTTCAGATGCGAACGGGAAGGTCAGATTGCTTTAAGCAATTCTTTCGCGTTTTTGACGATTGCTAGGCTAGGGTCACTGTCTGGTACGTGAAACCGTGTAGAGTTTTTTGTTAACCGTATAGATTTTCCAAGATGGCGAACAGCGTTGAACGCGAGAGGTAGGTATTTTATTATTTAGCCGATATCTTCTTTAAGTTAGGCTTCAACACCAATTCAATGAACGTGGCATGCGCCCCACTAGTCCCGTATTAAGCATTTACTCCTGTCCGAGCCCTGTCTAGCGACCTGTGTACATGTAATCGATGTGCAAACTGAACACGCCTGTGTAAACAAAAATATGAAGCGGGTGGCCACACGATTTGTGTGTATTTGTGTCGTTACGAAAGCTCATTCGCATCTGTTTCACTATTTCACAGATTGTATGCCCCCAGTGAAGTTATATTATTCGGGATACTTGAGTTTGAAAAAAATGCATTGTTCACAGTGTAGATCCAGATGTAATATGCGCGGTTACAGTGCCTGTTTCAAGAAAAAGGTTACCTTGTATTGGTTGGTGACCCTTGTGTGTTTGTGGGGTGGGTGTGGGGGGCCAAAAAAAAAAAGAGTATAATATATATTATATTGATAAAAATACAAAAAACAATTGTCGGGGTGTATGGGGTAGTGTGACCTTGACATTGAAGGTACGGACCTGGATTTTGGGCGCGATACGTCGTCTTGTTGAGGTGAACACGTGTACCATGTGTACATATGAAAATCCTTCAATGGTTGACAAAGTTATAGATCGGACTCGACTTACACTTAAAATCAACTATAGAGCCATATGGCATGATTTTGACCTCTAAATGAGACCTTGACCTTGTAGCTACGGACCTGGAATTTGCGCACGACACGTCTTGTTGTGGAGGGGGTGGGGTGGGTGGGGTATGTAAATAGATAGGTTTATAAGCGCGTTACTACTTTTATGGCGATATCGGTAGTGCGTCCGCTTCACATGCAAGGGTTCCCGAGTTCAAACCCGCTGAGTGCCTAAATATTTCATTTGCAATTTTTCCGGTCGATTACATTGGTGGAGAATCTGGGAAGGCATTGCATGAGGTTATTCCCAGAAGCCTAGATCATTGTAGGCTATATGTTGTTGTATATATGTATTGTGAGATATTTGAAGGTTTGGAATATCAAAAATAAAACGTGCACGTGCAGGGGATCCCAAGTTCAAACCCGAGTGCCTTAATATTTATGTGTGTTTTTTCCGGTCCGATTACACATAGCTCTATGATAGGAGTAAAAAATACAAACCCATAACAGCTATGATTCTCACAGCTGGATTTTACACAAAACAGATGCTATAAACTAACGAAGACATTTACGTGACATGTAAATGTGAAAGGCGTTTTTTCACTAACGCATATAATAGCTTGTTGATCATTAAATGTTGTCATGTCGCGTTCAAACAATGAACCGATAAATGTTGTCATTCTCGTTCCAACAATGAACCGATAAATGACGCTTATTAATGTCGCTATGTAAGATAAAGTAATCGGCCTCTTTAGGATTCAGAGTTTATGGCATTTTATATTACAGAATGGTTTGCATACATATCGTAGCTGGAAACACGATGCAGTTTCTTATTTACAAATCTAGCTATGTGCATTAACAGATTCTTCTATATTTTAGATAATACAGAAGCTATATAGGTTTAAGAAATAAAATATTTCCAGCGGGTTTATATTGTCCCAGATCAAAACCAGGTGGGCGGGACTTGAAGACCATCGATACCAAGGGCCGTTGGCCCGTAGTTTCGACGTGTTTCAAGTCCCAAACACCAGGTTTTGATCTCGCACTATATAAACCCGCTGGAAATATTTTATGTTTTTATCTGACATAGATTTTTGTGTATTTTAAACAAACATATTCTCACAAACATTGTACGTCCATCGCTCAGCACCAAACGATGAACATATGTATAGGTTATTAGATTTGTATTTGGATATATGCACGAGTTCTTCCGCGTAATAATATTGCGCGACTTTAAGAGCGAGCGCAATATTATACCCAGAAGAACGAGTGCATATATCCCAATATAAATCTAATAACTTTTTTACTGCATACGCATTTTTAATATATAAATTGTAACAATGTTTACATCACGTGACATACTTTCCTTGACATGAACAGAAAATTGCACCAATCACGAACGAATATATATTACACACCCAATATGACTTTACTACACGTCAGTATGAGAGAGGAGAATATTGACGTTTCCTGTTACATTGAAAGTAAACGGAGCTTGTAATGTGTATGCAGAAGACAGCTGTATCGTGTTTCTAACAAGTTCAATTTGTTGTTTGAACGTAACGTTGCCTTAATTAAGGATTCTTTTTCTCTTTTTTTGCGATGTTATCGAAGTATAACACGTCAATGATGGGTCATAAATTATACTTGCGATGTTATCGAAGTATAACACGACAATGATGGGTCAAATTGTATAATTTGTGACCCATCATTGACGTTTTATTTATATGTTATCGAAGAATAACACGTCAATGATGGATCACAAATTATACTTGCGATGTTATCGAAGTATAACACGACAATGATGGGTCAAATTGTATAATTTGTCACCCATCATTGACGTGTTATACTTCGATATACAATTTGTATACCATCATTGACGTGTTATACTTCGATATACAATTTGTGACCCGTCAATGACGTGTAATACAAAAAAATGAAAAACTATCCTTATAATTACAAACTTATATCCATGATAATCTTTGCTGACCGTCCATTTTATTTCACATGACCCAGTAAGCTCTAAATTAAATTAATTTCAGTTGCACCGATCAGCCGAATCACACATTTTCAAATTTGAAATCTACTCCGCCCAAAGGTATAGATCTAGGCCTGCAGTAGAGCTTTACGTTTCCTAAAAAAATATGTTTCTAGTGGCATTTAGGTACTGCAGACCCCGGCCGGGAACCTTTTCCATGATATGTTCTCTTTATCCCAAAAAGTGTCTTCCCAAACTCGTCAGAGTGAACCATTTTACCAGCGGAAAAAGATTCAAAATGTCGGTTGCTTTTATTACACACAGACATAACAGCAAATAATCATCAAAAGCGTTGCGATTGTAATATTACAATATACCTTGTATACTATTGTTTACCTTTACTGAGTATATTAATCTGTATTGTGCTAGCCCACATCTGTTAAAATCCACTGTTTATTTACTTATTTACTTTCGTTAATGTGAGGTTCACGGTTTAAACAAGTGACGTCATGTAATGTTTCGTTGCGTCATCGTAGCTAGGACTATTCAGGCGCGTAGCCAGGTGGAAGTTCGGTAGCCGGAACCGTTCCACATTTTTTCCCCTGATAAGTGTTTGGAAGCCCGAGCATACCCCGGACCCCTTTCGCCGCTCAAATCAAATATTGGGCTCCCACTTTAGTCCGCGCTTGCGCAAGTGGAACTATTTTATTTTGACGTGTTATTGAGAAATCACAGGACACTTTTAAGAATGACCATCCATTCAGAATGCAGTAAATATGTGTATTGTTCGCTGTTTGTAATTATAATAACGTAATCGTTGTTTTGGATGTTTTTCGACGTTGAAAATCGTTTAAAATGACGTTTTAACGGTTGAAGGTCGTGACGTCGGAGGTCTATATAGCTTTTTTAAAAGTTCCTCAACAGCCAATCAGCATTGAGTATTTTCATAAACCATGTTAGGGTTCTGTATTCAGACCTGTCATTTGGGAGAAAATGTACTTTAGGAAATAGCACAGAGTTTCAATATGTCTAAAAGCACATCTAAATAAAAAACATTGCACATACAGCTTATAAACAATGCTCTCAGGATAATTCAATGTAAAATGTCGCATCCCGCGAGTTGTCTGAACACTGCTCCTGGGGATATTGTCCTTGAGATAAGTGTGGTATTTGCAGAATATAACAGTCCTTCGGTGTGTCAACAACCCTTTATGCCATTAACGAAGATTGTGAAATAATGCAGATAATCTACACATAGCAAAACAATGTCATTGAACAAGACTCCTACGTTGCGCTTGATTCAGCTGCCGAACAGAATGTGACTCATGTAAGTGGCAATAAGCATGCTTTACTACTTGAATTCCTGCAAAAAATCGTCTGAAAAACTTATTTTAATATTGAAAGGTTACCGTTTCACTTGCTGAAATGACGTTTTTGTAAACCAGTCTACTGAAATATAGCATGTAGTCATTATTATTATACGTATATTAGCGATGAAACACTCACTGGCCTCAGTAGTGCAGTTGACTAAGGCGTCGTGTTAGTGCCGGGGAAGGGATGGTTCAAGCCTGCTGATTTCCTTCTTTTTTTTAATTTTTCATTATTGCTAATGGTAAGGTAGCAACAGTTCCTTTACATGTTTACTTTGATAACGCACTCTTATAATTACATGTGAACAATTGTATTTCTGACATATGTGTGCTGATGTGTACTTCTAGCACGTCATGTTACAATGGTGATTGTAATCAATATATAAGGCATGTCAAGGTATCTGAACAGAAAGAAGAGAGGTCGCCCACATTGATTCAAAATGCTTGATAAGAAGGTAAAATTCTTCGTAAAAATCGGGAAGAATGTAAGAAAAAACGGTCGTGGTCGTTTATGTCTCCGTGACAACATTTATAGTTTTCAATATGTTTTAACTCCCGCGACTTGATGTCTCCCGGCAGCTATGTTACGCTTGCATAAAACCTTGCTTGTTACATTCAGAGACGGCCATGTAAAGTAAACAGGTCTAATTTAGTCGTTATAAAACGCTGTAGAAAATAACATCTTTCAGAAAGACGCCTTGTGTGTATTGTACGTGCGTATAAGCATATATTAATCAACCCGAGCAGACCTCGGGTTTAACGGGATACGCGGCAATCTTGATTTTTGAAGAACACACGGCGTCCCGTTAGTTTTTCTCCATGACTCGCATTTGTTCAATCATTAGTATTAATTATAAGATTAACAGATGATCATATTACACCAATAAAGTCAAAATGATGCTGCGTAATGAATCGAGACACTAATTTCAGTACTCTATAAACTCTTCAAGATTGCCATGTGTCCCTTTACATGTCTCATCCAAAGGACTGGTCAGTAAGTTGTGAAGTTCTTTTTCAAGTATTTCGATCATGAATCCAAATTCGGTCCTAGCTGGGATATAACGCACGATATCTAGATTACTAAACGTAGATATAAAAGTCGAACAGGAAATGCAGCATTCAGGGACCACAGTCAACCAAAAACACGCACATAAACAAACAATAGTTGCAAAGATGAATACTAGGCAATGTATGACATCACACACATAAAAGGGTCAGAGCTTTTTTTCTATAAATCGTGAAGACTCCTTAGCCTGATCATTGTGTGGAAGAAAAAAAAAGCGCGCTAACTGTCTGATTTGTGAAAGATTAATTGTTAAAAGCGATATTACTCAATACATGCATACATTGTTTTTATGGGAGGAGGACTGTACACTTATTCAGCATAATAATATCATTATTGTACATTTTAGATAAACTTTCTAATGTAAATGTATCCAAAACAAAACTCCCCATTCTAACCATTTTTTTACCTGCGAACTTTGAATTATAACGTCCTCATACTGCACAATATCCTAACTATCGTTAGCAATCGTACAAACTCGTTCATTTCCGTAGATTATCGGAAATCCTAAGATACACGTCGATTCAATTTGTTTGAGTGATTTGCCCCGGCAAAGTACCGTCTAAACCGTAACAAAAATATAGACCCGGAAACGGATTGATTTTAACCATATTTGTGTTATTTATTAAAATGTATACTCTTTCAAATAAGCCTTACCATTTTATACTCAGTTTATGTTAAACTATTTAAATATAAACATATTTTATAATTACATCATCAGAATAACGAGCAGCATGCTGGTTCAATGGGCTCCGCCCGACATTGTTTATTCCACATGACTGAACCAACGTGACCGAAACGTAGTATCCAAGATGGTATCGATTCCTTTCCAAGATTATTGTAACGTTAGATATAAAGCATCACTAGATATTAAAGTCCTTTCGTATTGCCGTTACCTTTCACAACAAGTATAGTGATATTACATGCCTGCGATGTGTGATCCTGTGTTATCGACTTGTCAACATTAAAAACTAGAAGATCTGTACCATCAGATATGAGGAAGTGAATATATTTTTCTAGTACGGAAAAACACTAATGGATGTAGATACATGAACGGAACGTAATACTTGGCCATTACATAAGTAGATCCTTTAACGTCTGTATATTATTGGTATTATTAAAAAGAGTATTGACTTCCGGTTTATTTCCGATGCGCATGCGCAGACTCGGCATTTCGGTTTTAATAAACGCCAGTTTTCTTTGGTGTACAGTAGGTCAACGTTATAATATAAATTGGATATTTGAAACCATTGTAATCGTGATAAAACCGTTGGCGAGACGTTTTTTTGGGCGAAAGGTAAGTACGGCATTTAAGTGTTTGTAGGTGTTGATTTTAATAGAAAAGTAGTTCACGCTTCACGTGACTGTTCACAAGTTCATGTGAATATGGCTGTGTGCAGTGTATCAACGTGTGCATATCGACGTCAGTTTCATTGAGCATTTTTAAACTTATTGCATACATGTTCGTGGGTACCGGTTGCGGAAAAGTTCGTGACGGAAGATAGGTATGGGTTTATGTTGTAAGTGTTGAGGCAACGTATTGGATAGAGGTAGTTGAAAGTAGGTCACACGGTGTCAGACCAGTCAGGAAGTACTTCCGGGTCGTAGGGTGCTACAATAGTTTCTTGAAAAAATCCAAAGTTTCTAGTTTGCATGTGTTTTTCCCAAGATTAGTTTTTATTTCATTGTTAAATCTAACCTGAGGTTAAAGTAGTATGTCTGTTGTCATGAATAGTAAGTATTTTACTGTGTTTGGCAGGATTATTTCTTTGGAGAGTATGCGCACAGATGTTAGTTGGTTAGGTAATGTGGTTTTGACAGGTGTTTATTTCAAAATACGCATAGTGTGAATGAATGACGAGAATTGTTGAAAAACTGAATTGGTGTTTTATTCCAATTTGCTAGCCAAATGTGTTTAATTCACAGAATTAAAGTGTATTTAAGCGAACGAATGTTGTGGAACTTGTGACTGATCTCCAAATATAGCCTATATTGCATTGTGTTGAATGGGCTGATTTTCACCGGTCTGACACCACACAGGCGTTCAACTGAATATAATTTTGGAGACGCTCGTCACACTGAGTACCAGCTCACATTAATTGAGCTGCCCAGTCCCACAGTACCGTAAATTGCACAGTACCAGCTACGTAACCCCACGCCGGAGTATAGGTATACAGTGAGCGTCTCACGCAACTGCGTGCTCAGTAATTTAATTTATTTGGTATTTGAGCAAGTGTGGGTCCCAAAATTTCCCTAGAAGGAATGGACAGGTAGGCCTTTATTACGCTATTAAACTGTAGTAACTTCCCATTGATCGGACCACCATAAAATCGCAGGCGAAAGTTATCAAAAGATCAGCCAAGACTCGAACGTTTGTGTGTCAATGTAGTATTTACTAGCGAACACGAAACTGGGAACCAGTTAGAATTGAACCATATCTACTTCCGACAGGGAAGTAAATGTATGAAGCTTTGAATATGAGAAAGTTAAACCGTTTATTGAACAACAAATGAATGGAATAAGACAATACAGACTTACATCCATCACATTAACTGAAAAATATTTGAGATAAATCATTAATTTCAGGTTGGGAGGAGGCGTGGCATAGAAAATTGCATCTTTTGATTATTACCTTTATCATGGACATACAGGTAGATCTATGCCTTTATAGAAATGTTATCATAATTATTTATGAAGGACTGTAAGGGGACATTTTAGTGGTATTTGTACTGAGGTGAAGTAGATGTTTACAAATGTATCAAATACATACACCTTGTACACTGTCGTGTGCAGACATGTATTTCCTATCTGACAATACCACTCTTCCTACGACTTATCAACCCGCCGAGATATCGAAGTCAAAAGTACTCATGTGATCTTGTCTGGCTATCAGGTCAACATTCCAGAATTACGTATCAGTCATTTTCGGCAGTCGGATGCAATTGAGATATTGCGATTGAACTATTGACGTCATTATGTTCTGCATTATGACAAAAGTAGTCCAATCTCAGTATCTCGAGTACATCACTGTGATCAGATTGCCGAAAATAGCAGAAACATAATTTTGGAATAAGGGTCACACTAGTAAGACATAACCAATATGGTGACATTCGATATACATTTGAGTTAATGCAGTGTACGAGATGTTGCGAATGGATTATTTTTTGTCTTGGTCTTAGAAACAGGACACATTTCCGATATATTCTGGCAGAAATCAATCAGTTAAATCATTATTCAAAGCACCTTGGAATGAAACTTGCTGACGAAATACATTATGTAATAAGTATTTTTGGTGCTGATTATCTGTGAACCGATGCAGTTTCGAAATGTTTGTGTAAGATATGATAAATAGGTAACTTATAGAGAAAGAGTTTACAATCAATACTCACGTGACCGACTACATAATCTTTAAAATGGCCGACATAGTATAAATATTCAAGTTTTGAAAACAAGCGAGTGTATTATTTGCTATTGTAAGACAAAGAAAACAACATATGATTTTGTTACAGTCTTCGAAATTAGCGGGAAGCCCGCAGTCAGTAAAAATCATGTCGAGCATGTAAATTTTGCATGCGGGTATGTTAAAAATAAGACGAAAATGCCAAAATGGATCGGAACGAAATCAGACCCAAAAATTAACGACAGCTTGTAAACTAATTTAAAAGTCGATTTATTTTGTTTATACATCGCCGGAAACAACTCTCGGTTTCAGAAAAGACTGGTTTTCAATTTTATTTGCTGTTTTCGAACGACGTTGGGGACGAAGGAGCAATATTTAGTATGAATCAATACCGCGATGTAAACCCGACTGATAATGAACTGAAGATCATTTCCGGTCTATTTTGTAACCTACGATGAGCTTTCTTCATTATTTCGAAAGTGTAAGCCGGCAGGAAAAAGCAATGCAGACGTTAGTGACTAAACAAAAAAACTTATGAAATAAACAGAACCCGTAATTTTCAGACCCAATGACTGAGAATAAAGTGTCAAAACAATCAAGATCTTTATTTAATTTATTTGTGATATTATTCTATAGAAAATGTAACTTTCTGTGACAATATACATATTTGTCTAAAAATAACACTCAAATTACACTTAAACAATTCGGGTCAGTAGTTATGTGTTCGGCTAGTAAATGTTTGTAAGTCACATGCCCGATGGGCTAGTAGCTCAACATATTTTTCGTGAACACTGTTCAGAGCTCCAGACAAACTTCCATGTCAAATAAATCTGCAGCGCTGATTCAGATTATTTTAAAGAGTAAATGTTATAATGGTTTTGCATTTTACTTCAAACTATGACTTTATTAAACTAGCATTGTTAATTTTCAGTGCTGATTTTCACTCCCAATATTTTTTTTAGTGCTGATTTCTTAAATTATAATACTCCCAAAAATTGCTTATCTGAAGTTCTGAAATAAAGCATTAGTTTTTTTTAATAATATCATAAAATATGCGCTATTGTTTACATAGATTCCATCATCTTTAAATCAGAAATACACCCCTAAACTTGCCCCAGAATCAGATTTGCCCCTGATTTTGTCATTAATTTACGGTTTAATTTCTTCTGTACTTGAAACCAATGAAAATTACTATGTCAGTATGTTAAAGGAAGACAATCCAATGATTTCTTAATAATTTTTTGTATTGCCTGCCCAGCACGGCAGACCCTTAGGGATCACTTTTTCCATCATCGTAGTCGCCATCGTCCATCGCAGTTTAATCTGCAACCTAACCTTAGCCATACTAACTTGAAAAGTGTTTGGCATATGTTCATAAAACTTCACATATATCTCCATCTTACCTCAAGAAATGTGTTAAACATGACCTACAACTTACTGACTTTCATTTTGGCAGAGTTATGGCTCTTTTTATAGTTTGATTGTACATGCTGAAATAAGCACAAGGCAGGTGACCCAAGAGTTCTGTGGAACATCCTTCTAGTTTTGTATCAATTGATTTCATAACTTACCTTTACAGTCCGACTCGAGGGCAATTACTAGTGTTGCAAAACTTTGAATATACATTATCCCTCATCTGACTTAAACAACCGACGATTTATTTCCAACCTACAGAGATGATATAGTCTTTGTGTCAAGCACAATTGACTTTTTGTATATTATGTTACTATCACTTTTGCATTAAATCACCCGATGAATATAGCCGTTAATTAAAACCCCTGATTTAAAATGTATGCTCTGGTAAAAAGGTATACAAGCTTGCTTAACTCTTGCGTTTACATGTTCTAGTAAATTGTGAAACAGATCCATATTTGAATTTCAGACGTTTAATGCAGTAAATCATAAGTTTTTTTTCTTTTTAGCTCTAATGATCTACTAAACAAAGATGGCCACTCTACTAAACAAAGATGGCGCCCAGTGGCCATCTTTGTTTACATAGAGTTATATAGTAAAAAATTGCAGAGACTACTCCTCTGAAACTACTGGATAGATTTGCATGAACCTTAACAGGAATGTTGCTCTTGATGTCTAGTTGATCCTAGCAAACGTTTAGGTCGGCTTGAAGTTCAAGATGGCCACCACGAATAAAAATAGATTTAAAAAAAGTTTGTAGCGACTACTTCTTGTAAGTGATATTGATATGGGACTTTTTCTAAAATGATCAGCATGATATGATGTTGGTCCTTGTCGAACATTAGTTTGATTCGGTTTCAAAAATGGCCGCCAGCAGTCATCTTTACTTGACGGATTTTCATGAAACTTCACAGGAATGCTGCTCTTGATGTCTAGTTGATCCTGGCAAATCTTCAGGCCGCCCGGAAATTCAAGATGGCAGCCACTGCTAGAAGTAGATTTAAAAAACAAACACATTTTAGGGACTACTTCCTAAAAACTATAAGTGATATTGATATGGGACTTTTTCTAAAATGATCAGCATGATATAATGTTGGTCCTTGTCGAACATTAGTTTGATTCGGTTTCAAAAATGGCCGCCAGCAGTCATCTTTACTTGACGGATTTTCATGAAACTTCACAGGAATGCTGCTCTTGATGTCTAGTTGATCCTGGCAAATCTTCAGGCCGCCCGGAAATTCAAGATGGCAGCCACTGCTATAAGTAGATTTAAAAAACAAACACATTTTAGGGACTACTTCCTAAAAACTATAAGTGATATTGATATGGGACTTTCTCTGAAATGATCAACATGACATTATTTTGGTCATTGTCGAAAATCATTTTGATTCGACATGAAACATGGCTGCCAGCGGCCATTTCTGTTTACATAGTTAAATAGTAAAAAATTGTAGCGACTACTCCTATGAAACTACTTGACAGATTTTCATGAAGCTTCACAGGAATGTTTCTCTTGATGTCTAGTTGACTTTGGCAAAATTTCAGGTCGGCCGTAAATTCAAAATGGCCGCCACGGATAAAAATAGAGTTTTAAAATACAAATTTGTAGCAACTACTTCTTGAAAACTATACGTGATATTGATATGGGATATTTTTTGATTTGACTTTAACCATTGCTGTCAGCGGTCATCTTTGTTTACAAGAGTTATATAGTAAAAACGTGTAGCGACTACCTCTCTGCAACTACTTGTCAGATTTTCATACAACTTCACAAGAATGTTGCACTTGATGTCTAGTTGATCCTAGCATAATTTCAGGTCGGCCGGGATTTCAAAATGGTCGCCCTGGTTAAAAATAGATTAAAAAATAAAGAAAAGTTTGTAGCACCTATTTTTTGAAGGATTTGCATCAAACTTAACAGAAATGTTGCTCTTGATATCTAGGTGATCCTACCAAAATTTCAGGTTCGCCGGAATTTCAAGATGGTCGCCATGGCTAAAAATATTTTTTTCCAAAAATAAATTTGTAGCGACTACTTCGACTCCCCCCCCCCCCCTCCCCCCTCCCCCACCCACCAATGCGTGGCTCGTGGAAAGAAAGCTTGGGATTGTTATTCAGGTTGTTTTGTCAAAAGGTCAAGCCTCAAGGTCATTGTCACTATAAATAAAATAAAAATGGTTTCCGCTCAGTAAAATTAGTTCCCTTGCGTGATTTTAACAAGACTTCACCATGAAGCTACACCTCTTTTCGCTCAGTAACTTTAGTCTCCCTTGAAGGATTTAGCAAAAAATTCACCACAAGGTGCGGTTCACGGAGAACTAAGCATGTGATTGTTATTCAGTTCAATTATGCAAAGAGTTACTTTATGCAAAGGTCAAGGTAACTGTTGACTTCACATTATCTCAATGGACTTCATCAAAATCGAAATATTTGTTACTGTATATATAGCTCCTTTTCGTTAAACCAACAATGTCTTTGTGGAAAAGCCTTAAAAGCAATGAATATACTCTTGGTTAATATACGAAAATATGAATTGAAACCAAAATTATCTCTTCAGCTTTTCGATGCTTTTATGGCATCAATATTAAATTATGGAAGTGAAATATGGAGGATTACAAAATCAAAAGATATTGAGAGAATACAGTTAAAATTTTGTAAAATTATTTTAGGTGTTAAACTTACCACAAGCAATGCTGGTATTTACGGAGAGCTCTCTCGTTACCCCTTATACATTAATAGATATGTAAAAATGATCAAATATTGGTATAAACTATTGTCTACAGAGAACATTATACTAGAAGCAATATATAAGGATTTGTTATCTAACTGTAATAAGGGCGCGAAGAATTGGCTAACTAATATAAGGTTTATCCTAAACAGTAACGGTTTTAATAATGTCTGGGATAATCCCATGAGTGTTAGTTTTAAACTATTTCCTTTAATATTTAAACAAAGATTAATAGATAATTTCATGCAACAATGGAGATCTGATATAGAAGGCAATAGAGTTTTAACGCTATATAAGGTGGTGAAAGAGAAGTTTGATTTTGAAACATATCTAGAAACATTATGTTCCAAACAATTAAGAAGTTGTATAACAAAAATAATATTATCCGCTCATTGTTTAAGAATAGAAACAGGGAGATACTCAAGAGGGAGAACAGAGAGAAACGAAAGAGTGTGCGAAATTTGTAACACTAACGATATTGAAGACGAGTACCATTTTATTTTGATCTGTACTACTTACTCTAACATTAGAAACAAATACATTCCTAAATATTACACAACTAGACCAAGCATGTTTAAATTTGTGGAATTGTTGCAGTCATTAAACAAAAAGGTTATTCTTAGTTTAAATAAATTCATTTCCGATGCACTTTTATTAAGGCTATCTACATTCATTTTAACAGACTAAAAAAAACAACACTAGATATCTTATTTTAGAACATCCTCGTTTATCATTGACATACCATAATATGTATATGTTTTTGATTGTTTAAATATGTATGAAACAAAAAATAAACGTAATGATTATTTTGTTGTATATGCAATGTTAATATCTGTCACGTGTGTGTATATTATAATTATCATATATATGTAATGATGAAAAACTGTAATAGTTTAAGTCAATAAAGTATCTATCTATCTATCTATCTATCTATCTATCTATCTATCTATCTATCTATCTATCTATCTATCTATCTATCTATCTATCTATCTATCTATCTATCTATCTATCTATCTATCTATCTATCTATCTGTCTATCTGTCTATCTGTCTGTCTGTCGTCTGCCTGCCTGCCTGCCTGCCTGCCTGCCTGCCTGTTTATATCTATCTATCTATCTATCTATCTATCTATCTATCTATCTATCTATCTATCTATCTATCTATCTATCTATCTATCTATCTATCTATCTATCTATCTATCTATCTATCTATCTATCTATCTATCTATCTATCTATCTATCTATCTATCTATCTATCTATCTATCTATCTATCTATCTATCTATCTATCTATCTATCTATCTATCTATCTATCTATCTATCTATCTATCTATCTATCTATCTATCTATCTATCTATCTATCTATCTATCTATCTATCTATCTATCTATCTATCTATCTATCTATCTATCTATCTATCTATCTATCTGTCTGTCTGTCTGTCTGTCTGTCTGCCTGCCTGCCTGCCTGCCTGCCTGCCTGCCTGCCTGCCTACCTACCTACCTACCTACTGGCATTTTGAAATCAGACAAAACCAAAAGACAAAAGAGAATTAAACTATAATGCTTTGAATACAATTATTATATAATTTTATTGTTTTATTTATGTACTACTGAAGTCGGCAAACACAGATTTTGTCACCTCCCCAATTTTGTAGATGTGTCACTTGACTGATAATCGATCGGTCATATTCTTGCTAATATGTCATGCTAATAGTATCATCCTTTCAATGCCTTTCAAACATGTCCGTACTCCCCATGCTATAATACGTGTATTATAGCTTTTCTTGTTATATTATGATTTAATTGTACACTACATTTTGAACTTAAGGCTGGTAATATTATATAGTTCATCAATGTTACGCACTGGGTGAGTCAATATATAGAGCGCCTTACCTGATAATGTAGTGTTATCACACTTTGCAATACGGAATTCAAAGTAAATTACGCTGTCTAAATACTTTTTAAGTTATCACGATAATCTGACTAGGTGCAATTGTCGTCTGTGTTTGAAGTACACTACTCCTAAAATGTGAGGTTTTCATGTCATTTAAGAAATCGGTACAGGTTCATACATTTTGCTCGAGGATTTGTGAAGTTTTGTAATTTATCTGATGTATGGTTTCTCGTTAAGGTAACCCCTAATTGGTTAGTCTGTTCTTGAAAACACACCTTCTAGAATTTTCATTGCCACTTTTCTGTCATCGCACACAAACAAATACGAGTTTAAAAGAGTATACATCAGGACTTGTACTTAATTTAAAAGTTTTCGTTAATAGGAATAAACTAAATGAACCAATCACATAAATAAATTCCACAGACAATATAAAATACACTATCGGAAGAATGAATTTCTAACTATGGGTTGGTTACGCGCTTGGGGTATTTATTTTAAGCTTGGCGGCAAAATAAACGCAATTTTGGCAAAAGCAAGCAACATGTACCTATTTTTTGGGTAAATTTTATGTTCACTGATCTTGACCTTTGACATGCACTGGTTCAAAACGGATGCAGTATACGACCCACCCCAAAACAGTCATGCTTATCAGTTTCTTAAATATATTAAGTAGAACATAAAGTAACAACACAACTTGACGTAAATTTAACCTTTTTCAAAGTTAAAAGTTGACCTTTGACCTATTGATTTCAAACATAATAAGTGTATTACCAACAAATTGTTTGTATTTGTTATGCGAATCTTGATGAAGGCCTCTCTAGGCCGAACATTTAAAAGAGCAAATTATGTAAATTATGTAGAACGAACTATTCCCTTTGGAATTAAATAGCATTGTATTACCAACCGCAATACAAACATGTTAATGTTTTCAATAAGATTTGTCAGGTAGAATTTAATTTAAATAATTAAAAGTATGTTTCGTCATTTCAAGGTCGAGTTTAAGTTTACTTTGACCATGACCTCTGACCTATGACCTCTGACATATAGGTCACTGAGTGCAAACGTATTAGGTGTATGCTCATTCCTAATACAAACACATATACACAGTTGCAAGTAGAACTTACAGATGAATGGCCTCCCTTTTTGTAGCATTATCAATTAACAAATTTAACTCTTAAACATCATACGAACATTTCTTGATAGTCTCGGAGAGAAACATTCATTGAAAACCGCTACTAAGTTGTAAGTAAAAATAAGTATTATTTGCATGACGTAGATACTAATTTTACCTCTGTGTGACTGCATGGGGAAATGAGGTAAATCTGAATTGTATAGCTGCACAACTATTGCCAGATAATTGATAAATACATTTACCTGTGGATTAATTTACCTGTTCAAAGTTTTCTACGTCATCAAATAAAATCTCACAGATATTGCAATGTGTGAATTGTAAATATCAATTGTTGTGTATTGATTTCGATTAAATAAACATAAACATGTTCATGAAACAAAACGTGGCCGGAGAACTTTAAGACCACACTATTAAGACTGTACATTTAACACTTTTGAAGGTCACGTTGTCTTTGACCTTTTGTTTAAACAGATTTTATTTAAGTTTTTTTACACTATGTATGATCTATTATGATGCATTACACTGTAGGATAGGAACGACATACATTCCAATAAAAACACTATTATTATTAAATAAATGAAACCTACATTACCCCGCTCTGTCAATCATTCTTATATGAGCCCTTTACCGCCCGTTAACACATCATATTAGGTTATGCTGGAACAGCAACTTCATTGGGAAATGAGATGAATGCAGTTTCCAATCAAACAAGCCTTCGCATGCGAGCGAACCCACGCGGGACAGGGCCCCGTTATGTGAAACAACTTACGACCATTTTAATCATAAATCAATTTCTTAAATGTTTCACTATACATTACACTTTTCAAATAAACGCATTTCATTTCATGTTCTTATACATGTGATATTTCTGCACTTGGTGCACACATACTTGTCTACATTGAATGCTTAGGTGAAAACAAGCGAATGATTTTAACATTTTGAGACTTATCTTAAGATGTTTAATAAAACTCTGCAGAGATGACAAGCTTTTAAAGGGGCTGATGAACTATTTCAAACAAGGTTTATTTAAAAGCGTTCTAAAAAACTTGAAAAAAGTTGAAATATTTATCAAAATACCATGAAAAATATAGGAGATAATTATGACATATTGAAGATCATTTTGGAACGATGACGTCATCGCGTCTTTTTACCATATTTTTACCCCTATTTATAATTAATATGAGCTCTACAACATCTAACTGGCAATAAAATAGCTTTTTAAAAAATACCCATAGCAAGAAAACTCTTGAATAATCCCAAATCCCTCCTCCAAAAAACACCGCTTATTAGCTGGGTCCGTATTTATAAAGCTTCTTAGCAATATCTTAAGTCAAATTTTATCCATTTTTTAAACACCCATTTCTATCGATTTAAGACGTTTTCTTAATGTAGCTAATAAGGTTATGGATAAATAAAGCCTACAGCTAAATATTTATCTTAAAATAGATGGTTTGTAGTATCCCTGAGAGGTTAATAATGATATTTAATCTTATAATATCTTAAATTTTGACTTAAGTAATATTAAGTAATATTTACCACTTAAGTTGCATTATGAGGTGCGTTTTCAACTACATGGCGGGCCTTAAACCGTCGACCTACGTATAATACAGTATCTGAGTGCTTTTTGTCTGCATAAAAGGTCCCCTTAAATTATCTTGAACCTTGTATAAGACCATCTAAGGAAAAAATAAAAATGAGGATGATAGCCTGACATCACGGTGCGGTCCGAGAAATCCAAGATGGAGTCCAAGATGGCCGCTGTAAATAGACATAATCCTCTAAAGTCCATATTAGCCCATAGCTTTACTAATTTTTAACCTTAGTGTATTTTCTATAGCTAGTTTTAACAAATTTAATATGATTTCAATGTTTCTAGAGATAAGTCTTGTAAAAATAGGGCTGGTTACGAGTTATTTCCACTTTGCATTTACAGTATATACAACACGACATTCCACCATTTTGTGCATGCACAACGTTTAGTTGAGCATTATTTGCAGCTGCAACACCACGTTGTTCAGGTAAAGCCGATGATGATTGTTTGGTAGAAATAATCCATCTTTCTTTCCATATCCGTATAGCTTTGCAAAAACTTCCGTGTTGTCCAGGAGGTGAATATGTACATATGAGTGTACACGGACATTAAAAGGTGCCCAATTGTAGCAAAACTTGTCGGAGGCAGCTCATTGATATCCATCGACTTGCTGTGATGATACATGTGGCATCTTAACTCGGCCATATTATTGCATTCTGTGTTGTGCTTAAGTACTTTGGCTAGGTACTGATCTGCGTTACTTAAAACGTTTTCTTCATTTGGTTTGTTCGACGTTTTTCCAAAATCATTCAAATACTGTTCAGTGCTGCAAGTTAAATTCCCACTCCGCAACCAATGAGCGCATTGTTTGCTGGAAGTACACAGTTTGCAGAATCTCATACGCCTGCTCATATCAAAATCTCCTGAAGTCCATCAGATTGGAATAAGGACCAAAAATACAAGCCAGCACAAACACGTCAGTGTTGTTGGACAGGATAACGAACTTTTTGGCACCAGTATTTGATGAATGAATGGCGGGATTAATCGCTGATTTGCTTCTTCTATTCTTCTTCTTCATTATTCTAACTGCGAATAGTTACGTAAAGTACATTCCCTTATTGACTGACTTGGTGATAATCGCAGTTCTCCTGTAATTCCGCTGAATACTGTTTCAATAACTGGACATGCGTACTTGCAGTTCTCCTCGAAAAATCGTTTTTTATCAGTTTCTGCAGCTTGGCTTTGTTAGTGATTGAAAGCCAGAATGTGTCCATTTCTACAGGCAATGGGGCATCTTTATGTGTCCATTTCTACAGGCAATGGGGCATCTTTATGTGTCCATTTCTACAGGCAATGGGGCATCTTTATGTGTCCATTTTTACAGGCAATGGGGCATCTTTATGAGTCCATTTCTACAGGCAATGGGGCATCTTTATGTGTCCATTTCTACAGGCAATGGGGCATCTTTATGTGTCCATTTCTACAGGCAATGGGGCATCTTTATGTGTCCATTTCTACAGGCAATGGGACATCTTTATGTGTCCATTTCTACAGGCAATGGGGCATCTTTATGAACTGTATTGATCTCAATAGGTTTGAACTTAGTTCTTCTGATTCTCTCCGGGTTTTTTATTGATCCCTGTATGTATGTCAAATGAATCCCTTAATGACGTTCTTCAGCAACTTGCCATTACATGTCAGGGGCGTAGCTAGGCCGTTATGGAGGATACGCCCGTATATTGGGGTCCAAGGGGCGGTGGAAGGGGGGTCCGGGGGGCTTCGGCCCCCGGAAGCCCTAAGCGTCCGCACGTTGCTTTTGACGATTTTGGGCTGAAAATGATGGCTTTTATTGATTGATAAATAAATTATATAGTTGCGAAAAATGAATATCTTAGATTGAAATTTCCATTTTATGGCATCTGTTTTGATAACTTTGATATTTATATGTTTATAAATTTCTAATGATGGGTCTCACCACAGTCAGGCTTCAGTTTTTATTGCATTTTTTGGGCACTATGTTTTCTCTTTTTTTTCCAAGAGGCGTACGCCCGGGCGTACGGGCGTATGCCTGACTACGCGCCTGCATGTGACGAAGTTGTAGACCATTTAGCACGTGAAATAACTATGGTGCATCCAGCTGAGTTCTCTAATCTCTTTCTAAGTTTGTGATCATGCCATATGAACCACATTGTCTCTGATGCATTGGCAGGTATCTAAATAGTGGCGCCGAATGTATATGTACAGCGAACTCAGTCTTTGGGCCGAACGTGGTACAATCTGTTCGAGGCGGTACGCCATCTTTTAAGGATATGATTTTTCTTTAAGAATCGATGGAAAGGCTTCAGTGGTTTTAGTTCTATAAAGAAGAGGGTATTGAGATATACCAAGCAGAATTGGCTCCTGTAAATGACCTGAAAAGCAGTGTTTTGAAACGAAAATTGACAGGAGCAAGCAGCTACTGATTGAAGAGGGTGATTGGAATATCCACCTCAACATACTAGTAGTGCGGGCTATTTTTCCATAATTCAACAGGTTTGACTGCCAGAAACGGTATCTGGCATTCACCAGTAAGAGCTGACCAGTGTTTAGAACAAACAAATACTCGTTCTCAGAAGGGTAGCGCAGGAATTATTGGACGCTTTAGAAAGAAAGAATTTGTAGCACAATGGGAAATGATTTATCCTGACATGCTCGCTGTTAATAGTCTGTATCGTGAACTTAACGGTTCACAAAGCTATTGCACCATGAATTATAGTGTCTCAGAGACAAAAGCCAGAGAGACAAACGTGACAGGTATTAAAAGAGACAAATGCACCAGTCCAGCTATTGAAATTGTATTCAGCGGAGTCGCAGGAGACCTGCAACCATCACCAAATCAGTCAATAACATAAGACAATTTAATTAACTACTCTCATTTAAACCAAAAGTTCGAAGAAGCTGATCAGCGATTAATTCCTCATGTTATTCACGCAACAAATGTTTGTGCCAAATGCTTGCTATCCTGTCTAATGACACAGACGTGTTGGTGCTAGCTTTCTATTTCTGGGCCACACTGCAATCTCACGGACTTGATGAGATGTGGATGAGAGCAGGCGTATGCGATTCTACAAGGTATAGACCTATTCGTCTTATGGTTTCAAAGAATGAAGAACTTTGTTTTGTACTTTCAGGAGTGCATACGCTCATTGGTTGCGATACCACCAGCTAGTGGGAATTAAACTTGCAACACTGAAAGCAAATCCGATCGAGTATTTGAATGATTTTGAAAAGACGTTGAACGACCCAAATGGGGACGAGATTTTAAGTAAAGTAGAGCAGTATCTAGTCAAAGTACTTATGCACAACACAAAATGCAATAATATGAACGCGTTGAGCCATCATCTGCATCATCACAGCTGGCGATGGATATCAGTGAGTTGCCTCCCATAGGTTTTGCTACATGTGGGCATCTTTTAAGGTCGTTGCACAAATTCACTGCCTAGACAAAACGGACGTTGATACAAATCTATATGATATGGCTATGAGGGGAAAGATGGATTACTTCTTACCAAACAATCATCGTCGGCTTTACCTGGAGAACTTGGTGTTAAGTTGCAGCTTCAAAGCAGGCTCAACCAAATGTTGTGCATGCAGAAAAAGGATGGAATATCATGTTATGTATACCGTAAAGGGAATAACTCGGAATCAGAATTGTAGCTGCCCTTTTGGTGTCCTCGCTGTGCCAGTACTACTTAAATAGAGGCAATATGATCATACTGAGACTGAATATTGACTCAGTTGCAAGATATATGGCTTTTACATTACACAAGATAAAAGATAAATCTGATTCGATTTACCCCTCCCACCTTATTTGTCATACTTCAACATGCTGTTTTTACTGTCTAACATGTTAAGTGATTTTCCTTTATATAACAAAAAACAATAAATAGAGCTAATAGCAATGCAAAATGTAATCAAAATGCGATGAAGTATCTTAAAGTTAGTGTAGTTGTCAAAAGAAGTACACTGCAAATTCCATACTGATTTATCCCACCCACATTAAGTTGGTTTTATACTTCAATTTAATCACATCAGAGCATGCAAACATGTGCAGTTACTAGTTATCTTGCATTTCCCGGACTGCACAATGATGTCAGGCTATCACCCTCATATTCCCCCCAGATGGTCCCATACAAGATTCTGGAGAGAATTTTAGGGGATCCTTTACGCACACAGAAACCCCCTCAGGTACTAGATTAGTAAGCCCTGGTGTAGTAATTGAACCAGACATCACATAGTTGTATCCTACAAACAAGAGGCCAAGAGGGCCTGTGGATGCTCTACTGGCTGAAATGGCTCTTATATCCAAGCTTGTCGTCCTAAATTCCCATCAGTACTTCTTTTAAACTAGAATCCCTATTATAAAGGTCCAGATTTTGTATATGATCATAACATATTGAATTAATATCATTAACAGTTAATGCATTTAAATGGCATTTAAATGGTTTCCGCTCAATATCTTTTGTTAGGAATGTGATATTGCGATGAAGCTTGTAGGTTAGGTAGCTTATATGAAAAAGAAGCTTGGAATTGCATTTGGGGTCACTGCGATCAAGGTCAAATTATGCATGTTGTAGCGGAGATCGGATACGACCTATATTTTGTCAAAAGTACGTCACAGTTACCTGAAATTTTGCAAATGACGTTAAATGCATATAAGGATGATTCTGGTGAAGTTTGGTGAAAATCCTGGATAAGTATGTCATAGCGGAGACCGTTCATGACCTATATTTTGTGAAAAGTAGGTCACAGCGAACAGAAATTCTGCACATGATGTTAGTTGCATAAAGGGAACTTTCTGGTGAAGTTTAGTGAATATCCTGCGAGAAAAATGCAGATACGTATGCCGTAGCGGAGACAGGACATCACCTAAATTTTGTTAAAAGTAGGTCACAGCAACCCAAAGTTTTGCAAATGAGGTAGGATGCATATAAGCAACATTCTGGTGAAGTTTGATGAGAATCCTGCAAGAAAGAGACAAGATACACATGTCGTAGCAGTGACCGGACATGACCTATATTTCGTCGAAAGTAGGTCACAAAGACCCAACATTTTGCACATGATGTTAGATGCATATAAAGAACATCCTGGTGAAGTTTGGTGAAAATCCTGCAAGAAAGGAGATAGATACACATGTAGCAGTGGAGACCGGACGTGACATATATTTCGTCGAGAGTAAGTCACAGCAACCCAAAATTTGCACATGATGTTGGATCCATATAATGAACATTTTGGTTGAGTTAGGTGAAAATCCTGCATTTAACAAAGAAGATATTAAGAAATGAATCGGACGCACGGACTAACACACGGACGTATAAACTGACACACACACACCTGGGCGCCATTTTGATCACTAGTCGAGATCCGTAAACTTGTGATCCTTACTCATAACAAAAGTTACTGATCATAAACCATTTTTTCTATTTTTAGTAACAATGACCTTGACCTTGAAACCAGTGGCCCCAAATGCAATCCCAATCTTTCGTTCCATAAATGCTACCAACCCAGCAAGTTTTGCCGTAGTACTTCACTCCTAACAAAAGTTATTGAGCCGGAACCATTTTCTATTTTTAGTAACAGTGACCTTGACCGTGAATCCAGTAGCCTCAACGCAATCCCAGCCCTCCTTTCTATATAAGTTACATACCCTGCAGGTTTCATTGCAATACCTCATTCCTCACAAAAGTTATTGAGTAGACACCATTTTTCTATTTTTAATAACCCAGTGATCCCCATTACCTTTTCTCAAAGGCTACCTACCCAGCAAGTTTCGTCGCAATATCCCACTCCAAACAAAAGTTATTAAGCGGAAACCATTTTTCTATACAAACGCAATCCCAACCCTCCTTTCAAAAGATACATATCCAGCAAGTTTCATTGCAATATTTCATTCCTAACAAAAATTATTCAGCAGAAACGTTTTTTCTGTTTTTAGTAACGATGATTTTGGCAAACATTATTCAGCAGAAAAGTTTTTTCTGTTTTTAGTAACAATGATTTTGGCCTTGAACCCAGTGTCCCCAATGCCAAT
This sequence comes from Cyrtodaria siliqua, assembly GCA_037043455.1. Taxonomy (NCBI): domain Eukaryota; kingdom Metazoa; phylum Mollusca; class Bivalvia; order Adapedonta; family Hiatellidae; genus Cyrtodaria; species Cyrtodaria siliqua. Next base: position 73,142 of record JAWPHD010004510.1, on the reverse strand, counting down.
CTCAGCCTTCCTTTCCACAGATTCTACCTACCAGGAAGTTTCGTCACAAAACTTCACTTCAAACACAAGTTAATTGAGCGGAAACCATTTTTCTCTTTTTTTAGTAACAACAACTTTGACCACAGTAGCCCCAAATGCAATCCCGACCTTCATTTCCATATAAGCTAAATACACTGCAAGTTTCTTCGCAATACCTCGCTCTTAACAAAAGTTTTTGAGCGGAAACCATGAGTTTGACCCGAGTTCCCAATATAAAAATCAAAAAAATCAAGGGTCATAATTCTGGCGTTACCTGTTCAATCTGGCTGGTTTTCGAATTCATCCGATCTTTCATTGCCAAGCAATACTCTTTTATGTATGATACGGAAATGTTAAAGGGAGGTAATTTGAAGATTGTTGATTATCAAAATCTGCCATCTACACAATCTGTGTCATGTGTTTTTGTGATTTTCTTTTGGTAAGGAACATATAGAGAATATTGTCTCGGGCAAATTTTGATAAATTTCGTTTTAATTTCTTTTTTTGTGGTCAAAATGCATGTTTTAAGATAAAGGGGGCTAACTCCGTTGTGTACTGAACTTTTCAAAAACATATTTTTTTGGACTATTGTTTAAATACTCGTATATATAGAACCCTAAATCACGGATTGGTGTTGTTGAGTTTACCCCGATAAGATCATGGTTACATATTACAGATCTATCTAATTATTGTAAAAACATCATTAATCTTTTCCTGTTTTGCTGTCTATACACTCAGCATTAACATCAACGGACGTTTCTTTTTTTGTTCAGTATATATCCCAGCAATCTATATCGACTTCGACTGGAACATAAATCATTACTTGTTGGTTAGCGGCCCATCAACACAATGGTTAGACAATTTCGAGCCTCAGAGAGAGGTGGAGGATACATAGGAAATCGGGAACCTTGTCAAAATCTTACTTTCGAACCTACGGTTCACTAACGTGCTCGGACTGCGAAACACGTCCACATCCGACAAACGTGCCGAAGAGAACTGTTTGCCTCAGGAACAATGAAATATCCCAACGGTGCCCAACATTGAGTATCGAACACGTGCTCTCCGGATTCAGATTCGAACCTGCTTCGATTGATACTTGTCTTATTATGATATATGCCCATGCAACCGGTGCAATATATAGCATGATGTGACGTTTATGTGGTTCCGTTCATATGGAGAAGATGGAAGGAGGGAATACGTATAGACGGACGGTGCGATTACTACTAAGGTTATCGCACCGTCTGTCTGTCTGTCCGTCCGTCCGTCATTCCGCAGTTCGTGTCCGGACTGTACCTTCAAAACCCCTGTATGGATTTTTAATTAACTTGGCACACGTGATAACCATAACACGACGATGTTACGCGCGCAAAATCCAGGTCCGTATCTCAAAGGTCAAGGTCACACTTGCAGTTCATAGGTCAAAAACAGGTACGCAATGTCGTGTCCGGACCGTAACGTCACAACCCCTGCAGGGATTGTTAAATAACTTGGCAGAAGTGATCATCATAACAAGATGATGTGTCGTGCGCAAAACCCAGGTCCGTACCTCAAAGGTCATGGTCACACTTGAAGTTCATAGGTCAAAACAGGTACACAATTTCGTGTCCGTACCGTAACGTCACAACTCCTGCAAGGATTTTTAAATAACTTGGCACAAGTAATCACCATAACAAGACGATGTGTCGCGCGCAATACTCAGTCCATACCTCAAAGGTCAAGGTCACACTTGCAGTTTATAGGTCAAAACAGGTACACATTTTCGTGTCCGGACCGTAACGTCACAACCCCTGCAGTGATTTTTAAATTACTTGGCACAAGTGATCCCCATAACAAGGCAATGTGTCGCGCGCAAATACCAGGTCTTCAAGGTCAAGGTCACACTTGGAGGTCAAAAGTCAAATCGTGTCCGGTCAATAACTCTGGCATTCATGGACGGATTCTCAAATAACTTAGCACAAGTGCTCACCACAACAAGACGATGTGTCGCGCACAAATCCAGGTATGTGACCCCAAGATCAAGGTCACACTTAGAGGTCAAAGGTCAAATCGTGTCCGGTCAATAACTTTTGCATGCCTGGACGGATTTTCAAATAACTTGGCACAAGTGCTCACCACAACCAAACGACGCATTAAATCCAGGTCCATGGCTCCAAGGTCAAGGTCATACTTACAGGTCAAAGGACACTTCGGGAACATTTGTCACTTAAAGTGATATTTCTTGTTTATTCTACTTATCAGATACTTCAGCAATGACTATGTGGAACTGTTAACTTCAGTTAACTTCCAGGGAGAAAACAATAATATTATCAATAGATGTAATCCCATTCTGATGTGTTCAAGTCTGTCGCGTAAGTTAAGATATACACCATTTCTTTTTCCGAAATTTGATTTCAAATGAATGCCATTGAATTTGAATGTCACACATGGTTATTTCATCAACGGATGGTTCTATATCATTCGGTTTATTATACATGTGTTAAACTCTCTTTATGGTCCGTGTGTTATGCCTTATTTATTTCTTTATTTTACTTCTATCTATCTATCATCTCTTTTATTTCATCTTCTTAGCATTACTATTCAAGTCATTTCCGTTGAGTTATGGTCGAAGATAACAGCTCAACGTACAGATGTAGATGTAGATGTATAGCCAAAAATTTGGCCTGGATGTATGCAGACGACATACGCCATACGCGTGACAAATCGTATACAATCGTAACTAATCGATAATTTCCGTATCTCTCCGCTGAACTAGTCATGAAGAACATTCGGTTATTTCCGTGATATGACATTTTTTCACCCTATATTTTTCACGCGTGTGATAAAGTCCTGATTGATATGACTAGCTAGGTCTATGTCGTATCGTATATTCAAAAACAACGTATTTATAGGAATGTGTATGATAAATTCAAACATTACGTATTATAAGAAAGAAAAAATTAAAACTCAAAGTTGTATTTAATTATACACGCAAGAGATATGAAAACGCAACATTGGCACTTCCGCTATATATTGTATGTGTAATATGCTGCTGTTAATCGAATGGTACATGGCTACGTTAGACCTTTCCTTTTGGAAAAAAGACTTAAACAGCACATAACACAACTATTAGTATTCCTTCAAAGTTTCAATATTGACAGAGTACGCGTTTGGTTCAAGTATGTGAGCAAACTTAGGATGCAAAATATTGCCAACTCTTTACGTTAAATACAGTACTGAACTGGCTCAGTTTTTCAAAGAGCAACTTTCAATATTTATGAAATTCTTGTTACAAGGTGTAGTGTGATTAAAACGTCTACAACATCACATTTATGTCATTTCTCTAATTAACTGCAACTTTTTTTTACAAAACATCTTGGGATTTCTTTGGAATATTATGTGGAATTAAGTGTGCAGTATATACAATATAAAGCGGGAATTCCCGTGTTGCGTTTTCATATCTCTTGAGCGTATGTATTGAAAGCAGATTTAAAGTCAAAATGATACGGGATTAATACACTGAGACTTATTTTAATGCTTGACAAGATAAAACCGTCAAGGTTGCCGCGTATCACTTTAAGCGTGTGTGTTTTTTATATCGGTAGAGCACGTTAGTTCCCTGGCACAATTCCCATTAGTGTCGGAAACACCTGTTAGTTTTATTTTGTATTAGAAAGCCGTTTTTTATTATTATGTAATGCCATCAATTCAGAAAAGTGTTTGTAACACGACTAATATATACTCTAGTGAAATTCATCGAATACAAATGAGATGTTCCCAGTAAAATCAAAATAACTAATTGTCTGCAATCTCATAAAACGCTACATCACGTTACATTATTTGTCCGTGAAAGGAAGTATATTTTATGTTGTGTCGCTATAGAAAGTAGGAATAAATAATTCAAAACTCTTACTTTTTTACTGGGTATGTTGGTTTGAACATATTTTATTTCAAAGATAACGCATTATACAAATGTTACATACAATAGGTAAATGGATTGGAACGAAAGCAAAATGCTTATAGAGATCTTTTCCATGGGGACAATGATTTACATGCATATCGATTTACATAGCGGATAACTTAAATATGTTTTCAATGCAACGAAAAGTTATAAATGATTATATGTATATAAAAAAGGAAGAAGACAGAAAAAAACTTGGCATTTTGAAATAATCTAATTAAAAAATATGCTAGAGAAAGAGAGAATAATTTGTGAGTTAATTGTATATAAGTAAAAAAGATAGTTCGGACACTTGGACACACCGGACACTACCCCTCATGGTGCGAGGACCGACTAAGCCACACATCGAGTTTTACAATGAATCCAGTCTCTTTAAACTACTCCCTTAATGTAAGTAAGATTCCCTGTCCGATCTTTTTATATTTCTTTTACTCGCTAACATATACTTACGGACAGCTTCAACGATAGACGCATTTATTTCATAAGACAGCGTTGGTAATCCAAATAGTATATTGTTTAGCGATACTGTGCATAGCGGTGAAATAAGCGCGTATATGGTTGTTAACAGGGCAAAATAAGAAGAAGTATTGACTGTTTTCTATACTTCAACACGTGCATAATGGTGAGTCAACTATGTTTTTGAGAAACAGATGATGGTTTAGAGAATTACACTTAGTACGTAGACGAGCATGGATACTTTGTTCGCGTCTGTTTCCTACATATTAATATTTAGGAATTTGGACAACATCCTGGTTTAAATGCTGCTTGAAAGAGACAATTGAAACTGTATTTCGTGCGTTCATAGGCAATTTATTCCATTCGCGAGTGAAAGAAAAAATGAATGAGTTACCGTACAGATTGGTACGAAAAGCAAGTACCTGGAAGTCGTTGGCGTTTCTTAGGCTATAAGTTGAGGTCGTGCTAACTAGAGGAGGGACTAAGGCAAAGAGATAGTATGGCGTTAAGTTATGAACCATATTATAAAAATACACGTGTTTGTGTTGAGATCTACGTGTCTGAAGTAATTCCCACCCTACTTCGTTATAAAGAGCCTGTAGAGCCTGTAGATATATTAACTGAGTAGTTCCGGTTACTATACGTGCCGCTTCATTTTGTATTCTGTCAAGTTCAAGTTTATTTAAATTGGTGCAGTTATCCCAGAGGACATCTACATACTCTAAGAGCGGTCTAATAAACGAAAGGTATACAACTTCCAAAGATTTCCTACTATTAAAGACGATGTTTAAGTCTTCTCATTGTGTTTATTCTAGACCAGGCTTTTTTCATACTCTTTATGCGACTACCGTCGTTTGAAAGATAGACGCTCAGGTGTTTGTGGGTTTGAACTTCAGTAATATGTTGATTTACCATTATTAGATGAGGGTTAATAGGTTTGTTTCGTTTCCGTGATTTAAGCAGGGATTCCGTCTTTTAGGGATTGAACGTAACAAGCCATGTGCTTGCCCATTCTGTAAGTTTTGCAATATCGCCATTTAAAGTAGCAGCAGTGTTATAAATTTCGTTATTATCTTCAGTGATCATATACAAGCTTGTATCATCTGCAAATAGCCTAATGTTTATCTCAGAAAAGATGTCATTTATGAAAACTAGAAAAAGAAGGGACCGATAATCAAGCATTGAGGGACACCAGCATGTATAGTGTTCCAGCTAGATTTCGCTCCTGGAATAAAAACGCGTTGACGCCTGTTACTCAGGTAATCAGCAAGCACCTTAAGAAGGTTATCGGATATGCCGACCGCCTTTAGCTTTAGAAGAAGAGCCTTGTGATAAACACGGTGGAATGCTCTACTTATGTCAAAAAAAATAACATGAATTTCTTTGCCATCATCTAACGCTTGACAAAAAGAATTTATCACGAAGGAAGTTAAATATCTATTTGAAAAGTAGCCTTTCAAATACTTTATCGATTGCACTTAGGAGAGGTATAGGTCTGTAGTTATGTACTTGTGTGGCCAATGGTTAAGTATTTGTTAAAGAGGTCACAAAGAGGTTGGGAAATTTCTTGGGCTATTTCGCGAACAACGCGATTGTTTATTTCATCAGAGCCAGCGGTTTTTCCCGTGGGAAGTATTTTCAGTACTTTATGAACTTCAAGTGGTGTAAAGGAAGGCAAATGGAGACTAATGTTGTTTACATTCGGGTACATAGTTGGAAGAACAATGTTTTCGTCATTCAATAGCGTTTGACTTTGAAAATAATTGTTTAGTAAGTTTGGCCTTTTTAAAAGCATATGTGATAATTTTACCATCATCATTCAGAGATGGTATCGATTGTTGAAAGTTTGGTTTGATATTAATTGTTTAGAGTGTTCCACCAGTCTTTAGAAGAAAATGATTCCGACGTGAAATTTTCTGAGAGAGTTTGATAAGAAGACTGTTTAGACTTGCCGATTAGGGCTACTGTTTCATTTCGAATTCGTTTAAATTGATCCCAATTAACTATAGAGTTAGTGCGTTTGGCCTATGTGTAAGCGCGTTTCCTTGAACGTATTTGTCGTTTAATAGTATTATTAATCCATGGTGGCTCATACGGTCTTATTGTGATATATATACACGAGTCACTTGATTCCAGGATTTTATCAGATACCTGTTTTGCATAAATGTTTAGTTCCTCATTTACTAATGCTCTCCAGTCTATTTAACTAGTCATTTCCCGTAGCTGATCGTAGTCCCCCTGATCATAAAGTCGAACACGTCGAGAATACGATTTAAATATCTGTTTTCTAAACTTAAAAATACCATAAATATGACAGTGATACCGTTGATATTGATTAAGAAATGGTTCAGCTACACCATTAGTTTGAAAAATATCGTTATCAGAAACTAGTATAATATCTATAAGGGAGGATGAATTTTCAGTGAAATATATTGGTTCTTTAATTGTTTGGTCCCAATGAATTGTTGAGACTGAATTGTTGGCAAAGCGATTCAATTTTGCGCGAACTAGTTTGGGAGTACATATTATAATTGAGGTCACCGGTAATGCTTATATTTGATATGCCTGTATCGACGGCAAGATTTATTGAGTCTTCTATCGTATAACTGTAAATCGCATCATAGGTAGGTGGTCTATAAAATACGCCTAACAGTATATGTTTGTTATTAAGTGTAATTTAAATCCATATACACTCTAAGCGGTTTAGTTCCAAGTTTTTTCTACGAATAAAGTGCAAAGATTCTTTTTGAAATAAACTAAAACTCCGCCATGGCTATCCCCGATCCGATCCCTGCGTTCAGGTGTGTGAAAGGACGGAAATATAAGTTCCTCTGTATCAATCGACTCATTTAGCCAGGTTTCAGAAAATGTTAAAAAATATCAAAACGGAATAGTTCCGTTTTTAGGATGTCTAAGTTGTGGAAATTACTCTGAACGTTGTAATGAACAACAGATAGGTTCTGCGAATTCTGCGAATTCTGCGAAAAGTGTAACATGTCGAAAATGGACGAATACGAATTATCGTTTAGAAGTGTTTGAGCTGGATGACGTATTTATCATGTCAGGACCTGGATTAGGATAAATGTCGCCTGATAGCGTAAGAAGCATTAAAGTCCAAGTGGTAAAGGTTTGAACAAATACCAATAGTATGAACTGGCTAAGGAAACGTGCATTGCTTATGATAGTTTTGTTTGTAATTACACGTTTATAAAGATGCACAACTACTGAGCATGTGCTTGTAGAATAAACGTTGAACAGTACTGAAAATAAGGACAAACGGGAGCCATATAAAAACATAATAAGGACAAACGGGAGCCATATAAAAACATAATTAAGATTAAGTGTAGTGAAACTGGAAACAAACAATTACAGCGGTAAGTAGGCATGATGGTAATATACCTTTCTTTGCCTATGATGACATTTTTAACACTTTAAATATCTTTTTATACAATTTCTTATTTTGAAAATAAGCATAAATTATTTTAATTCCATTTTGCTATTCACCGCTATGAATCTTTTGACTGTATTCTCATCAAAATCAGTGAATAATTGAGAGAGAAGATAGAAGGAAAAGTTAATGTGCCACATTATATTTTGGTTAAGAAATGAAATTTCCTATCTGTTTATTAATATGTATGTGAAGTTATGTAGAAAAAGCTAACATGGTTTATGAAAATACTCAATGCTTATTGGCTATTGAGAAGTTTTTAAAAAAGCTATATAAACCTCTGACGTCACGTCGTTCAGGGGAGATTCCTTAGTTTCGAATGAATGTCCATGTGTAATTTCTTATAAAACAGAAATCTAAGAGATTAAAAGCCATATACAGGATAGACAATAAAAAAGAAATCCACAAATGTGGTGTTTTTGACTTAGTATGACATAATAGTTAATTTTGGTGTAAATAAACATTTTGTAAACAGAAACTAGTAACTGGTGGCTATGTTGTAAATGGTAGCTTTATTTTATAATTTACTGCATTTCTCCATTCGACATAAGATAACGAAAAAAAAGCCGGATAAGGTATGTAGAAATAGCATTTTTATGACAATTTAGAGTTTTTGTCATTCAATTATGGATGTGTTATATCTCAAATAAGGGACAGGTATATGCTGCCGTGTGTCTATAAATGTCATGTTTTCCTTTTTTTGAGTGTTGAGTGGGTGGGGTAAATGAATTGTATTTGTAGGCAGAAAAACTGACTTTATTGCTTTCTAGCATGTATTTGCTATATTGTGAGAGGAAATTATATGGTCTTTCAGGAACAGGGCATATTTTTAGTTTTGAAAAATAGAATTCAAGATATTTAACGTAATTAGTGTACATGTCTGAAAATAGTCTGAATTTCAAAGAAAACTGTAGATTCTGACCTCAACCGTTAGGACGTCATTTTAAACGATTTTCAACGTCGGAAAACATCCAAAACAACGACTACGTTATTTTAAGGCAACGTTACGTTTAAACAACAAATTGAACTTGTTCGAAACACGATAAAGCTGTGTATTTTCTTCGTTTGGTGCTGAGAGATGGACGTACAATGTAAGTTGTGAGAATGTATTTGTATTACGTTCAATTTCTCGAAAATGAGCGTATAAAATACATAAAAATCCATGTAAGATAAAAAATAAAATATTTCCAGCGGGTTTATATTGTGCGAGATCAAAACCTGGTGGTTGGGTCTTGAAACACATCGAAACCGCGGGCCTACGAACCTTGGTATCGATGGTCTTCTAGTCCCGCCAACCAGGTTTTGATCTGGGACAATATAAACCCGCTCGAAATATTTTATTTCCTAAACAAACCGGACGCCGTGAGTTAAAAAAACCAAGATTATCGTGTGCACTTATACAGGAACTGGGGGCGATCTGGAAGAATAATGGGTGTCAATCCAAATACGGGTAAAACCAACATGAAGTGTTTCAGTTACATATTCGATGTACATGTGCACTAAACTAGGCCCCATCAAATAATAGATTTAATTATTGTTAATGATATAGAGTGCTAGGGAAATCTCGACGACCCTGTTAGTTTTTGGTGCATAAATCATTGATTTTAATTCATATGATGCTTTAAGGCTAAATTAAATTCTTGTTTTATAATCAACATGCACTTTTATTTAATAATGTGTATAACTGCCAGCAATATCAACCCCATATGAAATCTATGGTGGCATATAACTGCCGTCGAGATAATTTAGTCGCGATAATTTTTTCAGCTATTAAGACGACTTTTAAGCTCTTATAAGTCGACTTATAAGAAAAACTACTCCAAAAAGTTTCTTTTGCTAACTCGCCGTTAAGTCGCGATAATGCTCTGGAGTGGCAGTCAAATTAGATTGCCACACAGCGCTGAGTGAAACGGGCAATGCGCAGTAAAGCCTTTCTTAAAATCCGAGTAATCCGAAGATTAAAAGCTAACGCGACATATTAATCGAGCATGTCACTTTAGAGCATTATCATGACTTCATGGTTAAAGTTTGTCGTGATACTTATCAGACTTTGTTCTTATAAGTCGACTTATAAGGGCTTAAAAGTCGTCTTAATAGCTGAAACAAGTATCGCGACTAAATTAATTATCTCGACGGCAGTTATATGCCACCATAGAAATCATATGGATGATTTATCAAATACACATTCACCAAGTCATCTTGTTTTCCAGTTCAAACATTTTTCATAAATTTAATTCACAATTACTCTGCCATATCGCCTCCAATCCCTTTAAGACGTATTGCTGCTGGTCTCTAGGGGCCGCAGGTAGTGGCAATACGTACACTCAATCAATTCGACCAAGCTGCAGATTTGGTTTCAAGCTGATCGTTTGGATTTTTTTCAAGAAATATGAATTATTCTTGCAAAATTTATGTCCTATTGTTTGGGGTACTTGATTCAGCCAAAGGTTTTCCAGCATTAACTTGAGCAATTTTAGGTTCATAAATTATATATCATTGGAACTGGAATTTTTAGTGGTAAATATTCGAAAGTAGGTTGAGAAATAAATACTTTACAGCCAAAATGTTATTTTGGTGGGGCTTTTCCCATGTAAATTCCTTGTTGATGGCACAGAAGAAAATCAAATAATCTCAAATTACTTCAGTCAGCCTTAATATTTAGCTATAAAACTTTTATTTTTGGATAGAAATTATTATTTTTATTTTTTATCTTTTGACGCAGCAGAATTTTGCATTGAAAAGGTCCTATCAAAAGCAACGTTTTGCATGTGGAATTTTTATTTCTCAGCCGATTTTAAAAAGTAAGGTATTTATATCAGTATATTTACCACTAAAATGTCTGTTTCGGTGATATACATTTTATTTAGGTACTAGTTGATTTTTTTTAACAGTCCAAAACACCTCTGGCTGAAAGAAGCGCCCCGAACAATAATCGAAAAACATGATACAAATGCATATAGATTGTTTTTGATATGTTCATTGACAGTAAACTGGCTAAAACTGTCCGGTTGACTTAATACACTCGCTTCTCATCGAAACCTGGGATGTATGTGAGATGGTACGATGATCAACAAATGTAACATATGAGTTTCTCCGGTTCGTCGAGTTTCCTGCCACCACAAGCCATAATCTGCAAGGTCGATTCAAAAGCTCACACGATCTTATGTTAATTGTTATATGTATCTTTCCGACCTTTAATAAAGATGATTATTGTTATTATTATTATTATTATTATTATTATTATTATTATTATTATTATTATTAATATTATTATTATTATTGTTATTATTATTAGTAGTATTATTATTTACTATAATTATTATTATTATTATATTATCATATGATTATCATTATTATAATTATTTTTATTATTATTATTATTGGTATTATTATTATTGGTATTATTATTGTTATCATTATTTTAATTGTTATTATTATTGTTATTATTTTAATTATTATTATTATTGTTATTATTATTATTATTATTATTATTAATTGTAGTAGTATTTACTATTATTACTATTCTTATTATTACTATTATTATAATTTTTATTATTATAATATTTATTATTATTATTATTATTATGATTATATACACTTCAAACAACACATTTTAACCAGTTTAAGCCCAACAATAAATAACATCTTTATTTCCTCCAATATTTTCTTTTAATTTTATACAGTTTTCACTATTTTAAGAAAGGAAAAATATAAATAATCAAAAACCTACCAAAATAAACTTATACCCAGTTACCCACAAATTCGGGCATACGAGATTCGTCAGTTCATGGGTTTACGTAACATTTGTTTTCATTACCAATGACCGGTTAAACTTTATTTGATAATTTGACTAAACTCCCATAAAACGTGTGCGGCTCTGTCCTTTTTCTTTGTTTGATTTTAAGGTGTATGTCCAAATTAAACATTAAGTCAATTTACATAGCAATTATGCTGACTTAATACTCTCCAGAACGTTTCGTGTGAATAATTGAAGCCAAAAATATAGCCCAAACACTGACAGCAACACTTATGATTACCATAAAGGCTTAAGAAATAGCTTGATGAAAACCCCAGTTCATGCCGATTTGTTTACTTATATTATAAAATGTAAAGTGGTTAAATATGAACTTTATTAAACTACTGAACACACATTTAAACACACATTTTGACCGTTGAATATCGTGATTATTTAACACGTTGTTAATACTATGCCAGCAAGAACGCCAGACAAGCGATCTGGGTCAAAATAAAACACTCGTTAAAACGAAGCCCACTACTTTGAAAACCGCAGACCGAAAGAGAATAAAAACAACAACACATTTTGCATTCTCAGCTAAATGTAAAGTCATATAAATCAATAAAACAATCGAAATTTGTATTAATTTCCTTTATTTTATAAATTTCAAACTACAATAGAAAATACAATGGAAAGGTTCTCTTTAAGAATTTTTCTTTCGTTCCAATCCATATCGTATTGTATTCATATAGTACGTTATCTTTGAAATAAAATGTGTTTTAACCAAACTACAACAGTAACTGGGAATATAAGGTGAAAGGTCAAAATCACAGTAAAGTTAATACAAAATCGTCTCCGTGGCCGAGGGGTTAACGACGTTGCGTTGTAAACCTTCTCGCCTCTCACCACTGCGGGTTCGAATCCCACTGGGATCTCGACTTGTAAGTGAGGAAGTGTCGACTCTTACGGATGTCGGGAGGTGTACAGTACAGGTTTTACCCAGGACAAGCTGTTGGTCTGCCTCCACCACAAACAAAACTCCCGTCATATATAAGCCTGTATACATTTGTTGAAAGTAACGCAAAACAACATACAAAACAAACAAAATACCTTAACAATGGTTTTGGCAAACTATCACAAGTTCTACAGAACACACGTACACGCATCTTTTAAACTGTGAAATATTTGGAGTTTTCACATGCGTAATGATTATATCAAAGGTTAATGTCACCAAGACTTGGATTTAGGACGCCATCTCGAGTGTCAAATTCCCAAACCTTAAACAACTGATTCATTCATGCTTTTCAGAGGCATATGGCTTTATATAGCATGATGTCATGTGTCGAGGTTACAATGACTTCACTTGACATTGAATGTACTTTCACACATTGTCAGAAGTTTTACATGACCGAAGTTCGTGACATTTTGTAAAATGTATTCATTTTGATTGGTCAGACGACTACTACTTCTACGATAAAAAAGGTCAAAGGTCAAGGTCACAGTGTGAACTTAACTTTACATTGAATTTGGTTTTGGTATACTAGTTGAGGTTTTACATGATCTATGTTCATGAAACATTGTAAGCTAAGTCCAATTTGGTTAGGTCATATCCCAAATAATGCTGGATTCAGTAAGTTAAAGGACAAGGTCACACTAAGCCTTCGCTTGATCTTAAATATTGCTTCTTTATAGGAGCTGAGTATAAGTTCTATCACATGGATATTTATTTATAAATGATTTTTCAGATTTCTATCAACTGTGAAGATCAAAATGTCACAGGTTAAGGTTACAGAACTAAGATCTGATCTTAAAAGTGATATAAGCATACTATTTCAAGTTCTACATGTACCTTCACAGCAGTTTAAGGGCGTTAAACTTCATTAACGTATACAAATTCTCCCACAATTCATTCCTAAACTTTTATCATTTCCCCAAACGCCGCCATTATGTCTTGTCGTCAAAAATAGTCGTATTCGTAAAACTTCGACGGTCGCGGACATATCTTGTTAACTTATTACATTTAGAACAAGAAGCCACACAGGCCATGATGACGTGCTACTGATTAACCAGTTATGCCAACTGGATGATAACAGTTTTATCTGCAAAACAGTTTCAGGGACGAGACGATTAAGGGAATGAAGGTGATCTGGAAAAAATATGGGATTTAGTCCAAATATGAATAAACATGTGCTGCACTTACAAGTGCACTAAGCTCGATTCCATGCTGCGTCCGATTAAAGATTTAATTATTGTTGATGAACAATCATTTTTATCAAATTTGGCTTAAGTCAGATACCATTTGCCGCAGTTATAGAACAAACATGTCCCTATTTAACTATATTTAAGGGCAAACGATTTGTAATGCTTGATTCTATTTTCTACATTGTCAATCTTGTCCAAGATCTGATTGATAAAAAGCACTTAGTCATTTTAAGTGCACTGCATATACGAAACTGCGTTTTAGAGTATCGGATTCACACCTAAAAAATCGTTTGTTTTTAAATAATCAAGCCATAAGAGAAGATATCGGGTGCACCAGCATAAGCAAACGGACAATGATGACGACGGACAACACGCCATCGTATTAGCTCGTCTGAACTTGTCCAGTAGAGCTAATAGTAGGTATAGATGTAGCACAAGACATATAGCATTCAAGGAACACAGTTAACCAAGTTACAAACAACAACCACGAGGACAACTAAAACCAAACGAAGCAAATAGAAGCAAAGTATGCTATACCACAAACAAAATAGTTGACAATAGGGGTACTACTTTGGAACGGCCAGGACCAAAAAGGCCAATGGGGGTTTAAACAAGGTTCTAGGGTGCACGTAACCCCACTCTTACCCTATTTCAACTCCACTTAAACGGGGCAGTGCAAAGACAGAAACCCCCACCAGGCGTTATCCTCTTACAAACTGGGCGGCATTCATAGGCAATATAAGTAAACACAAAGATGATCATGTATATATGAATATAAAACCACATAGAAATTCACAAAGCAAGTACTCAGTGACTGAGCAACAAAATACTAACCGTAAAGGACACAACAAGACAATATTGAAGACAAATATTAAACGTCACCATCCCTTTTAGAAATTAGATAAACGTCATCATAGGGTCCACGATCTGTCGGTTCATGGCACAACCAAACTGGAAAGCATGAAGGCGAACTGTAAATGAATGTCTAAACGAAACATGCAGTGCGTTGCAAATTGTTAGGGTCATTACCTCTTTTGAAAAACGTTCTACAAGTTTAATAAATATAATATATTAGTGACCATGACCTAGGATCTTAAGATATTTGTAAATCACGTCACCTTAGGAAATGAAGCATTCACAGAACACATTCACAGTTCACTAAAAAACCCACACAAAAACCCAAACGTAATCAAAATAACCAACAATATCAATCACTATCACAAACAAGGTGTTACTATATGCTCTAGCAAAAACTCCAACTGCTTGTTGGATTTATCTTCGTCCGTTTGTAGCGTTTCTGCGGCCGAGGGGTTAACGACGTTACGTTGTAAACCTTCTCGCCTCTCACCGCTGCGGGTTCGAATCCCACTGGGAGCTCGACTTGTAAGTGAGAAAGTGTCGATTCTTACGAATGGCGGGAGGTGTACAGTACTGGTTCTACCCAGGAAAAAGTGGGTGGTCTACCTCCACCACAAAAACATCGTATATAATCTTGCATGTGTTGAAAAGGACGTAAAACACCATACAAACAAAAAACTTCGTCCGTTTCAAATTGATCAACTAGTATTATGCCTATTTATATCAATATACTCGCCAAAAATAAAAGGTACCCCCTTTTTTGACTGGTATTTCCATAGGCCAGTTTATGAGGGCGTAGGACAGCTTGAACATCGCTTTAATTAAACAATGTTAGATGTTTTAAGCACACTTCACTGAGTAATACATATTCATTTAAACAGTTTCAAATTTTGCCAAGCGATACTCTTTTATGGATGTTATGGAAACCTTAAAGGGAGGTAATTGGACGATTTTTGATAATCAAAAGCTGCTACCTACACAATCGATGTTGTGTTGCGATTTCTTTTGAAAGCAACGTATAGAGAATATTGTCTTGGACACATTGAGATACTGTTTGTAGATTTTATGTCTTTTCACTAAAAATTCATGGTTTACGAAAAAGGGAGGATAACTCCCTTGTGTATTGAACTTTTCAAAAATATATTTTGTTTGGACATGGTGGTGGTCGATATAATTATCCTATATACATCATTTATTATTTCCTCTTTTGCTGTCTATAAAATAAGGGAAAGAAAAATGCGTATTTTTTATTTGTGCTCAGTATATATTGACTTACACACACGATTTGCATTTTATTAAGTGGAAGGTTACCGAACACCCTTATTTAATATAACCCGTATAACGAATTTTTGTTTTAATCGTTTTAATCGACAATTCGTGACAGCCGCTTTACCCAAAGAGTCACGGATTGTCTAATTATAGAAAAGTATAGAAAAGTAACGGCACGATTTGTAAATATAACACCATTTAAAGTTTGTATAAATGTTGGATTTTGGTAACGAAAATCACATGAATACTGCTGGTCGGTAACAATTAGTCCGTAAGCTTCTTATAAGTAAAACTTTCATCGACGTTTGCTGTGCGAACCAACAAAAACAAGGTAAGATATGTTATTGTGTAATTGTGTTATATTTGTTCCTGATGAGTACGCATTTAGAAAGGTGCCTCTTACATGTGTACATGGTGTTTGTAAAAATAATTAAGTGAAATGAAAATAAATTAAAAAAAGCTGTCAAATTGTATTGAATTTTACCGGTAGATAAACACTATTCTGAAAACAACAACACTTTCCATATTACGGATACACTTTTTTGTCTTTGTAAGTAGCTCTATTTGGAAACGAGTTAAACCTAAAATCACAGTGCAGGACTCGATAAACACTATTCTAAAAACAACAACACTTTCCATATTACCGATATACCATTTTGTCTTTGTAAGTAACTCTATTTAGAGTGGAGTTAAAACACACCTAAAACACATTGCAGGACTCAATATATGATGCAATCGAATATTACTCATAACGAGAATATCACGTGGTTAGAAACATTATAGCACTGGTAGAGTTGGCATTGGTAGCGTATCATTATAAAGTGGACATATCATGATAAAACGATATTCGTCTTCTATGAATAGCCTGTCACAAAATGGACATATTCTATCTTCGTAAGGTGTATAAGTATGCCGAACATGACTATAAGTAAAATATCGAAATCCTGAGAATGACGCTCGGAAATGAAGAGGCATATAAAAGGAAAGATAGTTTGCATTTTTTTTTTAAATTTAGACTCAATATATCTGTAGTGACGACCTATTCCAGATTCGGCTGGTAATAATTCGTAATTTTTGCTCTGGTAAAATATAAACCAAATAACAATCGATTTAGGCTCGCTAAATTTTATCTTGTCTTTATCTTTACTTGTTATGTAATGCTTTCATAATACTATAATCCTTTTTTCCCAGCAACAATATGAAGTTACATATTATCGTCTGCCTCGCTCTCTGTGCCATTGCCGTCGCACGTCCACCACCAGCACCCAAACAAGGTAAGCATATACGTGTTTGTGTGTGAGTAGTCGCTTTAAATATTACCCCTTATTTGCATGGTTAATCCCACTTTTTTTTTTTAATAAACGCGTTTGGACATGTTGGAAATATTGTTAATGCCTTTGTTTGTCCATGCGTCCGTCCGTCCGCATATATCCTCTTTAATCACAGAAAGGATTTCAACCTAAACTTTGTGTATGACTTCCGCACATAATAAGGCAAGTAAAACAACATTATATTTCGGGCGGCATGGGGTTGGGTGAAGTTTATTTTGGTTAAATCTTGTTTCCTTTCTCAAATTAAACGTAATGACGATGGGATTACACAGTATATTTTGCTCCAGGGTCAGCCGTAGTTCTCCTTTCTTTTGTTTTTGAGTATCGGAGAAACACTTTGAATAGGCACACGAGTTTTGCAACCCTAAAGGTAACAACGGCACTAACGGTAACACGCTGTACTAAAGGTATCACTTCTGGGAATAAAGGTAACACAAATATCTGCACTAAAGGTAACTGCTGCACTAAAGGTAACACGATGTTTGACCTGCACTAAAGGTATCACCCCGATACACTAAATATAACAACACATTATTGGAATAAATACTCACAGTGTCCACAGATCGGAAATCCGACCATATATTTTCGCGAGAATAATAAACCGCAAATTTAAATTGTAATAGTTTTATTGATTGGATAATGTCTACATTAACCTGGTATTTTCTGTTGAAACAAGTGTCAGATTTCGAACAAACTTCACTTTTCAAGGAGGCGAAGCTAATGCGAATGCATCCAGTATGCCTGAATAGAACATGATTATTCCACTGTAAATACACGTACGGTAGACACTCTTTTTAATCATTATCATTCTCCACAGGCTTGTTATTGTTGATACTATGAAGCATACGGCAACAATAATGCAAATATAATAATTGATTCGCATTTATTTCGGCGTTTTTAATGGCACATTTCACGAACTGTGTTATTTCGGCGTTTATGCGGTTTAAACGCATGTAATGAATTGGCAAATTCATCATAAATCGCAAAAAAACGCAAACAACAAAAAATAAAATAATATAAAACATGACACTTGTATAACAGCGTCTTTTTTTTAAAATATATCTCCTGTCCTTTTAACTACGTTTCAAAGTTATTTGACTAAAGGTAAAATTCCTTGATTTGATTGATTTTATTAATATATTCCTGATGTTTCATTGGCAATCCTGTGAAAGGTAAAAAGACAATTTGGACTTGTCCGGGATGCCCTGTTAAAAAAGTTACCTTACAACGGACCAAGGCTACCGTTCAAAACCCATCAAATCAGAATGCAATTATACTGTATGTTACCCTGTCCTGTTAGGACCATCGCATCTTACCATCGACCGTTGCATCTTACCATCGACCATCGCATCTTACCATCGCATCTTACCATAGACCATCGCATCTTACCATCGCATCTTACCATCGACCATTACATCTTACCATCGACCATCGCATCTTACCATCGATGGTCTGCGATGGTCGATGGTAAGATGCAATGGTAATATGGCCCTAACAGTACACCGTAGTATGTATTTATTATCAATTCAACAAACACAAATGCACGCAAATATAAAATTACAAAAGGTAAGAAACCAACGTAGTCTTATAAAGTGTTTTGGGTTAAACTACGAACGTCTATGAAATAACCCATTGCAGGAAAAATTGCAAGATAGAGATATTTTAATAGTTTCCTATTTCAAAGATTTTGTTTAATTACTATGTTCTCTCTCGGCATCCCCTTTTCAGTATTTATTGACAGTCACACTAGCGTTTGTTTAGTCAGTGTGGTGGCCGTAAAAAGTCGCGCCGACTACACATCAGTATTGTTATTACTTACTGGTCCTTTGGGATCATCAAGACCATTCTTTGTGGCGTTAAAGTAGAACATCGCTTAATCCGGAGCGAGTAGGCGTGAGAGATGTTGCACTTTACACTACCCCTCATGAACAGACTCAATAAAACCGAGTCTGCTACTTTTATCTCTTGTTTGTGTTTTTTAGTATTTATCGTCAGTTTTTCACAACCAATCATTACAGCAAAAATGTAACAAAATACTTATATGGAGAGTGTCAAGGTTATACCAGTTTTACGGAAATGCTGAAAGGATACTGCGAGACAGTGGAATGCTGATTTAATACAACAAGAGGCCGAAGGGAGCATTAACTCTCTACTTGTTTAAGGCTGTACCGTATCCATTTTTATCTCACACTTTCAGTGGCAGTCAAGTAAAGCGGATGTGTGTGGTGGATTTGGGGTGGTAGTGGTGGAGGGACGGGGGAGGGGAAAAGGGACGGGGTGTGCAGGGGTATCAGATATAGGCCGTGTGCTGCTACCCAAATTTTGACATATTGGTACCACTCAAGCTGGCAAATTATAATATACATTTTCGGAAAGGTCAATGTCTTACGCTTCTTTTAAACCAGGATAGTATTTTTAGTTCGGTAGCTTAAGTGTGTAAAACTATTGTTTTATAAAGGGAGGTAATTTTTAAGTAAATGTTCTAAATTGATATAAAAATGGATGTATGGCATGGATTAACTCCACCAAATTTATTTTTGTGTATTTGATAGCATTCAAAATGGTTACGTAAGTCATGTAAACATATAACAGTTCAATAGTTCAATCCTTAAAAACGTATAAAAACATATGGAAGCAAACATTTAACCATTTTAATCATTAAACGCACATTCTATCGAAAGAAGGTAAAGATAACCAAACAAATTAGAATACATTTATACTTTTTAAGCAAATTACATGTAAATATAGTTTTTTAGATTTTATATATACGAAACAATACGAAATGATATAAACGTGGGACCTCTCTGTAATAAAGGTGATGCTATAAAAGGAGATACTAAAGTACACTTTTAAGTTTTTAATTATTTATTTTTTTAGCTAACATTAAAAAACCATTCACAGATATGTTACAATTCAAAATTCCATTTTATTTGTCTTTGTCTCACCTTCGTAGCATGGCAGACAGGTAGGGATCGCTTTGTCCTTAGTCTGTCTTCATTCGTCGTCTTCGTCCGTCTGTTCGCCACGCTGTAACCTGCAACCTGATTTGGTCATAACTTAAAAAGTATTTCACCTATGTTCATGAAACTTCATAAACATCTTCATCTCACCCCAAGGAAAGTCGTTACATGTGTCTAATAACTGTGTTTTTTATTTCGGCAAAGTTATTCCCCTTTCCATTACACCTTTACCTATGACCTAGCTCATAACGTTAAATACTGGAAAAGTGTTCCGTGGAACACCCTTCTAGTTATGGAAAAACCTATGTGATTATGAGCCCTTGATTCCATCATTGAATTCTATACTATTGTTAACTTCACCTACACACTGAAAATATGTATAGCATAATTGTAAAAGTACACCACTGTTAATACACATGAAAAACGTTCACTTACATTGTAAACTGAAACTCGGTATGGTGAAACGTTCGGATGAACAGTTTATTAGATTTGTTATTTGGTTTGGACCATTTTTGTTCGAATATAGACATGCTAATGATCAATTGGTTTTGTTTTGGCAATGTT
Organism: Cyrtodaria siliqua; assembly: GCA_037043455.1. Lineage (NCBI taxonomy): Eukaryota > Metazoa > Mollusca > Bivalvia > Adapedonta > Hiatellidae > Cyrtodaria > Cyrtodaria siliqua. The sequence continues at coordinate 52,363 of JAWPHD010004510.1, read as the reverse complement.
TCTATGCAAAATAGTCACTCAGTTCTGTTTAACACATACACAAATACAGTTGCCGGTTATAAAGAATTTACAGAGAAAGTCCGTCAATGTCATCATACTATAACATTGAGATTATTTCGTTCGAATCCGCATGTCATTGACAGAATACCTTTGCTTTTTTACAATGGTGCACTTTGAAATTTGGATGATGTGATAACATGGTTTATTTTATTCAGAAATGATGTCTCGTCTGCTCTCGCTTGATAAATGGAACAATTTATTTGACATTAAAAAAAAATGAATAAAATTGCAGTCATACTTTTTCGGATATAAAGGGCACAATTTCAGTCATATACGTATTATTTCTGATATCATGTTCACGTAAATAATATTGAATTACTGTCTTGTACTTTATGGTTGACATTACTCATGCCTAAAGTATGCATTTGGTTGAATATTTTCCCATCCATTTTGGAGTTTGTTTTTATATAAAGATGGCAGATAAATAGCCTTAAATATACACAGCTAACGAGTGCTACACGTGATGCAATTTAACACAGGGTAGATACAAAGGCAGTGTTGCAAGGAGGTTTGAAAGACTAGCACAACAGTCTTTGCTTCAGTTCTTGGGAGTAGGAAAATCGTTCTTAAATGAAAACAACTGATTAAAAAGTAGTTTGAGTATATGACTGCTGAACGAAAAGTATAATCTAGATACCGCTACGGCAATAGGGCAGAGCATCCTGACATGTTTTGAAAGACGGTAGTTAAATATTAGTTTAAACAGCTAGGTTGTCTAAATGGACACACAGTCTATAGTAAAATTTGATGGTGAAATTTTCCAATCCAATCCACCACACAGTAGAATGGGCATACAACAAGTTGTTGTAATGAGACCCTGGAATAATAATCAACTAGATATCAGTTAATAATAATCCAGTGTCTCATTACAACGGCTTGTTGTATGTCCATCCTATAGCGTTGTGGATTCAACTGGTCAGCTCTCGATGAGCAGTATTTCTCATACATATGCAACAGCAGCAGTACAATATTTGCGTGCATACCACCACGTGCAAACAAGGACCTCGGAAAGTCTTACATAGCTTTAGAATAGGAATGGTACACCTTGGACTTTGTTATAAGGCCTGTTATAACAGATGAACCATCTGTTCCTTTATAATTTCGGAATGTTATCAAAGTATCTTGCGAAATTTACTTTACACTGTACTTGCAGAAAGCATAGACTTCCCTGTATTGTAACAGGGTGTGAATGCAGGGGAGTTAGTTGTAGCATGCATACAAGAATCAGAATGTTAACATGCGTAACCATTCGGCAGATGAAAACGCAGTATTTTGTTAAATATGTTAATATCATGATTGTCTCTTTCTGAAGCTTTGAGACGTATATTATTTTCCAGGCTGAGTTTTCTTTAAAACTACGTTTACTTATTTTTCTCAACCCAAAACTGAAATATCACAGCTCTCGGTTCTGTTAATTGGCATACTTTTTTGCAATAGTTTAATAAAAGAAATACTACAATGGAATTAACGTATGCAATTTGTGAGTTTGAGTATAATTATCAAAATGGTTTAAAAATGTCTTCAATTTATTGATTACAAATAGTTACATTATATTCATGCAATTTTCTTTTTAGTCTATTTTATTTGTGTGTGTTTGCCCATTTTTTTCTCCCATATGGTGTCAGGCCAGTCAGGAAATACTTCCGGGTCGTAGGGTGCTGAAATAGTTCCTTGAAAGAATACAAAGTTCATAGTTTGCATGTGTTTTTCCCAAGATTAGTTTCTATTTCATTGTTAAATCTAACCTGAGGTTAAAGTAGTATGTCTGTTGTCATGAATAGTAAGTATTTTACTGTGTTTGTCAGGATTATTTCTTTGGAGAGTATGAGCACAGAGGTTAGGTAGGAATGTGGTTTTGACAGATGTTTATTTCAAAATACGCATAGTGTGAATGAATGACGCGAAATGTTGAAAAACTGAATCGGTGTTTTATTCCAGATATGGGACTGTTTGCTAGCCAAATGTGTTTAATACACAGAATAAAAGTGTATTTAAGCGAACGAATGTTGTGGAACTTGTGACTGATCTCCAAATATAGCCTATATTGCATTGTGTTCAATGGGCTGATTTTAACCGGTCTGACACCATATACACGAACATAGAAGAAGAAGAAGACACTTTATTTGCCTCGTCGTAGGTCTATGGAGGTTCAAGGCCATCCTCCATACAAATGTGCATATATAGAGGATCTTAAACGAGTTCCCATTTCATATAAGATTTACGAAACGAGTTATGGATTATTTTAATTTTAACTTGCCTTTTGGCGAGTTAATATTAAAAACAATTCATAACGAGTTTCATAAATATTATATGGAATAGGAACGAGTTTAAGATCCTTTTTATCACATAACATTGCAATTAAATTAGTAAAATATAATTCAGATGGACATAGAACCGCCACGACGTCAGACACACTTTAGCGCTAAAACGTCATAAAATATGTGACGTCGTAACGTCGCGTCTCACACATAACGTTGCGTATAAAATAGTTCGTGTTTTATCTCTTTACAAAATAGCAGTTTACGCCAACTTTTTAACAAACCAACAACAATGTTTTGTATAACGTGCATTATTTTTATAAACTGTCACAATAATAAGTTCATAACTCAGATCTGGGTGAATTTGTAAATAAATAAAATAGTTTCAGTTAATAAACTTGCGAAGTGTTACAGGTTTAACGCAACCAATCAAAATCGTTCCCGGTTGTATTACACGTGTATCATACAATAGCATATTAAATGGGTGTTCGACACTGCTAACAAGGGACGATATGTGATAGAGAGAATATTATGTCAGTGCCTTTTACTATCAAGTTTATTAGGCGAGGCTTAGAAAACGAAGAATGGCGAGGCTCTGCCGAGCCATTCTACGTTTTCGAGCCAAGCATAATACTCTGTTTATCATGTAGATTATCCAAATTTTCTGTATGAATTACTATTATTACCTATTTCTCAGAATGGTACGCTTATCGAGAACGTCGCCACGTTGTTGTTTTTTGTTTGTTTTATGACGTCAGACAAAGTTACGTGCATGACGTCAGGTAACGTTACGTACAATAAACGCCGAGGGATTCCGCATTGATTTGCTCTATTGGTCAGTGCCTAATTAAAGCAAAAATTAATAGGTCACCCCTTTATTAGGCAGAAAAGTTTATATCTGCATGATAAAAAACAATATTGCAATAAGTCACAGAAAACCGTTGAGCAAATCAATAAAATACATAAGCAGTAAACATTTTTTCGTTTCTCGATCATAGTGGACAGTGTGAATATGTGTACTTCTATCTGAAATACATCACTCATATGATAAGGTAAATAATAAGATTAAATGTTAATCAATCAAACAAAAATACCATTCTTCGATGATTCTAATTAGAAAGATATTATTGACAAGAGGAAAGATATAATTCAAAACTGGTATATTGAAGTCAAAATGTAATGGGTCCCTCTTTATATACATAATAAGAAAAGGGTTAAGACCTTCAGCTCCCTTTCATTTCAAAAGAAATCATTTTTTAATAAATATTCAAATTTTCGTCAATTTTATTTGCAGCTTTCAAGTTACTTAGGAACATTTTGTCTGTACCTTAAGACATCTTTATTTTACATTTTTGAAAAATACTTTGTTTCGTAATAAAAAAATATCCAAACATCTTTTATTTTATGCTTTATTTTTGTAGATTTTCTCCAAAAATGTCAAGATGTATCAACTTTGTTTATTCCAAAAATTTTCCCCATGTACATTAATATAATAAAATGTTTATTTTAAGAACATTCAACTCCCTTATATTGCAATACAAATGTATTTTAAATAGTCCAGTTTTCGGCGGTTTTGGTTTAAATTTCGATATTCTGGGCCAAAATAAATGGCTTTTTCAAATCTCTGATCCTTTAGGACTGTCTCTTCTGTAGGTCATGACACCTTGACATTTAAAGAAATACTATAACGACTTCTGTTTTATTATATTTTAATCATAATTTAAAATGTCATAACTATTCCAAAAATCAGCGACTTTTAATTCATTTTGTGTTGATTTTCCCCCCAAAATTTCAAGATTTATATATTTTATTCATTCCAAATATTTGTTTTCATAAACTTGTATATAACAGATAACTTTAAGGACTTTCAATCTCCTTATATTGTAATGAGAATTATATTTTTAGAAGTGATCCCGCTTTTAGTGATTTTGGTTTAAATTTGCAAATTTTGGCCCAAAATATCCCAGTTTTTCCAAATCTCTGATCCTTTAGAACTTTACCTATATCTCAGGACATCTTTAGTTAAATTAAAACACTTCAAAACCTTCTATTTTGTTTATTTGAAAGTGTCAATATTTTTTAAAATAATTATTCCAAAAATCAGCAATTTGTACGCTTTTTTTGCTGATTTCCCCCCAAAATGGCAAGCTGTTTACATTTTGTTCATTTCAAATATCATTTTTATTTATATGAATATAACAGGCAACTTTCAGATATTGCAATGATGATAATATTAAAAAAAATATTCCAGTTTTGAGCGATTTTTGTTCAAATTTGTATGTTTTTGCCCAAAAAAAATGTGTTAAGCTACCCTTTCAGAAAAACTATCCAGGCTATTTCTTTTTTTACTAAGATATATCTAAAAGGTGGTAGCATTTAAAATTTGCCAGCTGAGTTGGTACCGAAAATTTGAGTAGCCCATGGTCTAATATGGCTTCTTTTATTCCAAGCTTTTCTGAAAGAGTTTGGTAAATATAAAATGAACAACTGATATCTTAAATAATTCAAGTGACATAACACTGCTGTTTCTAGCCCAACACATGGCTAGTTGTTGAGTTTCTTCTATGACCAAGGTACTTCGAAAATAAAATGTTTCAAATAAAAAAAAAGAAAAAGGGGTGTGAAGTGAGTGTGTAGGGGATTGCATGTTGTGTGATAGGGAGTGAGTCAGATATAACCGTTTTTCAAAATCATCCAAGCCCTTATTGCTATATATACTCGGTAAAAGAAAAAGGAAATAGACCAGAAGTTATAATTGAAGTTGTAAACCGGAATATAAGAATCCATCATGAGTATCCATGTGAGATAGAGAAATCTCACACGAGGGGTTAAAATTGCAACCAGGCACGAGGCTCTGCCGAGTACCTGGTTGCAATTCTGATCCCGAGGGTGAGATGTCCCTATCTCAAATGGATCACTCATAAAGGATTATTTTTCTCCCATTATGTGTTTATTACCGGCATAAAATCAATGACTTTGCTGATTTAACGCCAGAATAAGGTGACGTCGACGTAACGTCATGACGTCGTAAGTCACATGTCATGTAAGATTATAAGAATCCTTCATAAGTAGGCCTATCCATGTGAGATAGGTAAATCTCACCCTAGGGATCAGAATTACAGCAAGGAACTCGGCTGGGCTCTGCCGAGTTCCTTGTTGTAATTCTGATCCCTAGGGTGAGATTTACCATGATGGATTCTTTTTCTTGCATATCATTGACATTTTTTGCATTGACGTCGCCAATAACTAAAGTTTTAATGGTTTTTAACACAATGACGTCATGCATCCATTCACGTATTGACGTCATTATTGTTGCGCGTGAATTTTATCTCGACCCTAGGGTGAGATGGAAATATCTAGCCCCGGTAAAATGACGGATATCCTTGTCCGGTATGCAATAATATAAGAATCCATCATGAGTATCCATTTGAGATAGAGAAATCTCACCCGAGGGTCAGAACTGTAACCAGGTACGAGGCTTTACCTATCTCACATGGATAAACTCATGGTGGATTCTTTTATTGCATATCAATGACATTTTGTGCATCGACGTCACCAATAGCTTACATTTTAATGTTTTTTAACACAACGACGTCATGCATCTGTTCACGTTGTTGACGTCATTATTGTTGCGCGTGAATTTTATCTCGACCCTAGGGTGAGATGGTAAATATCACCCTCGGGATCAGAACTGCAACCAGGAACTCGGCAGAGCTTCGTACCTGGTTACAGTTCTGACCCTCGGGTGAGATTTCACTATCTCACATGGATAAACTCATGGTGGATTCTTTTTCTTGCATATCAATGACATTTTGTGCATCGACGTCACCAATAACTAACATTTTAATGTTTTTTAACACAATGACGTCATGCATCTGTTCACGTTGTTGACGTCATTATTGTTGCGCGTGAGTTTTATCTCGACCCTAGGGTGAGATTGAAATATCTAGCCCCGGTAAAATGACGGATTTCCTTGTCCGGTATGCAAGAAAGAGTTATCTCATATGAAGAAAATGCCTATCTCACATGAGCAGAAATGGGAGAATATATATACACGACAACGCTGTGATTTATACTCCAAAATCCAAAATATTTTTTTAATTCGAGCCGAAAATGAAAGAGATATGATATCACAAATCATGGTATCAATGAACAGTTTATCTGTGTTGTAATGCACGCTAACGCAAACGCATCCCATACATGTTCTGTGCTGATGTGTACTTTAGCACGTCGTGCTACAAAGGTGAATATGTAATCAATTTGTAAGGCATATCAAGGATTCGCGTAGCACATATTGGGAAGAAAGTGTCTGGTAAAAAAACCGGTCATGGCGTGTTTACGTCTCAATGACAACTCTTTATTTGAATATTGTTTTAACACCCGTGACTTGGTCTGTTATTATGTTAAACTTTGTTCCCAGTTCCTACCCAGAAATAATGCTATTTTCTATTTTACGCTTGCGTAAAACCTTGCTTGTCCTCAAATCAGATAGTTTAGAAATTACACGTTGATGTCTATGGGGATTTAGTATGGTCATTTTATGTGACGTAAAATAAATACAAACATTGCATCTCAGTGAGGGTGACAGTAAATATTGCCAACCTGAGCAAAATAATATCGACGAGGCAAAGTCGATGTTGATTTTATTTGTCCGAAGTTTGACAACATTCACTAGGATGCAATATTTATTTTATTATACAGAAACAAATGGTTTTTTTGGGAAATGATCTACAAAATAAAGATACACATTTTTCAAACATGTTTGCACATTATATCAACATTAACAATATATATTAAAATAACAACATCACATGATCCCAAAGAATGACGGGACTGGCCGAGTTTGCACGATTGGAAACGGTGTACAATTATTTCATGGGTGTTTTTGGAACAGTCAAAACTATTGTCTCAATGTATCGGGGACGACCTGGGGAACCGTTGCTCGAAGCCTCTAGGCGTCTGAGAGTCTGACTTTCTTTATGTCAGAATTTTGTTTTCTTCAAATTGGCGCTTGTTGTCTTCATAAATTGTTGCATAATGAGAAAATGAGTCCATTTCTGAAGACAAATAGGAAAGAAAAAAAAACAAGCATTAAAAAATGCGGACAAAAATTAACGCAGGCAAAAAGTACCATGTGGACAAAATGCTCTATAATGAATCCCATGTTCCTTTCGGTTATTATTCTTTATGAAAAAGTAAAACTCGGCCAGAAAATCTCGGCTAGGTTTTGTTGTATGCAGTAATTTTTTTAACGCTTTCAGAAGTACTCGTTTTTTTTTACATTTTCATTGAATCATATTTTATACAACTGCAAAATTAAGTAAATAAATTGATGTTTTTATTATTTTAAAATATTTAATAAACAATGGAAACAATTCTTTATTACACCAGTTTATGAAAACAAACACACAGACACTAAGAAAGAATGCATGATTTACCGCATTAAGATAAATTGCAAATTGTTGGTCAATACAAAGATTTTGTCATAAAACATCTGAATTTATATATGGCCGCCACCGTTATAAATATATTTAACTTCTTATATAGTAATGCTACACATTCACTTTTCAGGAGCCCGACTATCTTTTCGGCTACCCCAAGGACCACAAGTACCCCAAGGACAGAGACAAGAACCACAAGAAACCAGAAAAGAACCCCAACGATCTCGACAAGAACCCAAAAGATCTGGACAAGAATCCCGAGGACCTGGACAAGAGCCCCAAAGATCTGGATCAGAAACTCAACAATTTGGACGAGGCCCCCAAAAATATGAAGGACCAGAAGGATCCAAACAAGAACCCCAGGAATCTGGTCAAGACTCCAAAAGATCTAGACGACCGGAAGAATCCAAACAAGGGCCTCAAAGGTCTGGTCAAGGTGCCCAAAGATCTGGACAACCCGAAGGATCCAAACAATAACCCCAAGGATCTGGTCATGGCCCCCAAAGATCTAGACGACCAGCAGGATCCAAACAAGGACCTCAAGTATCTGACCGACCAGAAGAATCCACACAAGGACCCCGACGATCTGACCGACCAGGGGGATCCACGCAAGGACCCCAAAGATCTGACCGACCAGACAGATCCACACCAGGACCCCAAAGATCTGACCGACCAGAAGGATCCACGCAAGGACCCCAAAGATCTGACCGACCAGAAGGATCCACGCAAGGACCCCAAATATCTGACCGACCAGAAGGATCCACACAAGGACCCCAAGGATCTGACCGACCAGAAGGATCCACACAAGGACCCCAAAGATCTGACCGACCAGAAGGATCCACGCAAAGAACCCAAGGATCTGGACGACCAGAAGGATCGACGCAAGGACCCGAAGTTTCTGGACGTCCATAATGATCCACGCAAGAACCTAAAAGACCTGGGCAATGATCTAAAAGGCTTTCGAACATTTAAAACTTAAACAACTAACCCACATTGTTTCATTAGGCTCATTGAAATATAAGTATAAGACAGACATAAAGGCAATGTTCTTTAAACATCGGAACAAATATTTAAAATAATATCTATAGAATCAACTCGAAATAAAAGTGTACACTCTTTAACCCGTTCTGTTTCTTTTACCGATATGTTGACCTTGAAAGTCCCTGGAAACAAATGAAATATATTAAGATACATAAATTATTGAACATAACGTTCTAAAATCTTGTACATTGTAAAACCAAACATAAAATAGAGTTGTCTGTGTGTGTGTGTGTGTGTGTGTGTGTGTGTGTGTGTGTGTGTGTATGTATGTGTGTGTGTGTGTGTGTGCGTGCGTGCGTGCGTGTGTATGTGTGTAACGTCGCTTTTAACAATATTTCAGTCATATCACGACAGTGTCTACTTGAAACAGTGAGCCCAATGCTCAAATTTATAATGGGGCCACACCGAAATACCACGCCCTAGACCTCCATACATTTTACCCCATCACGTCACATTATACTGACACCGGGCTGACGATTTATATGTTAAGCGTCCAGCAAGGGAGCTACAAGTACCATTTTTATGAAGTCTTTGGTATGAACCCACGACTTCCCGCATGCGAGGCGGACACTCTATCACTAGACCACGCTGCGGTCTCCAAAATAGTATTATCGCCTTTATGAGATGAACTCTACAAATATAAAATATCCTTACTAGTGACTTACTAGATACTTACTTTATATACTCTTACAGAAGCTGTCCCGCAAACAACAGTCAAATTTATGCACACAGTGTCTTTATACATTTACATTAATTTTCAATTACTACTTCATTTCTTCATCTTTCATCAGTTTTTGCGCACAATATGACCTATTAAGTGCTGTAAAACATAATTCATACATTCCTTACCTACTGACGACAAGATATGTAATAATTATTTAACATACATATTCTGAGAATCCAAATTATAACACAGTATACCTGCCAGGCTAAACCCCAAAACAGGAGCGTCGAATAAAGAGTTACCAACTAATAATTCATATTACTCATATTCAGTCACAGTTATTTTTAGAACAATACAATTTTGATGAAAGTGGGTCTCTGCAATCTCTGCAATCTGAGGGTCTTTCAAAAAAGATTTTTTTTTGCAAATACACCAGATTGCTAGTGTCCCTTTAAATCTTGAAAGCAGTACACATTTACAAAATAGTCAAAATATTATTTTTGTTACTTTTATACCGGTTCTAGGGTGCACCAAACCTCACACTTACCCTACTGTCATCCCATTAAAACAGGACAGTGTAAATAAAGAAATCCCCGCCATGATCTAATCTCTAACCAACAAGGCAGCATCAGTAGGCAATATAAGTAAAACACAAGTATGCTCGTGTAAATATAATACAAAAAACCAATAGCCTAGAAAGCCACAATGAAGGTACTCAATGACTTGGCAGAAGCCAGAGCAACAAGAGAATACACCATTAAGGGCACGACAAGAAAGATCATAGACAAACATCAAACGCCACCGTCCCAATGGGCTTTAGGTACGCGTCATCATAGGGTCCACAGCCTGTCCGGCCATCGTATAATTAAAGAGGAAAGCATAGTGGCGAACTGTAAAAGGGTCCACCACCAAGTATGCAGTACGTTGCAAAATGGTAGGGTCATAACCTCTTTTGATAAACTTTTTAACAAGTTTAACAAAGATAGTATGAAAGTGATCATGACCAAGAATCTTACGAAGTTTACAAATCACATCACCATAGAAGTCAGGTTGTGATAGTCCTTGTCGCAGAAGAGTCCTTAAATTACTTTTATATTTGGAAAGAAGATCAGGGTTACGATAATAAAATTATGCAAAGGTTTTACGAAGATTATGGTAACGGTAACCCTGATTGAGTAGCTTTTTAGTGATACAAAGATTACAAATATTAAAGTCCTCAACTCGAGTACAACCTCTTGAAAAACGAATAAGTTGAGACACATACACCCCATAAGAAAAGAGTATGATAATGGACCTTTGGAAACGGCCGAGCACGACGCATACGAAAAAATTGCAGTCTCGGTTTGATTGAGACTGTTCATGAGTGGTAGTGAAATATGCTAGCTACCGCTCACGCTCTCTAGCCCCGGGTTGAGCAGAACTCAATATTCATAAAATCAACAGCACAACATTTTAACCATCCCGAAGATGGCATGCATATGGCGGTGGACATGGAGTTAGCCTTCTTTAATGTATTCCCCATGTCGTACGGCGTATGGTCATAGTATCTAATAAAATGAAATGCCCCGAAAAGCGAAATAAACATAATGGAATTTAGTTGGGAGCAGCGGTTATGAAGCCTGCGTATAAAAAGCAGACAACATATCCTATGAGTGGTTAAACAATACCCAGAGCCTTTTATCGGCCGGAGTAGTGGAACCACCGAATCAAAAATTAAGTAAGAAAAACAAAAGGAATTGAAAATGTACCACCGATAACTGACTATTAGTATCGGGCTCAGCGATCTCCAAAGATCGAATGAATAACAGTACTGTTTGCAAGCGCGGGAAGAAGTTGCTCGGGGAACATCCCCATCCAAGTGGGGGATAATTAACAATGTCAAAATTAAAATCATCTCTCTTGTCATAGATTTTGCTAATTAGTTCACCATTTTCAATCGAGAGATCTAAATCAAGAAAAGAAGCGTTATTATCAGATATATTAGCTTTGTTAAGCTGAAGTACGTTAGGATAAATATTATTAACCATAGTTAGAAAGAAAGGGTTGTCAATGTTCAATATGTCATCCAGATACCGAGAGGTGTCATTAAAGGCTTCAATAACATCTGCCTGGGTATCTGGTGAAAGACTCAACATGAAACACCTTTATCATACCATCTTTTATAAAAAACACTTGATCTTCCAATCTTAATGTTATTATTGTACCATAACGGTTGTGTTAAGAACTCTTTCCATACCAATGGGTTTTTAACATCTAATAGGATGTTAAGACTTGTGTAAACATCCTTCCAGAAGGGATTGATTATGTTTGCGAGTTATTTTTTACATAGCCATTACCGAAAAATAGGATATTGGTGGTGAATGAGTACATAATTATGATTATGGATTTCCATACATTTTTTATTCCCAATCAAAAGTCTTCTAAACCACGTTAATTTCAGGGAAGATATGAACTGTTTGATATTGATCATTCTAAGTCCACCATAATCGTAGTCTTGAGTTACAACATATCTCTTTATTTTGTCTGGGTGATTATTCGAGAAAAAATTAAAACACATGTTCTGCAACAGTGTGATCTGGTAGATTAGGTAATAATGAAATTAAGTGATTTAACTTTGATAGAGCTAAGCTTTTTATCAGTGATTTTTCCAAAGGGTGTGAGTATTCTTTTTGACCAGGACATTAGTAATGATTTAATTTCGTGTTTTTTTTCTGTCATAATTTAATGCAACCACACTCCTTAAATGTGTTGACAAAGTAATGCCTAAGATCACAAATTAACCCTGATCCCAATAAAGGTCTGTGTCTGTGCATCATTTTACATTATAACCTTTTTTTCCCTCAAAGCATATAACTCTGGTTTTATCAACATTATCATTAAGACCTGAAATATTTCCATAGAATTTTAAAACCATGAGAGCATGTTTAAGGGATTGTTCGGTGCATTCTAATATAAGGGAGGAAGGTGTCATCGGCATATTGAGAAATTGCATATTCGGTATCTCCTATTTTAACTCCTTTAATATCTTTATTTGTCTTGACCAGTACAGCCAATATTCGACACACAGAATAAAAATGTATGGAGAGATGTATGGGGAGATTGGATCTCCCTGTCGGCAGCCTCGGTATGGAGAGATGTATGGGGATAGTGGATATCCCTGTCGGCAGCCTCGGTATGGAGAGATGTATGGGGATAGTGGATATCCCTGTCGGCAGCCTCGGTATGGAGAGATGTATGGGGATAGTGGATATCCCTGTCGGCAGCCTCGGTATGGAGAGATGTATGGGGATAGTGGATCTCCCTGTCGGCAGCCTCGGTATGGAGAGATGTATGGGGATAGTGGATATCCCTGTCGGCAGCCTCGGTATGGAGAGATGTATGGGGATAGTGGATATCCCTGTCGGCAGCCTCGGTATGGAGAGATGTATGGGGATAGTGGATATCCCTGTCGGCAGCCTCGGTATGGAGAGATGTATGGGGATAGTGGATATCCCTGTCGGCAGCCTCAGTGAATAGAAAATCACTCTGATAGATGGCCGTTAACTAAAATGCAAGATTTAATGTTTGTGTAAAATACTTTTATCCATTTTCTACGAAATCCTGTTAGGGCCATCGCGATCTCGCGTTTTCAATTTCGCGAGATTGCGAGATTGCGAAATAAATTTCCACCTTGAAAAAAACCCGCGAAGTTTTCAAGCCAAACATCGCGCAAACCTCGCGATTTTATCACGTTTTCATTTGGACGAGATTGCGAGAATGCGAAATAAATCTCGCATTCTTGCCGTATTCTACAATAAAAAAACGCCAGATTTGCAATCAAACTTCGTGCAAACCTCGCGATTTTATATCGGCATATTGTACAATGAAAAAAACGCGAGGTTTAATAAAGATATTGGTCTCTAGTTTTTTAAATAATGTCTATCTTTGTTTGTCTGTGGTATACATGTTATAATGCCCTCCTTTTGAGTGACTGATAATTTACCTTTCAATAAACATGGTTAATAGATCTCAAGAGGAAAATTCCTATATCTATCCAGAAAAAGATAAAATTCCATAGTGTAACCTCTCGAGCCGGGGCTCTTAGATGTTTTTTAAAACAGAATAATAGTTCATGTAATTCATGTAATTCTAATGGGCTTTCTAACTTTTGTTGTTGCTCTCTAGTTAGCTTGGGTAGAGGAAAATCTTTAAACAATTCATTTAAATATATATTTTTTATTAGTTTGTGTGAATACAGGAGTGATACAAGTTTCTAGATTCTTTTAAAATATAATTTTGATATTTTAAAATATTTTCGTCAATTGAAATTATGGAAGGTATACATTTACTTTCAAAATTCCCGTTTTCTAAATTACAAAAAAATATTTAGTTACTTTATGCTTCATATAACCATTTGGATTTTGACCTTATTTTAAGTTCATCCAGCTTTTTTTTTGTCTCAGTTCAAACAAACGTTTCATTTTGCTGTCTATGCTTATTAACTGAATATCTAATTGTTTTTCCAGTATCTCTATTTCTTGTAATAGGGTTACTTCAGTCTTATCTTGATGTTTCTTTAAGAAATGACGAGTAGGATATTGTTTTTCCTCTAATCTCCATCAATAATGTTTAAAGAAAGAGTTGTTCATCTATTGTCCAATATTAAATCTTGACAAGGAATGCTTTAATTTGTAAATTTATATTTTGATTCTGTGCTGCATATTGATTTTTTAATTTCATCTACATAAGTAGTTTCTTTAAGGAGTGAGTTGTTAAATTTCCAGTAGGATCTCCCCTTTAAAAACTTTCCAAATACAAAAGATATAGATATTATTGAATGGTCGGCTCGATACCGAGGTAAAATGGTACTATATTCAATGTCGGTAAATAAATGTTCAGATATATATAAAAACAAGAGGCCCAAGAGGGCCTGTGGACGCTCTACTGGCTAACATGGCTCTTATAACATCAATGAAGCGAGAGACTGCCATTTACGGTTTTTTGAAAGTTTTGGGCAAAAAACAGCTTTTCAACTGAATCAAGGGCCATAACTGAAGAATCTGGAAAAGTTTGGTAAAGATCAGATGAAAAATGAAGGCCCTACCGTATTAACAAGGCAAAATATAGCATTTTTAACTAAATCAAGAGCCATAACTCATCTGTTACTGGTCCGAATGGTCCAACATAGAGCTAAACAAAAATTTAAAAAAAATAAATAAATAAATAAATAAAAAACAACTCCGCTGTTACTGATCCAATCTGTGTGTTTTTGAACTTGACCGAGCTTTTATTGACATTAACAATCTGATCAAGTTTGGTAAAGATCGGATAAAAAATACAGTCTTTAACGAGGCAAAACATAGCATTTTGCACTAAATCAAGGGCCATAACTCCGCTGTTACTGCTCCGATATGAATGGTTTTCGAACCTGTCCTAGCTTTCATTGATATTAACAATCTGATAAAGTTATGGTAAAGATCAAATGAACAATGAAGCCCCTATCGTCTTAACGATGCAAACTATAGCATTTTTAACTAAATCAAGGGCAATAATTCCGCTGTTAATTGTCCGATCTAGCTGGTTTTCGAACTTGTTCAAGCTTTTATTGATATTTACAACCTGTTCAAGTTTGGTAAAGATTAAATAATAAATGAAAGTGATAGAGTGTTCACAAGGCTTAATATGGCATTTTTCAGCATAACAAGGGCCATAACTCCGATCTTGCCGGTTTTCGAACTAGTTCGAGCTTTCATTGATATAAAGACACTTGCAAAGTTAAGTAAAGATCTGATTAATATTGAAGGCTCTAGAGTGTTCACAAGGCAAAAAATAGCATTTTTCAGAAAAAACAAGGGCCATAACTCGGGTGTTACTTATCCGATTTAGCTGATTTTTGAACTTGTTCAAGCTTTTATTGATATTAACAATCTGTGCAAGTTTGGTAAAGATCAAATAATAAATGAAGGTGCTAGAGTGTCCACAAGGCAGAAAATGGCATTTTTCAGAAAAAACAAGGGCCATAACTCTGGTGTTACAGAAGCAATTCAGCTGATTTTCAAACTTGTCCAAGCTATTATTGGTATTAACAATCTGTGCAAGTTTTGGTAACAATCAAATAATAAACAAAGGTGTTAGAGCGTTCACAAGGCAGAAAATAGCAATTTTCAGAAAAAACAAGGGCCATAACTCCAGTGTTACTGATCCAATTTGGCTGTTTTTCGAACTTGTCAGAGCTTTTAATGATATTAACAATCTGTGCAAGTTTGGTAAAGATCAAATAATAAATGAAGGTGCTAGAGTGTTCACAAGGCTTAATATGGCATGTTTTCAGCAAAACAAGGGCCATAACTCCGGTGAAATTTATCGGATCCGGCTGGTTTTCGAACTTGTCCGAGCTTTCATTGATATAAAGACACTGGCAAAGTTCCGTAAAGATTCGATTAATAATGAAGGCCCTAGAGTGTTCACAAGGCAAAAGTTAACAGACGGACGGAAGACGGACGACGGACGGACGACGGACGACGGACAACTCGCCATCCCATAAGCTCTGCTGGCCTACGGCCAGTAGGCCAGCAGAGCTAAAAATCGATTCTAGCCATTTTATTTGTATTTGGAAACGTCTCCATATGAACCACTTTTTATTAAACGAGCATATGTGTGTTTTACTTATATTGCCTATTGATGCTGCCTTGTTGGTTAGAGATTAGATCATGGCGGGGATTTCTTTATTTACACTGTCCTGTTTTAATGGGATGACAGTAGAGTAAGTGTGAGGTTTGGTGCACCCTAGAACCGGTTTAAACACCCAGTGGCCTACTTTGCAACTGACCGTTCCAAGACGGTAGCCCTATTGTCAACCCTTTTGTGTTTGTGATGTCGTTTGCATTTATTATTGCTTTTGCCTTCTTGTTTGTCTGTTTGCGTGTTTGTTTCTGTGTTTTGTGGTCGACTGTCCTCCTTGAATGCTACTTTCCCTGTCCGATCATTTTATATTTCTTTATTTGAGCCATTAATATTTATTAAAGTCATCCTTTTTCCTTTAATCATAACATCTAAAATAAGCTTGTTATCATCTGTATCCCCTTCTTGTTTATGTAATTGTTATCAAATAAAATTGCAACCCCTCTAAATTGACTATTAAAATTATTATAGAAACATTCATATTCCCATATAATTTTCATCTTTAATTATAAAATGTGTATCCTGTAAGAAATATACTGAAAATTACTTTTCTTTTATCAACATGTGTTGAACAGAATATTTTGTTGAGTCTGACCAGCAGCAAGAATTGGGCAAATAGCAGTCTTCTTAAATTATGTCTGAAAATGAACATTTATGTCAATTAATGTCCACGGCCTCGGTGAAAACTTGTACTAATGCCCTATATTTTGAATAGAAATAAATCATAGAAGATGGATAGTATGTCAACCACTTAATCACTATGTGACTAATGTTTGTGTTAGCAAGGTTGGATTAATGCGACATTAGACCCAGTATATAGTAATAAATATATATTTATGGTAAAACAATCAACATACTCATTATCATTTATTTTTTATGTATCATTATGATGGAACAACTGATATGAAAGTAATGCCCTACATTTTGAATAGCAAACCAACCCCAGAGAGAGAGAGAGAGAGAGAGAGAGAGAGAGAGGGTGGAGTGAGCGAAAGAGAAATATATTACTATGGTTGTTTAAAGTGCTCAGACTTAGAGAGAGAGTGTGGGGGGGGGGGGGGGAGAGAGAGAGGGAGAGAGAGTGTTTGTGAGAGAGAGAGAGAGAGAGAGAAAGAGAGAGAGAGATGTGCTGTCCTACTCTTAAAAACACATAGACTCCTATGGTTCATTAAAGTGCTCGGACTCAGAGAGAGAGAGAGAGAGAGACAGAGAGAGAGAGACAGAGGGGAGAGAGAGAGAGAGAGAGAGAGAGAGAAGGGGAGAGAGTGTTTGTGTGTGAGAGAGAGAGATATGTGCTGTCCTACTCTTACAAACACATATACTCCTATGGTATATTAAAGTGCTCGGACTCAGAGAGAGAGAGAGAGAGAGAGAGAGGGCTTGGAGAGAGAGATTAGCTGTCCTACTCGTACAAACACATAGACTCCTATGGTTCATTAAAACGGAATACTCAAAAGCGATTGAAAATGTGCATGATCAATTTCGTAGAAAGTTCTTAAAGCTTCCAACAAATGTTTTTCATATTTTAGTCAGAGGAGAATGCGGTAGATATCCGCTAGATATAGATTACCATTGTAGTTGTATAAGATATTGGCTAAAATAGGCTAAACTTAATAAAATTAAACAGAACAACATATCCCAACCAATGTTATAAAATGTTGACACAATTAGATGAAGCTGGGGGTATCAAATGGGCGACACAAATTAAAAATGTGTTATTTAAATATTGATTTGATGGGGCAGGAAATGAAATGTTCTTAGCAGGAATGGTGTGAAAAGGTGGCAGAATCTAGCAAAGGTAGCATTTTCGAGATTTAGATGCTCTTCGGTGTACACACCAATTAGTTGCTATCAGCTGACCACACGCAGTCGCGTATTGGATACACGTGTTGGTATTTTTGTTAATAATTGGGTAGTAATAAAATGTATGACTTTTCGTTTTTGAAAAAGCCAGCAATTTTAACAGAAAAGCCGGTAATCTAATCAAAAAGCCGGTAAATCCGGCGCAAAGCCTGAGAAATGGCAGACCTGCATCCTACATTGATAAATATAAGGTATAATTGTGATATGATGGTTTCAACAAACGGTCACGGAAAGTTAGTGTTAAATTTAAATGTCAATATTTTGCTTGCCATTTGTCTGAATAGATCGAAGAATATGAGCCAAAATCGTGTCTATTATTAAGTGGCCCCGGAAAGTAAATCATTAAATACAAAGTAATTTTATTACATTTTTACATAGACAAATCCATAGTTAAGTCCGCTAAACCATCATACATTGTTACCTACCAATTTAAATAATAAGAATATAAAGTTTACTCCAAACATGGTAATTAGTACGACTGGTTCAGGCATGATCATCAGTATCAGTCCCGGAAACTTACTACTTAATTACAAAGTCAAAATATTATTTTTATATTATTATGTTTTAATATTCATATTAAATGAACCATTCTGCGTTTATAAAAAAACATGTAAAAGAAATAGTAACCCTCCGTTTATTATTGATTGGACATAAGGTATGCACACATTCTGCCTTTTTTACCTATTTCCCCAACTATTCAAAATCGTCCCCGACTTTAATAGTCACCGTGAAATGGCCGCAATGACCGAAACGTGCATGTCAACTGGAAGACGTGGCGTTCTGTCGTCTTTACGCCCTTAAAATGGCGTCTTTTCGTTCTGTTGTTCTGTCGTCTTTTCGTTCTGTCGTCTGTTTGCTCTGCATTTGTCGTCTTTTCGTCCTGTCGTCTTTTTGGGGGCGAAATAACGAAAAGACGAAAAGACGACAAATGGCAGAAATCAGCCACCAAAGTACAGAGATATAAGAAAGAAATATATTACTACGCTTAATAATTCTTCAACCACAACTGAACTATTTCATCATCTATTTAACAGTGATAAAAGTACAATTTTAGATTTATCAAAATATATTTATTTTGCCTTTAAAGATAGAAACGATACTATTAAAAGTTAATTGTAATACATAAATCAGCTAGCATTTTAGGATAATCATTAATGCTGTGAATATTTTGATTAAAATTTGTAAATATTTGAAGTATTTTGATTTGTTTTATATTTTGTAATTATTATGTATGTGACATTCGTAAATAACAACTGTTTGTATTTTGGGCCGGTGGCCGAGATGATTACTCAATAAAAAATTGTCATTGTCATTGACACCTGCTTAAACGATAATATATACTTTAAAGCCACACAGATTGGGACTGATGATACCAAACGACCATTAAGTAATAACACTACAGATTTATAGTCGGGCGACGTAAAAATAAGGAAAAGGTTGAAGAAACACACACAAACATGAGGGAAAAATAGCCGACTAGGTTGTACTGAGTCTGTTCATGAGAGTTGATATACGGTGCAATACCTCTCACGCACCCTAGCTCCAGATACAGCGGTACTCTACTTCAAAGCCACTGATATTGAGCTTCAAAGGTCAATAAGAAATAACACTATTGATAATCCATAGTTAAACTAACCCGGCATATAACAGCAAAACTATATAACAAAACCGTTTATCAAAACTCTGTTCCTGTGTTCAGATCATATACTGATGAATATATGCCAATTACAAGAACATTTTTTCACGGGTTCTTAAAATACCCGTCACTGAATATGCGTAAAATAAATTACGAGTTGGTAACCCTTAATTTGAAGCTCCAGTTTTGGGGATTTGGTCTGGCTGTTTCATGCCGTTTATATTTTGTCTATAGAGTTTGGATTCTCTAAATATGTAAGTTATAGCATATACCTTATTGTCAGTAGGTTTAGAAACGGTGAACATATACTGATAAAAACAAGTTTAGCAAGTAAATTGCATGGCAAATTCATTTGCGCATATTCTAGACTATGCGTGGCAGAGGTCATTAACAATATAATTAATATAATTTAATTGAGCAGATAGATGAAGAGCATTGTGTTTGAAACGATATCTGCGAAAAAATAACAGAATGTTTTAATCTACTTGCTTTACAGATATTATAATATCGTTCTTATTTCAATTTAAAGGGAGGTAATTTCATTTTTTTAAAAATTGGTTCGTTATTGCATTATATGACAAGGTTAGTATCCATTGATTTTGCGGTTTTTATAACTTGAAATCCAGAACTGTTATTTAGTGACGTTTTAACCATGTTCTTTATCATATTGATATTTTTTTAAAAATGAAATACGGTGTTTTAACTAAATGGGTGATAACTCTGATACTTACATTGAATCACAACTAATTATTGAACGGGAAGATCACCCTATGTCATGGAAATGTTTTATAATACTTCACATTATAAAATAGCATTCAGTTTCTTTAAGCTAAATGTACATAAGGACTTGCTAAACTTATTTGTTTCAGTATACAGTGCATTGGGTAGTAACGGATCACTATGGTTAAAAGCGTAAATTTAAACTAAAGGAAACGTTCAAGACAGTTTCTTACTAGATTCTGGTCTCTCAGCAATATACGAACCAAAATTGTTATGGACTATGCATATACCTGCGTTAGTTAACTGTTGAAAATCTGCCATTTTGCCTGTTTACGGAATCAATGTCCCTAAAAGTTTAAAACTCAAAATCATGGATCTTTTGATGATCAGGCCTGAGCATTTTGAACCAGAGTGTATTAAAAAAACATCTGTTCATGTTTTATTTCATTTTAACTGTATCGTATTTTCATTTAAACAACTCGCATCCTTCAGGCAGTAACGGTTCACTTTTCTTGAAAGGTGCGACACTATATTTGCCGAATCTTTTCACTACTGTATAGTTGTATCCTTATATAATCAATCTTCAAATATGGAAAGTTTCATAAAAACAAATAAAAATGAAAAGAAAACATAAACTGATGATCCGTTACTACCGATGATCCGCTACTACCGCTACTACCACACGCGCTGTATAAATTCGACTGTTGTTGGCGGAATAGCTGCTTTAACTTCTTCTATGATATCGATATGTAAACTTGCGTTCAAATTATAATTAGTTATTCGGATTAGACTTGAAACCGAGGTCACGACTTACAACCAAATGATGCATAAACCACGCACACACTATTAAGTCTAGACTAATATTTCTTATAGTGCTATTAACATTAGGAATACATCCATATAGTGCTATTAACATTAGGAATACATTCATATAGTGCTATTAACATTAGAAATACATTCATATAGTGCTATTAACATTAGTAATGCATCCATATAGTGCTATTAACATTAGAAATACATTCATATAGTGCTATTAACATTAGGAATACATCCATATAGTGCTATTAACATTAGAAATGCATCCATATAGTGCTATTAACATTAGGAATACATTCATATAGTGCTATTAACATTAGGAATACATTCATATAGTGCTATTAACATTAGGAATACATTCATATAGTGCTATTAACATTAGGAATACATTCATAAAGTGCTATTAATATTAGGAATGCATCCATATAGTGCTATTAACAATAGGAATACATTCATATAGTGCTATTAACATTAGGAATACATTCATATAGTGCTATTAACATTAGGAATACATCCATATAGTGCTATTAACATTAGGAATACATTCATATAGTGCTATTAACATTAGGAATACATCCATATAGTGCTATTACCATTAGGAATACATCCATATAGTGCTATTACCATTAGGAATACATTCATATAGTGCTATTAACATTAGGAATACATCCATATAGTGCTATTAACATGAGGAATACATTCATATAGTGCTATTAACATTAGGAATACATCCATATAGTGCTATTAACATTAGGAATACATTCATATAGTGCTATTAACATTAGGAATACATCCATATAGTGCTATTAACATTAGGAATACATCCATATAGAGCTATTAACATTAGGAATACATTCATATAGTGCTATTAACATTAGGAATACATTCATATAGTGTTATTAACATTAGGAATACATCCATATAGTGCTATTAACATTAGGAATGCATCCATATAGTGCTATTAACATTAGGAATACATTCATATAGTGCTATTAACATTAGGAATACATTCATATAGTGCTATTAACATTAGGAATACATTCTTATAGTGCTATTAACATTATGAATACATCCATATAGTGCTATTAACATTAGGAATACATCCATATAGTGCTATTAACATTAGGAATACATCCATATAGTGCTATTAACATTAGGAATACATTCATAGAGTGCTATTAACATTAGGAATGCATCCATATAGTGCTATTAACATTAGGAATGCATCCATATAGTGCTATTAACATTAGGAATGCATCCATATAGTGCTATTAACATTAGGAATACATTCATATAGTGCTATTGACATTAGGAATACATTCATATAGTGCTATTAACATTAGGAATACATTCATATAGTGCTATTAACATTAGAAATACATTCATGTAGAGCTATTAACATTAGGAATACATCCATGTGGTGCTATTAACATTAGGAATACATTCATATAGAGCTATTAACATTAGGAATACATTCATATAGTGCTATTAACATTAGGAATGCATTCATATAGTGCTATTAACATTAGGAATACATTCATATAGTGCTATTAACATTAGGAATACATTCATGTAGAGATATTAACATTAAGAATGCATCCATATAGTGCTATTAACATTAGGAATACATTCATATAGTGCTATTAACATTAGGAATACATTCATATAGAGCTATTAACATTAGGAATACATTTATATAGTGCTATTAACATTAGGAATACATCCATGTAGAGCTATTAACATTAGGAATGCATCCATATAGTGCTATTAACATTAGGAATGCATCCATTTAGTGCTATTAACATTAGAAATACATTCAAATAGTGCTATTAACATTAGGATTGCATCCATATAGTGCTATTAACATTAGGAATACATTCATATATTGCTATTAACATTAGGAATACATTCGTATAGTGCTATTAACATTAGGAATACATTCTTATAGTGCTATTTACATTAGGAATGCATCCATATTGTGCTATTAACATTAGGAATGCATCCATATAGTGCTATTAACATTAGAAATACATTCATATAGTGCTATTAACATTAGGAATACATCCATATAGTGCTATTAACATCAGGAATGCATCCATATAGTGCTATTAACATTAGGAATGCATCCATATAGTGCTATTAACATTAAAAATACATTCTTATAGTGCTATTAACATTAGGAATGCATCCATATAGTGCTATTAACATTAGGAATGCATCCATATTGTGCTATTAACATTAGGAATACATTCATATAGTGATATTAACATTAGGAATGCATCCATATAGTGCTATTAACATTAGGAATACATTCATATAGTGCTATTAACATTAGGAATACATTCATATAGTGCTATTAACATTAGGAATGCATCCATATAGTGCTATTAACATTAGGAATACATCCATATAGTGCTATTAACATTAGGAATACATTCATATAGTGCTATTAACATTAGGAATACATTCATATAGTGCTATTAACATTAGGAATACATTCATATAGTGCTATTAACATTAGAAATATATTCATGTAGAGCTATTAACATTAGGAATACATCCATGTAGTGCTATTAACATTAGGAATACATTCATATAGAGCTATTAACATTAGGAATACATTCATATAGTGCTATTAACATTAGGAATGCATTCATATAGTGCTATTAACATTAGGAATACATTCATATAGTGCTATTAACATTAGGAATACATTCATGTAGAGATATAAACATTAAGAATGCATCCATATAGTGCTATTAACATTAGGAATACATTCATATAGTGCTATTAACATTAGGAATACATTCATTTAGAGCTATTAACATTAGGAATACATTTATATAGTGCTATTAACATTAGGAATACATCCATGTAGAGCTATTAACATTATGAATGCATCCATATAGTGCTATTAACATTAGGAATGCATCCATTTAGTGCTATTAACATTATAAATACATTCATATAGTGCTATTTACATTAGGATTGCATCCATATAGTGCTATTAACATTAGGAATACATTCATATATTGCTATTAACATTAGGAATACATTCATATAGTGCTATTAACATTAGGAATGCATCCATATTGTGCTATTAACATTAGGAATGCATCCATATAGTGCTATTAACATTAGGAATACATTCATATAGTGCTATTAACATTAGGAATACATCCATATAGTGCTATTAACATCAGGAATGCATCCATATAGTGCTATTAACATTAGGAATGCATCCATATAGTGCTATTAACATTAGGAATACATTCATATAGTGCTATTAACATTAAAATTACATTCTTATAGTGCTATTAACATTAGGAATGCATCCATATTGTGCTATTAACATTAGGAATACAATCATATAGTGATATTAACATTAGGAATGCATCCATATAGTGCTATTAACATTAGGAATACATTCATATAGTGCTATTAACATTATGAATACATTCATATAGTGCTATTAACATTAGGAATGCATCCATATAGTGCTATTAACATTAGGAATACATCCATATAGTGCTATTAACATTAGGAATGCATCCATATATTGCTATTAACATTAGGAATACATTCATATAGTGCTATTAACATTAGGAATACATCCATATAGTGCTATTAACATTAGGAATACATTCATATAGTGCTATTAACATTAGGAATACATACATATAGTGCTATTAACATTAGGAATGCATCCATATAGTGCTATTAACATTAGAAATACATCCATATAGTGATAATTAACATTAGGAATGCATCCATATAGTGCTATTAACATTAAAAATACATTCATATAGTGCTATTAACATTAGGAATGCATCCATATAGTGCTATTAACATTAGGAATGCATCCATATGTGCTATTAACATTAGGAATACATTCATATAGTGCTATTAACATTAGGAATACTTTCTTATAGTGCTATTAACATTAGGAATACATTCATATAGTGATATTAACATTAGGAATACATTCATATAGTGCTATTAACATTAGGAATACATCCATATAGTGCTATTAACATTAGGAATACATCCATATAGTGCTATTAACATTAGGAATGCATCCATATATTGCTATTAACATTAGGAATACATTCATATAGTGCTATTAACATTAGGAATACATCCATATAGTGCTATTAACATTAGGAATACATTCATATAGTGCTATTAACATTAGGAATACATACATATAGTGCTATTAACATTAGGAATGCATCCATATAGTGCTATTAACATTAGAAATACATCCATATAGTGATAATTAACATTAGGAATGCATCCATATAGTGCTATTAACATTAAAATACATTCATATAGTGCTATTAACATTAGGAATGCATCCATATAGTGCTATTAACATTAGGAATGCATCCATATAGTGCTATTAACATTAGGAATACATTCATATAGTGCTATTAACATTAGGAATACATTCTTATAGTGCTATTAACATTAGGAATACATGCATATAGTGATATTAACATTAGGAATGCATCCATATAGTGCTATTAACATTAGGAATACATTCATATAGTGCTATTAACATTATGAATACATTCATATAGTGCTATTAACATTAGGAATGCATCCATATAGTGCTATTAACATTAGGAATACATCCATATAGTGCTATTTACATTAGGAATGCATCCATATAGTGCTATTAACATTAGGAATACATTCATATAGTCCTATTAACATTAGGAATACATCCATATAGTGCTATTAACATTAGGAATACATTCATATAGTGCTATTAACATTAGGAATACATCCATATAGTGCTATTAACATTAGGAATGCATCCATATAGTGCTATTAACATTAGGAAAGCATCCATATAGTGCTATTAACATTAGGAATACATTCATATAGTGCTATTAACATTAGGAATGCATCCATATAGTGCTATTTACATTAGGAATACATCCATATAGTGATGATTAACATTAGGAATGCATCCATATAGTGCTATTAACATTAGGAATACATTCATACAGTGCTAGTAACATTAGGAATGCATCCATATAGTGCTATTAACATTAGGAATACATCCATATAGTGATAATTAACATTAGGAATACATCCATATAGTGCTATTAACATTAGGAATGCATCCATATAGTGCTATTAACATTAGGAATACATCCATATAGTGCTATTAACATTAGGAATACATTCATATAGTGCTATTAACATTAGGAATACATTCATATAGTGCTATTAACATTAGGAATGCATCCATATAGTGCTATTAACATTAGGAATACATCCATATAGTGATAATTAACATTAGGAATGCATCCATATAGTGCTAATAACATTAGGAATACATCCATATAGTGATAATTAACATTAGGAATGCATCCATATAGTGCTATTAACATTAGGAATACATTTCAAGTACAATATAAGAATGATAATAAATACTGAAAAGGTGATCCTTTGGAAGCAACAAACACAAACAAGAGAGAAAAGTACCAGACTCGGTTTCAGTGAGTCTGTTCATGAGAGGTAATGTCAACGCAACACCTTTCAAACCACCTAGCACCGGCTTTTAAAAGCGATATTCTACATTAAAGTAACACAGAATGGGCGTGATGATCCCAAAGGATAAGTAAATAATAACACTACTGATTTGTAGTCTGGGCAACTTTTTACGGTCGCCGTATAGCACTAAACAAACGCTAGTGTGAATGTCAATAAATACTGAAAAGGTGATCCCTTGGAAGCAACAAACACACAGTTGTGCATTTCTGTCTTGGAGAAGACATAGATTGACGACACAATGCGAAATTATCTATCCATATCGACAAATATTGTGATGTTTACAGCCTTTGTGGCGGGGTATGTGCGCTTTAGTTGATCAAAAATCGTTAAATATTACGAATGTTATAAAGCAAAAACATACCTAAATCGAGCGTTTTGTATTTTGTTGTGAATCCAGTCAAAACGTCACGTGTTTTCGCCACCCTGATGATGTCATAGCTTCATTCTACCAACACAGGCAGATAGAAATGCCTGTTATTGAACATCTCAGGAACATGATGTCGTAGCTTCATTATATCAAGGCAGGCAGATAGAACAACCACTTACTGAACATCTCAGGAACACGATTCCATAACTTCATTCTACCAACACACGCAGAGATAGAACAGTCTGTTATTGAACATCTTAGGAACATAATGTCATAGCTTCATTCTACCAACACCCGAATATCATTGATACCCTATATATATATTTCAAATAGCAATAGAGTTCCTCCTCTCACCAAGGACAATGTGTCTACAAAACTGAGTGTATGTATTATAGTCATGGAGTTATCACTTTGAATATGTACTGGTGATCTTGACCTTAGCCCTAGTAATCCATAAAAGGAACAGGTTTCCACCTCTGACCAAGGGCAATATACCTATGACGTTTCATGAGTGAGGCAGAAATGTGAGCCCATTTTTTATTACACTCAAACCTGTTTCAAATAGTCACTCATGCGAAGGCTCAAAATTGACCGGTAAAAGCCCGTGGCCACTAAATATATATAATTTCAATTATCCTCGCCATGGCCATGTTATTTATCCTTGAGCAAGATAATTAATCCGCATTGCTTAGTACTGGTTCTACCCAGGAAACCTGCACATAATCTTCGAAAGGGGATGTTGCAGTATCAATAGATAGACATTTAAGATAATAATATGTAACTTAAATTAAATTTAAGATAATAGCAGAGCTATTAAATATACGTCTGCTTAAGACATGTGTCTATCCATTTTACGTGACCGCTAAAACAATTTGATTGCACATGTAATTTTTAATATCAACATATTTTAATACTTATGAGTGTTAGTAGCAAACAATGGTTAACAAGAGCTATACTAATTGATTTGTAATACTATGATCAATTATGACATACTTAATACTGTACAAATGGTAATTTCAAACACATGTAACCCTAGCAATCAAATGATTAGTTGTTTTTTTGCAAAAATAATACGAGTAAGACAATTCATTAAGTGTGGAATTTTGACATATTTCGTCTTTAGTGATGCAATCTTGTTTGAGATCATCGAACATCTTTACTAAACTTGCTGGAATATCACTATCTTGGTTGTCTTCGTTCTGTTCTGGTTCCATGGACAAAGTTGCTGGAATCTCACTACCTTGGTCGTCTTCGTTTTGTTCCGTATCCAAGTGTTCGGGTCTCTGTTGTTTCACCGAAAGATCAATGTCAAGAGTTTCTTTCATTAACAAAGCATACAAAGCAGTGTCTACAAGAAAATGACCCCTGATCACACTCGAGACTGCTTTTCCAGTAAGCATGTGCGATACAGCATTCGGAGCATATACAGTTGCAAGCAGTTCTTGTAGTCCAGAACCTCCCATTATATGGCCAATTGCCCCAAGGAAACTCTTCTCAGTATGAAATCCACCTAGTCGTAAACTATGTTTTTCAGCCAAGCAGACTCTTGTTGGGAGTGAACTATGTAGCTCGCCTTCTTTTGAAACAAGGGCTGGTCAAATGTCAGCACTGTAGTGATATGATACCTTCTGGATAGCTCACACACAAAGTTCATGGTGGTGTAAATGCAGGTCAAATCACTTGGACTCATGTCGATCATAGGCAGGAATGAAATGCTTGATATTCCAGGGTAATGGGCTTGCGATGGTTTGTCAAATAGCTGCATAAATTCCGACCATGATGGTCTAGATGGTACCAATGGCCAGATGACTTTGAAGAACATGTCAAACTTTGTGTCTGTGGCTTCGTTTTCGTTCTGCAAATCCAGATTCTTGAACGTGATTGGTGCAATGTCAATGTCGTGATGTTTGAAGAATTTGTATTTTTCCGATTGTAGAAATCTCCTCAAGAGTAATGTCCTGTCTTGGAATGGGGACTTGAATTGTGGACCCAGGTGTTGCGCACGTTATCATTCCCATTCCGTGGAATGTATTATGGCCATCAAGAGTTCGAACATTGTGGTCTACGTTATCGCCGACAAATTGCAGGAATTTTCCAGGGAAGAACGCGGGAATTGATGTATTCAGAACTGTGGTGGCATTCGTCTCAAATATTTGAACCTCCCAGTAGGAAGAACAAAATCCCAGGTTATTTAGCGTATCAATGAGGAACCTAGAGCCAAAGTGGTGATGCAATTGTACTCCAATACCAATCTGCAGTGGAACGATAAGACCTCTTGGTCGACTAGCCTGTATCATGGCCTGGCCAATGGCTCCAATCTTGACACCGTTGTCCTTACTGGCGAATAATATACTCAGTAACAACTGCAAACTGTCTGGGACGTACTCCAAAAAGATGCTATTGATGCAAACGATGGGTAGAATGTTTTAGATGAATTGATAGAACCAATATTAGTCTTTGTAACTTTGGCAGCCTTTTCTTTTCTTTTCATTCTCTTCGGTACATTCCTGTTTGTTTCTGGAAAAACTGTGTATAATTGATGAAGCTGTTTCTTTCAATGTTATTATGTCAACTTTTCCTTCAAGCGAACTTATAGTAATTGAATTGCTAAAGTATTCCATTAATTTCCTTTTCATATGTTTAGCAGAATAAGCTTTTTCACCACACTTTTCTTCCATCACTTTAACTAGATCCTGTACTGATACCACCTCCTCTACGTGGTCTTCAATATACGCTATCACATGCTCAAAGCCTACTATAACTTCACTATCAAAACTACGTACAGGATAAACATCGTATCCACGTTTTCTATTATTAGAGATTTTCGCTTCTCTTGCACAAAACATACATTTATTGTTAAAATCAAAAGAATCGGTGGATATTAGTGAACGAGGAATGCTATTTTTTTCATCAGTGTTTGTTTGAATATCCATAGGATGTATGTATTCCCTGCGACACTCTGTGTGAATAACTTGTCCTGGTAGGGTTCTGATGTCTGAATTCCTGGCCACACTTGCTATGTTAATCCCGTCACTTCCTTTTTCCCTCAGTTCCACCACAGGCAAGGTTCCATTCAGCGACTGTTTACAGATAGCACACTCATCCATCTGAAATTAAACATGATGTTATATGTTGATGGATAGATGCATTTTGCTTATTTGATATTTTCCATTTAAATTAGAATAACAGACCACTGACAAATGTAAATGCATGACAAACAGTATAGGCACATTGTTGTTTCTGGAAATATTAGGGTAGGCATATCCACATATGATATATTTATAACTTCTTTGCATGTTAGCATGTTATAATGTTAATATAATAATGAACTTGAAATGGATATCATTTGAAACAACATGTTTTTGCTGTAGGCATACCTTTGAACGTTCCATTAGTCGCGATGCCAGTGCCAACCATGCATACAATCCGCAAGCCAAGTCGCCCGTTAGCTGAAACACATAACACAATATTAAGTTTTTTTCATTGTACCTCCATTCATAATGAAGTGCTTCATTTGTAATACCAGTAAGTATCAATTTGGTTTGTATAATTTTTCTCAGACTCACCTCATCAAAGTGTAACATGATCACAGTTTTAAGTTTTGTAGACTGTTGACCAGACTTTCGTTCTCAGCGACACTGAAAAAATAAAGATTACAATGTACATTCAAAATAAACATACGTATACGTATTTAAACTGTTCAAGTTTGGAATAATAAACAATAAAAATATTCTGCATAATGAGATTTCTTGTTTAAAATATTAATTAAAAAAGACAATGGTTTATAATTATCAATAAGAGACCAAAATGATGTTTTTAAATAAATATATATAATTCGCAAATTAAACAGAAATGGCCCGACGTCGCTTCCATAGTTGAAAAAAAAATCGAGCGGGACGCACCTTATATGTTGTGTTTTATTAAAAAGAATTGCTAATAAACGGCTTCAAATATATTAGTTTTGTAATACAATCGCATTTTATACAAAGTAAACTCTCAAGAAGGGTTCAAAAATGTTTTGTTACAGTAGATCGTGTGTAGATTCTCAATGGCATCTTGTTGCAAACAACATGTCTGACATTTAGTAATTCCGCTAATACCGGCTTTTCCAGTTATAGATGCAATAAATCCAACTTTTTATACATATTTATTACATTAATATTTCAAAACAAAACTCACCTTCGTTATAATCCTACATTTTTGATCGTTGTTTGTTACGGAAATGCGAATTCTCAAAATATCACGCGCCAAACGTCACTTTTTAGCGTGACGTCATTGGAAAATCACCGGTATAGTGGCGCATTTGGGCCATAACAATTTGTACAGAAAATGCAATTTTCAAGACCGTTTTACACAAATTTGCCTGGATGGAAATAATGCAACTTTGGTGTACCGTTTAATGATTATGTCTACTATCGCATAGTAGTGATACAAAAACTTTTGCAATTATGTCTACCCCAAAAATTAGACTGATCAGCCTACTAGGCGATATACTCGTAGCACAGTAGAGGAAGGGATATATTATTGATTTTCTCAAACTGGGAAATTTCTATAATTCATCACAGAATATATAATATAATGTTTTTATTAACAGTAAAATTGCAAAAAAATATATACTTACGATTGTTTCAGACCTTTACATACAATTGAAAGCGCAGAAAAACAAAAAAAAAAGGAAACAATCGGCGGTTTTCAAAACGAATCGGCAACGTTATCGTCGCCATTTTGTTTTTGTGTAAATTGTCCTATGTTCACGTCGCGAGACGTAGACATGTGCTCATGTCTACGGCGCATTGACCAATAAAATCCCGAGAATTTTCTTTCCAGTATCATACTGACGTCATTTCGAATTTTTCAAATTTTTCATATTCGGCAGGTGCCCCTCCTGATTTTTCAGGACTTCATCCGCGGTGCGGTAATTCGGTGTGCATATAATCCTAATACATTTAGGGATTCACGAACCTTTGGGGACCCTTTTAAAAATACACAGAAATATAAAACACACATTTGAGGAAAGTTTGATGCTTTTGTCCGGCGTGTCTAGATTGGGTCCTAAAACCTGTGGTTTGGTCCCTAGCTATATATATGCAAATCACCTGACCAGACTACTTTTCCCCCCATAATTCTAAGTGCCAAACACGAGAGATGATACTAGTATCGATCGAGGGCGAGAATGTTCCAGTATGACAAAACCCGTATTTACAAGTACATTCTGCACAGTAATATGTGCTGTCCTTAGTTACTCACCATGGTTCATTTAAGCATTTTAAGCCGGATTTCATTTAAGGGAATAAAGAAACACTTTTATTAGTGAGAGTTCTGAAAATCTAGGGAAAGAGTGAAAGAATTATAAAAATCGGATGATAAACAAAGAAGATATGATCATTTGAATGTTCTGTTGAAACAGGTATGGAAGCCTCCATTTTGAGAACTATGACATCATAGTTCTAAATGACCATAGCTGGAATATTTACAAATATGAACAATTTACTGATTTATAGGAAAACATCACAGCAACTGTATGAAATATATATATTTACTTAATGACAATAATGATTTATATTAATTAATATTAAAGGATTTCGCATTCATTTGTAATGATTTTCTCTGCTTTAAATGATGTTTATTAATATTCCATACACGGTAATTTGGAACTATGACGTCATAGTTCTCAAAATTGCGGCTCCCATTTTTGTTTAATGGTCATATTTTTTTGTTTATTAGCCGATTTTAATAAAAAAAAAATCACCTTCTTTCATGTTTTTCAGAACTCTTTAATAATAGAGCTTTCTTAACTGTGTCGCTACATCCCCTTTCAACATATATAGGGGATCTTACATGAGAACTCATTCATTATTTAATTTCATTTAACGAGTTGGCAAAATGATATAATGCGAGGCCCTTGCCCAGCATTATATCATTTTTCTAACGAGTTTAATACATTCAATAATGAATGAGAACACGAATGTTAGATTCTATTTATCACATAACTCACATATCTACTTTTATTGCATTTTGCCTGTCGCTTTAACACGTGAAACCGACAAAAAACGTGGGAATTGGATCATAGTCATTATCGCTTTTTTTGGACAGCGCATACTAGGCTTATTTGCATACTTATATAGCTAGTGTATATTGAAAATATAGAATGGTGTTATTCCACTTCCACACCGTGAGTTATGTGTTAAATGTTGCTTTCAAATTTCAGATATGACTAACACCATATTTTGATTGATGTGACATTGCTATCATTACATTAACCTTTTCAAAATGTCATTTTTTTCTAGAAAAAAGGCCCGATGTACCGATGTAAGAAAACATGTAAAACTAATACTTTCAAGCCTGTTAGGAAGTAAAATTATTTTATCAAATTTCTGAAAGTGATGAAAATGTTACAGTTTTGTAATGTGCTACTTACCTAATATGTTGTGTAAGTGTCAGTGCTACTAACCTAATATGCTGTGTAAGTGTCAGTGCTACTTACCTAATATGCTGTGTAAGTGTCAATGCTACTTACCTAATATGCTGTGTAAGTGTCAATGCTACTTACCTAATATGCTGTGTAAGTGTCAGTGCTACTTACCAAATATGCTGTGTAAGTGTCAATGTTACTTACCTAAAATGCTGTGTAAGTGTCAATGCTACTTACCTGATATGCTGTGTAAGTGTCAATGCTACTTACCTAATATGCTGTGTAAGTGTCAGTGCTACTCATTATTAAAGTTCATTAAAACGTATTGGGTATTTAAAATAGATTGTTTTACATAGTTTGAACGCCGGTTTTGTTCAAGTGTGTATGTATATACAAATATATACTGTTTCTAAATATTAACTAATATATATGGGTTGTCAGGTATATATGTATATGACACTCATATAAGACGTAAGTCCAGTATTAAGTCACATGCAATGTCGTAGGCTGAAAAATAGTTTCTATAAAGTTTGCATGTTGCCCGCAGAGGCCATACAGAAGCTTCGGTATGTTCAAAAGCTTGACATTGTGTAAGCCGGAAGGCAACGGCACAGAAAATAATGCACTGTTGCTATGTAAACAAGCCACTCTTGTTGATGTATAATTTGCGTTGAAAGCTTGTTTTTACAACGCACATAAAGGTTTTATCACTTCTTTCATGTAAATAAACTATTGATTGAGCAATCGGCTGAATGACATTGCGAAATTTGGATGAAAACGTTAATTTTGAATGCAAATTTGTTTTGGCGGGAATCTTAGGCGCGATGACGTAACCAATATGGAAACCTTCGAATTAAATGTTGTTGAACGGCTCATCAACACAGTATAGATTATTTAGAGCCGCCCCAGAGAGAGGGGAGGGATACATAGGAACCCGGGAACCGTGCCCTGCTCTTATTATCGAATAGATTCCTATGGTTCTTTAACGTGCTCGGAGGATAGACCGGACCGCCCGGTTTACGTCCCCATCCGACGGACGAGGCTAAGGGAAAGTGTCTTGCCCAAGAACACACCGACGAAACTCAGTGGCATCACGGAGGATTGAACCCGGGGCCTCCGGTTACAAATCCGCCGCGCTACCGACTGCTCCATGCCAGCCCTCCGTTTTCATTCGAGTAATTCCTCGAAGCAGTGTACGAGATGTTGCGAATTACATAGAGACAAATTGTGCGAAACGAATCATATGATGGGACTATTTTTTGTGGTTGCTTCTGGACAATAGAGTGTGGTGTTATTTACAGACAAAACGTTTGTTAAAGTGTACAAATGCTTAATAAAGTATGACAAACAGTTGAAATGGACTATTTCACTATATATTTAATAGTGTCAAATTTCACCGGTCTACATCCGTAACTGAGAAAAAAATGTGCCAAATAAACTAAACCCGAATGCATGGAAGTCCTGGTATGATTGTTAGAATATATGGCTTCTTTAAAACGTGCACCTGGAAACTCATTTTAAATTTCATTAAACTATTAACATATAAATATGTGCACACATATACATGTAAAAATGAAACCATATTCCGGTGTGAGAAGTGCGAAACGTAGTTCAACTTGGCTGATTTAAGCTAAAATTGCCACGTTTTATTTTTCCTCTTAGCTGAGCTATATAATCGGGGCTTAACTAGTTCATTAGTAAACTAACGGATGTACCTCTTTAAAGGCGTTTCTTTATTTGCAATTTTATGTTCACCAACTAATGACGAATGCGTGTATGTAAGCGACCGAACTTAACGTAGAACATATACTGAAAGGAAAAAGAAACGCGACACGGAATTTCCACTATATATTGTATATACTGCACACATAATTCCATATATATTCTAATGAAATCCCAAGATGTTTTGTAAAAAAAAAAGTTGCAGTTAGTTAGAGAAAGGACACAACTGTGATGCTGTAGACGTTTTAATCACAGTACACGTTGTAACAAGAAATTCATAAATGTTGAAGTTCGTCTTTGAAAAATTGAGCCAGTTCAGTTCTGTATTTAACGTAAATAAAATTACAGAGTAAAGAGTTTTCAAAATGTTACATCCTAAGTTTGCGCCAAACGAGTACTCTGTCAATAATAAAACTTTGCAGGCATACTTTTTTGCTGAATGACGTGTTGTTTTAGTATTTTTTCCGAAAGGAAAGATCTTACGTAGCCATGTACCATTCGATTAACAGCAGCATATTGTACATACAACATATATAGCGGAAATTCCCGTGTCGCGTTTCTTTTTCCTTTCAGTATAATTTGCATTTATAAACGCAATATATACGTACATGTATGCTGATTCATCAGCATTTAAACAAAGGTTTTAAGCGATAAAAACTACGACACATTTCATTTATTTTAGTTTCAATGGTGTTTTTGTTGGCAGTAAGATAGCGTAGGCGACGCAGAAGACATATGGGATCCATATGAAAGGATTTCAAACTAAAACATGCGTATTTTAAAGTACATTTTCTGTTTTCTGTAGAATACAAACAATTACACACACTCAAAAGACACTATAGAGAAGATTGAACTTCTGGTAACAAATATAGCGAGTTAACTATATGGCACACTATCATGTCCTCACAGGGAGGTATCAACTTTTTGTGACGAATAAAGTAAGTAATAGATTCAATCTCTACCAGGGCTGTCGTTCATGCACGTTCACCTTTGTTACTTTCTCAGGTCTTCGATCACATGATAACTTATCACACGACCAAAGTTAAATATCAAAATGACGAACAGAACGTGAACATCACTATCTGAACACATGAGTGGTAGAAACACCACTGATTTTGGACAATTTAGGTAATCAAATTAATTTTAAGTAGACGTTTTAGAGCTATACGTATGTGGGAGCTTTTTTAAAGAGCTTGTATACACAAACTGTAACCTATGTGAGAAGCAATGGTGGTGTCTGATCTGGAAGTAGATCAAGGCGGAATGATTTGTGTGCCGACGTATAAACGTTATTATACCGCAGTAAAATTCAGAGCAAAATTAAATAAAATAAAAAATCACTAAATTATCGTAGCATATATTGTTTAAGGTAAACCTTCACATAACGTTGAAACAGAAAACAAAAAAAGACAGCCACTAAGTGATTTTTCCTACCGTTTTACAAGATTCTTGTCCTTTGCTGAGACGTTGACGGTGGTATAATGAGGATACAAGGAACGACATCTTTGGGTAGATGGTTAACAATTTAGAGCATATTTTTCTGACCTCATAGGGACCTCATAGGGATGAATAAACTTCCGGAAACATATGTGTAGCAATTTTGATTTTTCTTTTTAAACTCGTTAGTGTTCCTATAATGTTTAAGCTTGGGTAAAACCTCACCTGTATTTAATATTGACAACAAGGTCACATCTAGTCACGTCCAACGACAAATTAATGTGGACGCCATGTCGTGAACGAGCTCTTCCAGCACTCTAATTGTACGTGATGGATTTTACTTTTGTACAAATTACAACTATGTCACACAATCACACAGCGGTGCAAAATACTCGATAGAATATATATTCTATTTATTATGACAGGTAGTTTTTATAAGTACTTAAGCTGATATATATCTCTATCTATACAGTACATCCAACACAATTATGCACCATAAAATAACGGGGATGACGATACATCTGTAGTGGTGATGTGGTATGCAATTGAATTACGGGGAAAACTCACGTGTCCGGATGAGCGACCCCTATACCCATCACATGAATCAAACCTATACTGCAGGGCATACTGCAGGGCATACTGTAGGGCACACTGCAGGGCATACTGCAGGGCATACTGTAGGGCATACTGCAGGGCATACTGTATGGCATACTGCAGGGCATACTGCAGGGCATACTGTAGAGCATACTGCAGGGCATACTGTAGCGTTTTCAGGAAAGAAGTATGAGTAGAATCACACATGAATTAAATGTTAATACTGTATGCAGTTTTTAGCTTTAACAACTGGCATTGCTATACATTTTGAACATAAACTTTGTTTAACGTAGTAAACAAACAATTGCGAACCCAGTCTCGTTTAGAGAACATGTTTGTGTGGGGTGGGTTGCTCTTGGTTTTGGGAGTGGTATGGAAATGAGTTTGAGGGGTGAGGCTGTGTGCATTTAGTGGGAGAGTTGTCAAAATTAATGTTTATGAAAATGGCGTTATTTTTCATGTTTGTAGCGAAAAAGATGAACAATCAGAAACAATCAGAAACACAAACCATCGATCTGGTTGAACTTTTTTTTTATCAATTATTTGAGTTATTTAATGCATTTTAAAAATGGCTGGTATACAAATACTGATTCTACTGAAGAAAAAATTGGTGGTCTGCTTCTACCACAAAAAATCGATATTATGGACTAACATGTGATAAAAATGACGTAAAACACCATTCAAACAAACAAACAAACAAACAAACAATCTGTTACTAACCAATTTACCTGTTCTCACGTCTGGAAGTTTAAATCTAAGCCGGTCGCGCAAGACAACTTAATATGAGAATTCATTGCATACGGCTTTTTTTTGTGACAATCATATACTTTGAGCCCATGGGATTCAAACAATATGTATGTATCCTATATATATGTGTATCCTTTTGATGATATGTTTTTTACATTTACACATTTCTTATTTCACTGTCTTACATTACATGTCAAGTTGTCAGCTTAACGAAATACAGTGAACGTACATGTAAATACAAATACAACTGCTTGATATGTGATTAAGTATAAACTTAATTTTCTGAATTACATGACAAATATCCAACCAATGCGCAAACATAGTGGTTAACGACTTTGCGTTATAAACCTTCGCCTATCACCGCTGCGGATTCGAATCCCACTGGGGGGCTCAACTTGTAAGTGAGGAAGTGTCGATTCTTACGGATGGCGGGAGGTGTGCAGTACTGGTTCTACCCAGTAAAAGTGGGTGATCTGCCTCCACCACAAAAAATCGACCGTCATATATAACCTTACATGTTTAGAAAATGACTTAAAACAACATACAAACAAACAAACAAACATCATGTTACAATTAGAGACTATAATTTGATAAAAAAACGCATTGAATAAAGTATATACTCCTTAATGATGAAATAATAACTGTATACGATCATAGGACAGTACACACTAGGATATAGAGATTAGTAAACAGTCTCTTCGAACTCGTTTTTTAACCGAATTACGTGTTCTCGTGCCATAATGTTTGTATCACACCGAGACGGTTGATTATTCTATTTATTATATACCTATCAGGGATTTTTTAGGGATATTTATTTGAAAATACTCACCCCACCACAACCCCACTCGCGCTCCCCACGCAAGGTGCCCTCGAGTATGAATAAGTAGTATAGAGAGTAGGGGTATCAGGCCAGTTTCCCAGAGTGGGCTTCAAACCCAAGCAACTATAAAATGTGTCGGCCATGGCTGTTAACTCAAGTACACCATCATTTACAAAAAATCTAAATGATAGCACACTTGGGCCAAAAGCCCTGAAACACATTATTAATTACTTGAGCAAACCCACTCTAGGAAACTATCGCTGGTACCCCTACTCTCTATACTACTTATCAATCCAGTTTATCATTTTAATAACATAATATGTTTGCTCATACGATTCAACTAAAACCTTTTCAGTTCATTTTTTAAGCAAAGCCAGACGGAACCGGACAGTAGTCTTCATCATCGCTAAACATATCGTTTTTTACCATGGAATATTTTATTTTCCAGCACTTTGCTATTTTGTATTTTAGTTCAAGAAGCCCTTCCCTGTTTTTATTCAGCTCACGTTCATAATTATCCGTTTCAAACAGCAATCGTCTTTGCTTGTTAACTTTGCTTTTTTTGGTGTCCATAAAATCATCACGAACTACTTCATATTCTACTTGGAGTTGTTTGCTTGTCATTATTTTTTTATATTTATCTTTTAAATTGTTAAGTTTTTTGCAAACCGTTTCTAATCTTTCTTGTTCCATTATATATAATATTACTATATATAATTATTTTTAAACCCTTATTTAATATTTTCAATATCCTTAAATGGAACCCAACTATTGAACTCCTCAGTGTAACCCTTCCATTTAATCAATGCTTGTTTCTTTTGTAATCACGTCGTATTACTTTTTCAATCCTGAATATTTCTTGCTTTGCCTTTATCATTTCTAATTCATAAAAGCTTCCATGAATGTTTTGGTTGTTTAAATCTTT
This sequence comes from Cyrtodaria siliqua, assembly GCA_037043455.1. Classification (NCBI taxonomy): domain Eukaryota; kingdom Metazoa; phylum Mollusca; class Bivalvia; order Adapedonta; family Hiatellidae; genus Cyrtodaria; species Cyrtodaria siliqua. The sequence goes on along the minus strand of JAWPHD010004510.1, from coordinate 12,612 downwards.
TATTTTGCATGTCTCAGGATTTGTATATTGAATTTCATCAACAACAAATATTTCTTCAATCCAATTTGGAGTATAACCTTTCTCAAACGTTCTTGTATATTGGCTGATTCTAACATTATCCCCTATTTTAAACTTGGCTTAATTTGATTACTTTTCCCTTTTTCATACAAGTTGAAATACACCATTCCTTTATTATTTTTATCACTTGCTTCAGTCGGTGTCATTTTAATACTCCGATGTTTTGTGCTATTATACTTGTCAACCATTTCTTGTAACACGTCTAAATACGTGTTTGTATTGTTTGCTTTGAAATATTTCCAAATCCTCTCTTTTAATGTTCTGTTAAATCGTTCAATTACTACAGCTTTTCCAAAATTAAACGTGCGATACATTTCGATATTATTATGAACAAGGAACTGCTTGCATATTTTATTGTAATATTCTACTCCCTGGTCAAACCACTTATGATTTTTTGGAACGCTTTGGTAATTTCTAAACCAGGTTTATTTGGGACCGGCACAACCCAAGCAAATTTACTAAACAAATCAATAACAGTTAGCAAGTATTTAATACCTTTATTATACTGTGAAAACGATTGCATATCAACCAATTTTATCAGTTTTATTAACAATCACACGGCGTTGAGTAAACTTTCTTCGTATAGGCTTATGAAGTTCATCTGATAACTTGTCAGTCCATTTCAACGACTTTTCTCGTTTTTTGATGCTCCAAGACCAAGATTATATTTTTTACTAATAACTGGTTTCACTATAAAATTCTCAGCAATATTTTCTCCAATAGTTTTTGACTTTCTATATTTCAAACCAGCGAGCATGTTTTTATCACAGATTGATTTATTACCAGGATTTTCATCATAACAATGATCTTGATCTTAACAAACAGCATCTAATTCATTTACAGGTTTTCCGCTATCAAGTGGGTTACCAGGACCGCAATATTTATAAAAAGGAATTGTTAACCCATTTAGGTAATAAAGGTAATAACACTTTATGAATATCAATTTTTCCACCTTGTGTACTTTTAACAAACTGTGTTTTGGTAATACCACAAGACGCACATGTTGCTTTTTACATTCTTTTGCCATTTTTGCTAAAACATACTGAGGATTAACATTTCCAGTAATCACCTTTTCTTTAAAACAGTAACTCATATATAAATAAGATTAGACTAAACTTCCTTTGCAAAATATGAGTCTATGATGTTTTCATTTTCTACTGGTTTGTAAGGTTTTAATAATTTGTAAAGAATATCAAACGTACTATTTCCTTCTTGAAACTTTTTAATGAAGAATAGACAGAAATATTCACAGTGGACACTTGTTTTATCTTGATACTGAATAGTGTTGTATTTTATATTAGGCATGTGCGCTAAAACTTCTTTTGATGGGCTTAGACCAAAAGGGTCGAGTTAATAATTATCATAGTAACAAGTCCAGTATGATCATCAAGATTAATAATACCAGATTTTTGTTCGTTTTGTTTTATCGGTAATTTGTTCTTGCTATACACCCCACTAAATTTCTGTATACCTAGCTACTTAACCCATTTTATTATATCTATGTTAGAGATAGGTTCATTTTTAATTTTTCTTTTTTTACAAATGGGATACTTCTATCTGTCTATATGGTCTAATTTGTGAGTCTACTTTTAAACCTTTGCCCGATAAACCATTTCAACGATCAACTCTTAGTTCTTTCCCTTTTCTGCCTACTTGTAAACCTTTTCCAGTTAAGCCACTAATAAGAGATCCAGTCAATGGAATTCCTAGTGATGCAAGCAGTCCGAGAAATCCCCCGTCTTGTTGTTGACGTGTCAGTTTAATAGGGCAACAACCTTTGGATTTTATTATCTTGTTTATTTGTGGTAGTGTTAATGCATTATTTGGTTCAAGTAGTAGTGCTTTTGTATGGTCACTAGGAATAGTTACCATCCCATTTCCAAATAGTTTGCCTACTCCAGTACTTGCCAGGCCACTAAGTGCTCCTGTTGCTAGAGGTCCTAATATCTTTGGAGCAAATTTAGCAACTGTTGGTAATATTGTGTTAGTCAACAAACCAGCTAATGCTCCCCAAAATCCTCCATTTTTAGACTGAGACCTCATTTGCGATTTTGATATATTCATGTCTAATCCGCGTCCCCTGTTTATAGCTTTACCAATGTTTTTAATTTGAGTTGTTGTTAACAAAAAGTAAAATCTCCAGTTAGTTGGTTATTTTTTAACCTAAGTGTTAATTCACTTTTGTTTTCATAAGCCTTCGCTAAACTCTGTTTCTGACCATCTGTTAAATTTACTGAATACTTTTGCTGAGTCATATATATTTTAAGTTAGATTAAACAATAAGTAGTTCATTTCCGGCAATAGTAGTAGCAACATCTTCCTCGTATAAGACCAAAGCATACAATTATATACGAAGCAGCAGGAGGCATATTTAATTTATATCTCAAAGTTAGTTGTTTTGGATCAACACTGACTTCTTTTTCACCTTTGCACTTTAAATCAAAATATATTAAACCAAAATGATATTTAAAATTACTCGTATTGAGTAAAGTTTCAGTGGTTTTATTATTTTGCCTGTAAGAATAATTAATAACATCCCTAAATATTCTGGTGATATTATCATAACTGTATTCAGTCTCTGGATAATAAATTCCGTTACCAACTTCCAATTTAGCTGAATGTAAATAGCAATTAGTATTATTAGCATTTAGTTTAAAAGTATCTAATAAACGAATATTCATCAACACCTGTTGTTAATTTGTTCATCATATCTGAAATTTTATCAATATTATAATCACTTATGATCTTTGCTACTCTTCTTACAATAAATTGCTTTGTTGCTGCATCATCTGATTTAATCTGGATTACCGACATTGGTAATGTTATTATTATCCATGTTAAGATCACTTTCCTGGTTTTTACCCGTGTGAAGATAATTAACCAAATGTTTTTGTTTTACATAATCAGACAGCACAATACCAAAATTTGTAATATTAACACTGCCAGTAGTAACTTCCTCGCCAAGATCGTTAACAAGTCCCATTATATATAATATGATTAGAATAAATTTCACCGTTGAAGTTACGCTTTACTAACTTTCTAGGGTGATCAAGATACAGAATGTCGTACAGCTTGTCAGTCGCCTTTTTATACTGATCTTTACTGACACCTTGTTCGTTGGAAAGCATACCCAGCTCACGATTAACTGGAAATGCAAAGAAGATGTAATGAGAGCAATTCAACCGAATGTCTTTGGGAGTTTTGTAATAAGATTGAGATAATAAATCATACAACAATGTTTGTGTCTTCCCTGGATGAAATAATTAATAATATCGTTTTGATTGCGCTCGCAAACATAATCATCAAAAATGACTATCTTCTGATTATCTGAATCTAAAGTATCCACAGGGATAACTTCATCATTCGAACATTCTAATGAACAGCTACGAAATCAATAAAAAGAGTTTGTCAGCTTATGATGATAAAAGATACATACTAGATAATGGGCAAGATAAATTGGCGTATAAGTAAATTCCATGATATGTACATGTACAGCGATGACGAAGACTACTGTCAGGTTCCGTCTGACTTTGCTTAATGAACTGAAAATGTTTTAGTTGAATCGTATGAGCAAACATATTATGTTATTAAAATGATAAACTGGATTGATAAGTAGTATAGAGAGTAGGGGTACCAGCGATAATTTCCTAGAGTGGGTTTGCTCAAGTAATTAATAATGTGTTTCAGGGCTTTTGACCCAAGTGTGCTATCATTTAGATATTTTGTAAATGATGGTGTACTTGAGTTAACAGCCATGGCCGACACATTTTACAGTTGCTTGGGTTTGAAGCCCACTCTGGGAAACTGGCCTGGTACCCCTATTCTCTATACTACATTAATACATTTGGCAGATTTTGAAATGAACGTTAACAATTGCTGGTACATTTGTGTTCCAGTTAGAAGCTTTCCATTTATCACGTTAGTTAAATCTAATATTATATATAAATTAATATAAATATGTACATGAACATAATGGCAATTCAATGTGATGTTTCAGTCACCTTCTCTGCATGTTTTGCGGTGAAAGCAAAATAAAAACAACATTAACTGCTAAAGTATTAATTGTTACCCTATACATATGAATACTTTTCTGTTAATTATGTTAATTGTTGGTATAATGTTGTATATATATTTCACTATCGCTGTCAAGTTTATATTTATTTGTTGTATCCTCAGGGGTCTTATGACCCATTGGAATTATCTGAATAAACACATATATACGTAATAAATCAATAGCAAACTACAGTACCATTAAATACAAAATGGTAAAAAAAGTAGTTTCGTCGGCAAAGTGACGAGTGACAATATAGAAAAATGGTGTGACGATATCACCTTTGTCTGATAATAAAAATGTGTCACTGAGAAATTCTTATAAATCACTGATAGGTTTATAATAAAATTTTCTTTTATCAATCACCGGACCAATGACGCTATATTAAAATTATATCGTCACGTGTGACGATATCACTTTTGTCTGATACTAAAAATATGTCACTCAGAAATCCGATAGGTATATAATAAAATTGTTTTTATCATTCCCCGGACCACTCCTTCCACATTTAACACAGATGGCGAATAATGAAAGCAACAAAGACATCTTACACATTACCTGACAAATTATTTCTGTAATTTAACATGTCTGGGAAAATCAAATCATTCACATAATGGTACACTTTGCAAGATTGCATATTTAGAAGTATTTATATTGTCTGTAACCTTCAGATTCTTCTAATTTATATATTTTCGATAATGTCAAAATGACACTTTAAACAAAAAAGCACAGCAATTTAATGTTTTCAAAATGATTATCTTTTTTAACAGAATATGTTTATATTATAATTAATGAATGCCTTGCAATGAATTATTTCTTTGTTTTTGTTGCATATATTTAAGTTGTCATTTGATTTTATGTGATATTCTTAAATAACACGGACATTGCTGTACCTTTATTTTTCTCATCAAATACGCAACAAATATGTATCTTTCAGAACATATTAAACAAATCAATGTTGTTTTAAAGTAGCTAACCCACCAACTAATAACCTGTCAATAAACCTATACTTTAAATCGGCAAATATACATAAATATTTGACCTCAAAACCTGGACAGAGTTTTGATTAACGGTTGTGTAGTGTGTTGTTGCCGTTATTTGGCGGGCTATTTACTTTAAAGATGAATGGCCACGCTTTTTTTAGTATTATCAATTAAAACATGTAAGTCTTAAACATCATATGAATATTTCTTGATAGTCTCGGAGAGAAATATATATTGAAAACCGATACGAAGTTGTATGTCAAAATAAGTATTATTTGCATGACGTAGTGACTACTTTTATCACTGCGTGACTGCACGGGGAAATGAGGTAAATCTGAATTGTATAGCTGCACAACTATTGCCAGATAAATGATAAATATATTTACCTGTGAATTAATTTACCTGTTCAAAGTTTTCTACGTCATCAAATAAAAACTTTTAAAACTTTTTCTCGCTTTTCACAGATATTGCAATATGTGAATTGTAAATATCAATTGTTGTGTATTGATTTCAATTTAAATAAACATAAACATGTTCATGAAACAAAACATGGCCGGAGAACTTTGAGTGAGATGCCCCAAGCACGCTCTTTATTTGCTCTTATAGCACTAGAGGGAGTGATATGCGTTCTGTCAATCTGATGTGAAATAGCCTAGTATCATTTGCACAGTCCTGGGCCCCGTTTTATGAAACAACTTACGACCATTTTGATCGTAAATCAATTTCTTAAATGCTTCGCTATAAATTACACTTTTCAAATAAACGTGATTTCATTCCATTTTCTTATACATGTGATCTTTCTGCACTACGTGCACACATAAGTGTCTACATTGAATGCTTAGGTGATAGAAGGGAACGATTTTAAAATTTGAGACTTATCGTAAGATTTTTAATAAAACAGGGCCGTGGTATCTCAGAAGAAACCCTTACTTTGTGTAAATATTCATTGATGTTGAACGACTATTTGGCGTTTTTGTTAAAGAAATAAATAGAATCCGATTTATTCTCCCGGGAAGGACCAATATTCGTCTACACACCTTACAACAATTCAATGTTATGCATGTTATGTATATAATGTACTAGTTATAACACTATTAGGTTGTATCATTATGTACGTTTTTACTTCTCACATACACAAATCACTCATACTGCACACTCCAACAGATATATTTTATGCATTTAACAATATAAATTAATTTAATGATAATATTTTATTGCATTTGCTTTACAAAATATGAAGCCCGTGATTGTCTGCTTGCAAATGTATAGTCCGGTGGTAGTCTTCTTAAATGTGTAGGTAAGGTAACTCCAGTGAATTCGAAGCTGATGTTAATGTCCGATAACTCTTGCAGAGTGCAGAAAAGTTATTTCTCTTGCCAAGTCAGATAAAGCCGTTGGAATAGATTGTTTACCAAATGAAGTATTTAAAAACGACTTGTCTGTTAATTAATCGTTTATGTTAATTGTTTAATGATTGTTTGTCAAGTCACTGTGTTCCCCTTATTTGGTCAAGGTCCGTTATTAAACCAAAATAAAACCTTAATTTCGTTTTAAAAAGTTTTAATTTTGTAAAATTAAAACATTTAATAGGTAATTTTAAACCGGTTATCGCATTTTTTCAGTTAACATGTTTTAAAACGTGTTTTATTGTCGAACTATCCGTTATAAATCCTGCTAATTTAAGCTTTCCCATCGCTTAATGGAAATAAGGCAGGACCACGCAATGTGTGTTTGTTATTGCACAAACCTGCTAAAATCAACATGGCAATAATTATATAACGCATCGTAACTCGAGCTCATTGTCAGACTTATCCGAGATCTTGAAACAAACATTCCGAAACCCTGTAAAGGGAGGTTGTAGTCTCGACCAGCTAAACCGTATCATGCATATGTCTTACTTGCAGATATCGGTCTGGTCAGATTAGGCCAATTAAAGAGCCCACTAGCGATTAGCACAATTTTTTTGTGCACGCGTATAAAGTGACGTTTGCGTGACGTCATGTTGTAAATAAACGTAACCCGTCAATTGTTAATGCATCAGTTAAACTTGCTGCTTCTCATAAGTTAAAAATAAGACTTTTTTTGTAAATTAACTTAAACATATGTTTTTTGAAAGTCTCGTTGACTCTCTAAAAATCTCGCCAAAATCGCCAAAAACGTTAGGGCGATTTTAAACGTCCTATTTTCCACAGGCCCTGGTTCTGGATCCGTGTAGCATAGCGTAACGAAGAAATTAGAAGCGGGCCGGGTGACCGAGGCTGGGAGATTTGTGCATGAACCTTCGTCATTCGGGTTTTTTCTTTTGCTGCCTTCTGCTGTGGTTGTTCAGTTCAATTCTGATTACATCCTGAAGTGTTTCTAATTATATATATTTTTTTTATGTATAGTTTTGAAATAAATAAGTGTATCGTTTCCTAATTTCTCTGGATGTGGACGTTATTGTTAGAGATATCCTTTTCATGTGATGAACATTAATTTACAATGTTTCGTCAAATTTAAGCGCCGAAGAAAGGATAATAGGTTGTGTACGTTTAAAATCGATTAAAGTTAACCATTAGGCCTAAGTTGCTACTGACCGCGTTTCAAATCGGTAACACTGTCCACAGCACTCGTTGTGTTGTGTATTGACCTTTCAAAGTACATTTAATTTGCTCTTTGTGATGCAGTGCGGACCTACGATGCCATTGCGTTTGGGTGCTGTGCTGTTTATAGGACCATTTCTCTCATTTTTCAATTCTTTGATGAAAATCGCACAATATATTGTTTTTTTCATAATCTGATGTAAACAACAATGTCAAGTTTGCTCATTGTGGATCTCGTCCGAGATCTTATTATCTCAAATTTAAACCGTTCGCCTATCATGTAAACAAACAGAAGTTTCATTTTTTATTTTACATATGCAAGGGCAATAACTCCTCAACACGCATTTGTCAATTTGGCTCATTTTCGATCTCGTTCGAGTTCTTTTTTTAAACAAACCTGGTGCAAATTATAAGCTATTCATTAAAGTGATCGCAAACAAGTCGAAATGCTTTCTTTGTCATGATCAGAGTCATTTGCAACATGTACGCCGATTATTCTCATTGTGGAATTAGTTCGAGAATTTATTTAAACACACCTTCAAATCAAATTTGGTGAACATCGAAAACCTTTTACTTATCTCTTAAGGATTAGCTTTCTGACTATGGACTGACGACGACGGACAACGCGCCATCGCGCCATCTCATAAGCTTGACTGACCTGTGACCAGAAGAGGAAAAAAGATATCGGTACTTTTCGGGTACTGTTTTATCCTCCCTTTGGCTTCTTTTCGGTTGCCTTTGTATCCTCGCTCGTATTACCGAAGAAACAACGCACGTGCTTTTGTTTTGCGCACTCCATTTTGTGCAAATGTGGTAATTTATGTTTCAAGGATTTTACTTAAATTTACGCATTAGTTTTATAATTATATCCTACGGCGGCTTTGTTATTGTCAATTTGATGGTAAACCGAGATCAGATTCCACAGCATAACAATATCGTGCAAGCAACATTTTGCTATTTCTAGATTAATACGATGCCCATTGTGTTAATACGTTTCTATATACAGATCAACACATGCGTTAATGGTACCAGGAGTTGTTTACTTGCCGAGTTATAATTACGAGGAAGGGCAATTGCTATGAAACTTTATTTTTTTGTGATGTCTCATGGCATTTTCCTGACATTGATGAAGTTATCGATATCACTAATTAACTCTCTTTTTATAGTTTCTCATTCTATTATTTTCATTTATTGTCCTACCATTAATTCGTTTTCCAGAAAGTTTGTGTTTTTGTCTGTTATTTCCTCCTACTAGTATTTGTTTGTGGATGAAAGTTATCAGCTTTGAAATGTGCAATTTAAGCCGTCATTTTTATTTATTACTAATTATCTTTCTTAAGAGAATACTTCTTTAAGCAATTTGTAATCGTTCTAATATGTTTTGTAAAATGTATGAATGAGGTGTTATAATTTATTTAAAACAAATGTGTTTAAACTAAGAATTTACCTGCGTCTTAATCCACTGTGAGAACTCTCTATAGGCTTTTTTATGTATAAAAAGCATTCACAAGAGTGGGTGTTATTTGCATGACGTAGAATTTGAATTGTATAGCCGCACAACTATTGCCAGATAATTGATAAATACATTTACCTGTGGATTAATTTACCTGTTCAAAGTTTTCTACGTCATCAAATAAAATCTTGTTCTCGCTTTTCACAGATATTGCAATGTGTGAATTGTAACTATCTCTTGTTGTGTATTGATTTCGATTTAAATAAAGATAGATATTTTATTCAAACATAAGGCATTACGCCCAACAGTTCACATGCAAATAGTACATACATATAAACATGTATATGAAATACACACAATATTTTCCAGTTAATGACAATTTGTATAATTTCATAGGTGAGTTTCAAGATCATCTGTATATGTTACTAGTTAAAAAGTATTTGACAACTATTAAGTATATAAGTGTTTAATATATATTTTTAAATTAATATTCCTAAGTACTGATCAGAACACAGTTATATCTGTGGACAAAAATGGAGAAAAGTGATATTTATTTATAAAACATGTCGTCTCTTCTTTTAAAACTTTTACAAATGAAAACGGACAGTTTTTTTAATAAACTCTTGTTTTCTGTTGTCATAAGTTCAATAAATTTTGGTATGTTTGGCCGTTTCCAAAAATATTTGTTAACATATTCTTTTCTTATATCTTGATATAGTGAACACTCCAATACAAAGTGAAATTCGTCTTCTAGTATATTACATAGCTGGCATTTTCTTTCGGATCTTGGTGTTTTATTTGGTCTATGCCATCGACCAGTTTCTATTTCTAACCTGTGACTAGAGACTCTTAGTTTTGTAAAAAAAGCTCTAAATTTCTTTATATTTAGTACATCTAGATAATACTTAAACCTGAAATCTGATATTATTCTGTATGTACTAGCTCTAGTGGAATCCGATAATTCAGCATTCCAATTTTGTATAAACATATCTTTAATTCGTTGTTTAAATATATTAATGAAATACGTTATGTTTTCTACTCCTTGAGAATACCAAACTTCATTAAATCCTGTTCGTTCCAATAACCCTTTAACTTGAGATGCCCAGTTTAATTTATTTGGGTTTACGATCAGATCATCTAACATAACATTATACATATTTTTTATATATTTGCGATCACTCGTACGTGTAATTTTTAACCAGAACCGGATAATATAGGCCATACGTTGAATTTTTAAAGGACTCTCCCCGAGTTCTCCATATATGAAATTGTTTTGAGTTTGTGTTTTAACACATAAAAGTTGTTTACAAAATTGAAGGTGTACTTTCTCTAACTTTTCCGCATTTGAGAATCCCCATATCTCTGCGCCATAATTTAATATTGGCAAAATGAGTTTGTCAAAAATGTCTAAAGTGTGACTGACCGATAAGTCAGTAAATTGATTTATATACGACTTCATTTTGAAGATTGCCTTTAATGCCTGGCCACTTAATGATTCGAACGTTTGATCAAAAGAACCGCCTGTGGTAAAGACAATTCCCAAATAGGTAAACTTATTTACAATTTCAATTACAGTATTATTATATGTGAACAATAGGTTCCTTTTTATCTGACCGCCTTTTTTAAAAAGCATGACTTTCGTTTTATTTTCATTTACGACCAATTTCCATTTCTGGCAATAACTGTACAGTATATCTAACCCATCTTGTAGCCCCTTCTCAGTATCCGAAAATATCACTATGTCATCAGCGTATAATAGTAACAGCAACTTTAACATTCCAGTATCGATACCTTTAAAACCATTTAGTGTAAAATATTCTTCTAAATCATTTACATACATAGAAAATATAAAAGGTGACAAACAATCGCCCTGCGGCGCTCCAAGAAAACAGCTAAAACTGTCACTAAGCTGGTTTTGATACTTTACTCTTGATTTTATGTTCGTATACAATGATTTAATAATATTAAGGATTTTACCTCTCACTCCATATTGCATAAGTTTATAGAATATGTTTTGTCTAACCAACAAATCAAAAGCTTTAGTGAAATCTATGAAAGTTACATATAACTTTTTTTTTTCATTCAATATATGATTTATCAAACCATGGAGAACGAATAGGTTATCAATAGTTCCCATATGTTTTCGAAAACCAGCCTGTGCTTCAATATAAATATAATAATCCTCAGCCCATGTAGTTAACCTGTTGTTTAAAATTCTTGTGAATAATTTACCGAATGTACTCAGTAATGTTATCCCTCTATAGTTTTCTGGTTGGTTTATATCTCCTTTTTTAAAAAGTGGTACAATATATCCTTCCGTCCAGTGAGAAGGGAAATAACCCATATCAAAAATCTTATTAAAAACGTTCGCTAAGTATGAATCTAAATACATGCAACCATATTTGAACATTTCATTTATGACATAATCCGATCCGCCTGAGCGGTTGTTGTTTAACTCTTTACAAGCTTTATGAATTTCTGCTTGACTGATTTCAATATTAAGTTCGTCAAACATTATTTGTAGTTCATTGTTTAACATTCTATTATTAAAATATAAAATATCATCATCTGGTTGGAAAAATACAGATTCTGGATCGTTTATTGATTTGAAATAATTTGCAAATTGAGAGGTCGTTATATTTGATTTTGGCACTAAACATAAACATGTTCATGAAACAACACATGGCCGGAGAACTTTAACACCGGTTTAAGTATTATCCTACTTTAAAAGCCAAAGTTTTGAGCTCGATGGTCCCAAAAGGATCAGTTAGTAATAAAACGAGTGATTCGTAGCTTGGGGGAGACGTTTTACGACCGCCACACTACACTAAACGAAAGCGGCTGCGAATGACAATACACACAGTAATTACGGAATCCTGTTCGTGCCATATTAGAACCTCGTGTTTTATGGGCGAAAACACGAAAACGTGAGGATGATTAACGGGTTTTCACCCTAGTAATTGAACGCAAAAACGCGAAAACTCGACGTTTTGCGCGAAAACGCGACGCGAAAACATGTTAATCATCGTCGTGTTTTCGAGTAAAATTTCGTAGTTTGCTATAAAATATGGCAGGTCTAAAACACGAAAACACGAAATTTTAGATTTAAAACCTTGCGTTTTCGCCCCAGAACGATTTTGACGAGAGATTATTTTGCCGAGACAATTATACGGGCTAAATGTTCGTCTTTGCTTACATCATCACCGTACGCATTTCCCGCCAGTCGGACCAGTCGGACCGAAAATATCCAATCCTGACTATGCTAGCCATATAACACACACAATGTAGTATCAGTCATGCCCAGTGCAACACAAAAATGGGCCTTAGATGATTCGCTGACCTGCTTTTTTCCCCAAAATATTATCCAAACTGAAAGTAAACACCTTCTTTTTGAATTCTGAGGTCAAAATGACCAAAGTACACTTCAAACTGTGCTTCACAAAAAGTAGTGCAGCATGTCCAGCT